>JANRMJ010000001.1:82056878-82104534 GCA_025584955.1 Alethe diademata
TCTTTTCTTTTCTTTTCTTTTCTTTTCTTTTCTTTTCTTTTCTTTTCTTTTTCATTTTCTTAGACAAGGCATAGGGTCAGAATTTTTAAAATTTAGTTTTTAGTTTTGTCTTACTTCTATCCTTCCAGTTTGTGTGGAAGAGAAATTAAGACACGAGAAAAACTTCTTCAAAATCTTCCTTTAAAGTATTTAGAATAAGAACCGTGTTCTACAGTGAATTCATACAGTGCATAACACAATAGAGATAATTAGTTGAGACCTCCAGGTGCTATTATGTTATAAAGACTCATCTACTCAGCAAAATAATTTAGTCTCTTCCATGGACTGTGGATGCATCTTGTACAGACGTGGAGCATAATGAGAACATTGATACATCGCTCCTTAAATGTTACACTATGCTACAGTTTTAGGGAAAGGTGAATAGGGATTTTTGGTGCATTTCTAGAGCAGAAGGAAATTTCCTTCCTTAGCAGTGTCTGTCTCTTTCCTACAGTATTGACTAGGAAACATAATTTAAGTTGTATTACAGATTTCCTAGTACTTCTATTTCCTAATCTTCTATGCATATATCTGGTGGACACAGGTGTGACAATGATATGTATAATAAACAAAGGAGAAGTGACTTGTTTAAATTTCCTCCAGTGTGACTCTTGAGTAAATTCATAAAGGTTGTTCAGTTTATATAGGTGAGAGAGGGAAATAACTGCCTGAAAATATTGTGATAATGGAAAAGCTAATAAAAAAAAAAAGTTGGAATTGAATTTAAATAAAATATTTCCATTTAGAATACAAAATTTGCTGTACTTACATTTTCAAATACTGTAAGCTAGTAAGAACAGATATGAAGGGCAAGGAAGTTGGTGCTGGGGATCTGATTCCTGCACCACATGTATTTCAGGACATTTTTACTTCAGAAGAGCTCTGGACTGTTTGCATAGACTGAATTCCCTCTTGCAGATGGAGTGTGTTTGTTTTGCTGCTAAAGACCACATTCCAGTTCCTCCAAATTCCTTCATCCAAAAGGAATCCAGTTTGTGTGCTTTGAGACCAATCTGTGATGCTAACCAAAAGATAGCACAGGGACCAGATGAAGATATTCTTAGATCAGCAGATGATGCCAATTAAAATCCTAGGCAGGTATATCAAAACCGATTGCATTCAACTTAATATGTTAGTTGTGCTGCTAATTATTATTTTCGTAATGTTGTATGGGTTTTGTGCGGTTACATGGCAAGGTTTTGGTACCAGAGGGATTGCAGGATGACCTCTGTGCGAGGAGGTTATGGGCTGCCCAGTGACAGGCACAGCAATATCTGGCTCCACAATGGACCTAATTGAAACTGGCAAGAAATTAAATGAATTTTTCACATATGGAGTCTGTTTGGTCCATTAAGGTAATTGGTAAGTGATATTCCTCTCTTTATCTTGGCCTGTCAGCTTTCTTAACCTTTTTTCTCCCTCTGCTCCTCCGAGAAGGAGGTCTGAGTGAACAGCTGGGTGTGTATTTGGCTCTTTGCAAAGGCTAGCCTACCACAATTATATATAATTATTCTGTATCATTTGCATTGTGTAAAACACAGAGAAAAACAGTAGAGAAGAAGAAATAAAAGGTAGACAGTTCTCTGCTATGAAGGGCTTATATTTTAACAGATATGTTTTAATAGGCTTTGTATTTTAATAAGTAAGCTAAAGATGTGTCATCTTAAAGAATGATGACCTTAGTCAATAGATAGTCATAGTGAAGGAGTGTTTTACTCTGACATTTCAAAATTGAAGTTACAAGTAGGCCTCTTGAGGTGGCAGCCACGAAAGAAATTTATTGGCATACATATGTAGTGACATTAGCTTAAATATGAAGTCATGTGTTGTATTAACTCTTTCACTCTAGAATGAAAAGCTGCTCCCCTTGGAAGGTTCTTCAGATTTTTGAGTCATCTTCTTCTCAGCAGTAGTACAGATGTGACTGGTACCTTGTCAGGTTGTTTCTTCTCCAAACAAATCCCTGCACTCCTGCAGTCTCACTAAATGCCACTGTCCTTGCATCTCCTGCTCCTCTGCTCAGCTAATTCAGGTTCTGCCACTTTAGAGATCTTTTGTTTGCAAGGGACAACTCAAGCTTTATAGGAACTGGACAGCTTTGTTGGGCACTAAAGAAACCTCAGTTGCTCAAAATCTTGAGGGTAAGAAAGAAACATCTTCCCAGAGCTGGTCAGGACAGAGATGAGGAAGACACAGGTCTTCCAAAGTTAGAAACACAGGAATACTACCTTAAGAGCCCAACTTATCTCACCCTAGATGTGCTCCAGCAGTCTTTATTTGTTGAGACTTCAAGGAAGACCTTGATCCTCAAAAGATGTCATTAGTGAGAGAAACATAGCTGAGTGCTAGAGCATCTACTTTGTACCCCAAGGTTGGTGCAGGAGGGCTGGATAGGAAATTCATGCTGAATATTTTTCTGAAAATGGTACTCAAAAGCCTGTGTCCTTCTGAGCCTTCAAGTCAGATTTCTTTTCATGGATAAAGAATGGAGATTAGGAGATTTCACTGAATGTGTAAGTGGGAAGAGATTTCTAGTGGATGTCTACAAAGCTGCCAAATGGTCAGGATCACTTTGAATTACTTCAGGGCACTCCTCTTGAAGACTTCTCAGGGATGCAGCCACCCTCAGGCCACACTGAACAAATGACAATGCATTTGACATTCCCTGTGTAGGAAGAGCGCATTACTGATTGCCTCCTTCTGTTGCTCTGACACTGACAGTAGCTTTTTTCTTTCCATGCTGGTGCCTTGCCAGTGATGAACAGTAAATCAGGCTGCAGAGGCCAGTCCCTTCTAAGAAAAGACTCCAGCTACAATCTGTTCATATGGGGAGAATTCCTGAAAGACCTGTCACTGGTTAAGCAGGATGTCTTTCTATCAGGGACACTACAGTGGTTGCTGATGGCAAAACAGAGAAAGAGCAAAGAGGCTTGCAACTCCCAGCGTGTCATCCAAAGCAGACAAACAATCAGATATTTAAAATGGTTGTCATAGACCTACTCCACGTTTCTGCCAATATCAGGCCTCCTAAGCAGAAGATTTTGTGTGCATTCTAATAGGCTGCAGCAGACAAGGCTCCTGGGACAAGTCAGACTGGACCATATATCTGAGAGGAGAGCCTGCCGGACAGATAGAGCACAAGGACTGTAGGATAGCTGCAGAGGTCAAGTTACTCCAAGTGAAGCACAGAGCGGGCACAGCTAATGAGAGCCAGAGATGGGCTAAAGCAATGAAGATGTAACTGTCTCAAGCTGCTTAGCTGGCAAAGCTGGATTTGAACTTGGCACTGCTGCTGAAGTAGCAGCATAGAAGTGGCCTACAGTGCTCTGGGGAGCTTCTGCAGCTGAATTGAAAGGGAATGGTGGGTGAGATTTGAGCAGATTTTTCTATTTTATGCCTTCTCTAGAGAATGCTCCAGCATCCCTGCCAGAGCTGGTTTATGCCCCTGTTTCATAGCAATATATGAGCAAAGAAAATGCTGCTGATTGCAGCACTTGACAAGTAAGTTCTAAATACTTCCCAGGGAAAAAAATATCCCCAGGTCCTTTTAAGATGTCTTCACTTGCATTTGAAGATGCTCTAAGTTAAATACAGTGCAAAGATAGCTGCAGGAACTGTTAACAGTTTCAGAGAATGCACCTAATCTGAGTTTGTTTAGCAAATTGTATGTCTTCAGTCTTGGTTACAAGTATGAGAACCGTGGGCTTTAAATGGGTGCACAAATAAATTCTGCTGTCTCTGAGACCTTCATCTGGGAAATAGATTTAATTTGAGCCATCAGGGGAAAAATTCTTGTATGAACCTCTCTTTCACAGATGGTTTGCTGCAAGCTGACAACACAATGAGCCCCCAGACACCATTCATCTGCAGGAATTCCAAGCATCCCTATATTTAGCATGTGCCTTTCAAACCAGCCCCTCTCCCCTTGTCCCGCTACAACAGTAGGCAACCCTCAGTTAATCTCTCTGGTTTATTTCTTCCTAGATAAAGATAAGAACCAAAGAAAACAGAATTTCGTTTGGGAATTCACTTGTAATCTGCAGGAAGTTTCACTCCAACCCCCTTCCAGCTCCTACCTCTATCTCCTCTTTGTGTATTTGCCAGCAGGTGCATGGGGCTGCTCTGAGCCCTCCAGCCCAGTGTGATCATCTAGGGTGGGCACAGGGAGGTGTTCAGGGATTTTCACTTGAGGCACCTTTGTGATCCGGAGAAGTTGACTGGGAAATGGCCTGAGCTTCCTCTGTAGTCAGAGAGAGATGGTCCCAGGGAGAGCAATTCAGGTCACCTTGGTTAGGTTCTTGCTCTGAATTACCCTTTGGAGGAGCCCATCTATCTTCATTAATTACACGGGGAATCTAGGAAGCCTATCATGCTGCTGTGAGTGCTGAACTGTGGTGCCTGAAGTAAGGCACTATGAAAACCTCCCTTCTATGTGCTCCTGGAATATTGTGTTCCTCTGCTGAAAATACATAAGGCTCCACTTATTAGGGAAGATAATTCAGGGAGAATTTTCAATCCTTTTTGTTGCACTTGACTTTAAAACAAAATCACTGTCGCATTTTTTAAAATGCTCTACTTAAGAAAATGAATGTATAACTTTCCCACACACTCATGGCAATATGCAAAATCACTGCTAATAATGAGGGCATCACAGCTTCGTTCCTATCACTGCCTTTCATTTTCCCATGTGTCTGAGCTCCACAGTTACTCAAGCTGTCATATATATAATTTATTAACACAGAAAGTCATTAAAATGCAATTTCTTCATCTTTTTGTTTCTTTCCTAATTGCACACTATTTAATACTCAAAAAAATTCAACAATGACTGGCTTGACTTTCTTTAGTTGCATAGATACAGGAATTTGTATTTAATCATTTCTTTATTTAATGATTTTCTTTTTTTATTTGAACTTCTTGCACTATTTTTTTCCACTTCTAATCTATTAGCTGTTTATATCCTCTCATTCCTTAGCATGCATTTAATATCAAGGTTGATTTTTAGCTTAAATATCTTGAAAAGTGTTTTCTCTGAAAAAAGAAGCATTATGTGTGATATTTCTTTAACTTTTTACAGATGTCCTGATTTTAGTATATTTACAATAACTCTGCCTTCTTCCTGATTTAAGTACTAAAAAACAACTGTCTTCAGATGTCTCTGTGTAATTATTGGAATTGTACCCAGTATCTAATGCTATTTCATTAATATAAAAATAGAAAAACTCAGCTTGCCATAATTCATAGATTTCTCAAATAATTAGTTTCATTCTTCCCCCTGGTCTTTGGTCTAAAATCTGGGGGACCTCTTTTGCTTTCCTCTGTCTTAACAGGCTTTCAAGACTGAAAATGGATTGTCTAACAACCACTCTCATGATTTTACAGCTACATTTATAATAGGGCTGGCACATCACCTTGGTGCCTCATCTATCTTCACAATTTTCTCCAAGGATGGTAAATGAGCCAGAAGCATTTAAGGAACCCTATCTAGGAAAGCTTTGCACAATATTCCCTGTACTCAGCAAGATTTGTAACATTGATTTCAGTGGTCTTTGGGTCAAGATGGATCTCTTAGCTTTGAAGTTAGCAGAATAATCTGTTTGAGAAACATGACTTCCTCTAGCTCAATAATTGTTTGAGAATTTTAGAATGAAAATTTTCCACAAAGCATGTTGTAGATTGATATCAGAATAATAAAAAGTAATTAGTGAATGAGAGATGTTTGAGCAGATGCAGGAGTGACAGAGCTTTTCATTCCTTCCTGTGAAATAGTAGAAATTTACTTTCATACAGAGGCCTAAATATCAGGCATTTTTAGGGATTCTAAGATGCTAATACTGGGTGGCATTGCCAGGGCTAGTACAATCATCCTGGGTCACCACCTCATAGTTATTGAATTGCATGAAAGTCTTTTTGTATGATTCTGTATAACAAGCTGGATTGCTGTGATGCTGCTATACAAATGCATTGGAAGCTAATAGAAAAATTCAGACTATTGTGATGTTTGACCTAGGTTTAAAAGAAATTACTATTACAATGGTGTGAGAAGCGCAAACCCAACAAATGTGTTACCATAAATACACAGTGAAAACAGAGTTTATAACTGTAAGCTCTCCTCACAAAATACAGTGGGGTAAAAATAAAAGTGTTATTTCTGTTCATATTTCTGCTCTCAGAAAGTCTTCCTTGGTAGTTCCTCTGCTCTCAGTTTTATGGGACTGAAAAATGTGTGCTTTATATAAAGACATGAAGATTTAGCTTGGACTCCTATCACTTTAAAATTTTCTTTCATAAAGCAAACCACTATTCTTTTTTTTTTCTTTCCTTAGTACAGCCCATAGTATTACCCAGTGAGAAATTATATTTTTGTGTAATATTTTAGCAAAAATACAGTACAAATGTGAATTTCTGAAAACCTCAAACCCCTTATTTCTCTATGTAATGGTATTTACTACAAATTTATTTGTACAAATTTTTTTATAAAAGGGGTAAAGAAAATCTATAGATTTTATAGATTTGTAGATTATAAAAAATGAAAAATATCATCAGTGTCTAAATACCTGGTCCTCTGGGAAAGTTCTCAGGAAAATGAATAAAAGGAAATTAAGCAGATAACAAAAAATGCATAAACGATTGACTTTTTATCTGGATATTGTTTAAAGAAAAGAAACAAATTATTGATTGATTTTACTTTCTTCTGTCATATGTTGCTCTGAGTCTTAGAAAAAGAATGGTCTCATTACATTAAACATTCATTCCATTGGAGGACCAGTTGAAGAACACAGGAATAGTATTAATATGCAATAAAATCAACAAGACCAAGATATTTCAATGAACTGAGGATATGGTCACAGCCTATGTTCTGCACTATGGCATAAAACATAAAACGAGGAAGTCAGACTACAGTTCTTGTGGAATGTCTCAATTGTTTTTATAAATGAAAATTTTGATGGCAACATAATTAATATTTTATGATATCAAGTAGGAAAACATTATCTAGTTTTTATTCAGGAAATGAGACTAAGATAGATAAAATGCAGAAATGCAATAAAATAAAGAACATAACACTAAGAATCCTTTGCCTATACAGTCACTTTCTGTAGTCCATGAAGACAAATTTGCTTGGTTTGTAGTGGCTAGATATAGTCAATGGAGTATAACATAGACAAAATTGAAATTTCCTCTGATGAAGATGGTGGAACTTTCTCCAACAACTATTCTTTACTTCCACGCTATTGAGGCATGGCTAGGAAAGGGTTGAGAACACCGAGAATACTGAAGGCCTAAGTGATGGCTTAGGATTTTCTCCTTACTTAAGAGTTCTAATGAAGTCTAAAAACCTACATTAATGAAGACCACAATAGAAATAGATATGCAGAATATGCCCAAATGTGTCAGGCTCTGCTTTTTTTCCAACTCAAACTTCAGCAGTGAACAAGTTTTCATTAGCTATGTAACTAATAGTGACAAAATAACTCAATATCATGAACTTTTCTAAAGGCTGTGGTGGGATTCATTAAAGCCAGGGTAATGTCTTTTACTCATTACATCTTTGTGACTTGCTGGCTTCGTCTATTTCAGACAGTGTTGAAATGTCTAACAATACGTATAAACCAGAAACAATATTGTTTTGGCATTAAAGTTAATGCACAAAGAGTGATCATGATATTTGATGGGTAATTTAGCTTTGGTTATTCTTCTACCAGGATTTGTTTAGCCCGTGGAGGTTCATAATGTTCCAGGAAATGTGTCTTTTCATTTTCTTAAGAAAATATACTGATGAATGCTCTGTTAGATAAATGTGTGTCTTGTGAATTGCTAGCCCCAGGATGTCTTGAAGAAGATATCCATCTCAATAGGCCTGTTCCTTAATTAATAACAGAATATATAAATCAACCAATAAGCTCACTACTGCAAGGAAAAGGTAATTTCTTTTTGTTGTTTCTTTGAGCTTTTTTTTTAAAGTGTTAATTTTTATAATGACTTAGAAAGAATATTTCAGGTGAGATTTCCACAAAAGCTCTCTATGTTTTTCTTAATGATGTTATGGACTCAACTCCTCTCCCAGTGCATTCCTTCAGAGTGTTGCTTTAGCAACCTTAACCAGAAAGAATATTTTAAAAAATTAATACTATTCAGTAATCTGTCAGATATATATACAGCAAACTCAGTCACTGCCATGATCTTCTTACCTTCTTTGCAAACATATTCTCTCCAGTTTTCTTTCTCATTTCTTTGCTGATGAATTTGACCTTAATGTTCTTGCCCCCTGAATTGTATATATACAAATATATATATTTGTATGAAAAGGCTGAAATGAGCTTTATAAAGCTCAGGTGCCAGTCAGAGATGGATCATATCTGATCAGGCAGCTGCCAGCTCACTTCTCTGTGCAGAAGGACACATGAACATGACATTTATACAACACACCTTTTTTTTCATTGAAAATGCATATGTGAAATTTATAAAATTTCCTGTTGCCTTACAGTTATCCCTGTGTATCTGGCCCCGTAACACTGAAAGTGCTCTAAAAGAAGATTGGAAGAATGGCGTCACCTGGAATAACTGCAGAGTCAGATATCTGGGACCAGTGAACAACTAGTGTTAGGAAAAGGGAACTTTATTTTCAAAGAGCATCATCATATTTTGCAGTTTAGCTGCAAAATTTTGGCTAAGTTCATAATTCTGAAGATTATTAAAATCAGATGTTTTCCATATAAAATTGGATACTTCAACAATCTGCTGAGTTTTCTATTGCCTGTGTTTTTAATCTCAAACCAAGACTGGAATTTCTAGCAGGCCTGTGTGTCATAGCTTATTGAGTACTCTTTCCACAAGATGTTAATGTGATATATAAATGCTTCTGCAATATCCAAAGAAATCTATTTCTTTGTTGCTGCCGAGATTTTAACTCAAAAACCTAGAGGAAAAAATTAAGAATTATAATTTAGATTGACTAGGGTCACGGAAGTTTTTGTTACTTTATTTAATGTAGTTCTTTCACCTTATTAGAATACAGAAAAAAAGTGGTATTTGATGAAACATTCAGATGCCAGGAAAAAATATAATCTGGAGGTTTTATATCATGAC
Organism: Alethe diademata; assembly: GCA_025584955.1. Taxonomy (NCBI): domain Eukaryota; kingdom Metazoa; phylum Chordata; class Aves; order Passeriformes; family Muscicapidae; genus Alethe; species Alethe diademata. The sequence goes on from JANRMJ010000001.1 coordinate 82,066,002, forward strand.
AATGTTTACTGAAACATATTTGAAAATAAAGAGATTTTTTATACTTTGTTAAATTGCTGCTGTTGCTGTAAGGCTCAAATGTATAGAAAATATGTTCATCCAGTAGTATGACTAAAATGGCAATTTGTTAAAATACGTTGTGTTTCTCTTTTGTTGCTTCATGACCATCTGGTAATTGAGATATTTACTACACTTATGTGACTGTTGATTTGTACCACTAAAACAACTAAATATAACATTTTGAGGTTTTACAGGTGTATCATCAATGACAAAATATGTGGGAGGAAAAGCAGAAGGGCAGGATTGAATTAAAGCAATGACAGTATCACAGGATACATACATATACCTGGTTATTTTTCTCAAGTCACTATAATCGCAGATTCTTTTAGCAAATTTTAACTAGCTATTTTTTGCTGTGACTCAATTAGCTGAATTTCAATAACTAAACAAAGAGAAAACTCAGAGGAATATAACCTCACTGTGCCAAGAAAAATCACCATGGCCAAGTAAACTTGACACAAGAGGGGCCACTTGTGATGTGTCCCTTCCTTTCAGAGAAGATAGGAACAAACTGCAGGATTTTGCCATGATCGCACACTATTTTGATGAAAAAAAAGGGAGATGTTCTAACATCAGAGTCAACTGAAAAGCAAGCTCTATATTCTTAATAAACATGCTTCAAATTACCTCAACAGACTTCATATGCCTCTTCAGGCCAGAGAAAATTTGAGATCCTCAGATGAAAAAATGAATGCTATCTGCTGTTTATACAGAGAATTACTCTTATTAAGGAAATAATTTGTGTTTTGTAAATACATATTTATAGGATAATTGATGTGTCTGGTAAATAATATATGATATGCTAATATAATTAATTTTCACCATTCATTTCTAAATTAGCTAAATATGTATTTAACAAACTTAGTTCTGAGAAGAGCTTAATCACCCATGGGCAAAAGGAAGATTCAACTCGAAACAACAGGATACATTATGTCTTGTTGTCAAAACAAACCAAAACAAAATCCAATTTATAATTTTCCTTCCTAAAGGAACTGTCATTTTTTGCCTGCACAGAAAGATTGAAAAAATTTTCTTATGGAACAACAAAAGCCAAGAATATAAACCATAATTTTCAAAGAAAATATAAAGAAAATATAAGGAAGAATATATCTCCTAGATCAAACCATGAAGTATCTGGGAAAAGTGAAAAACAGGGCCACCTGCCATAAGCTTTTTGTCGCAGACTATCTGAGCAACTCTGTGTAGAACAATGCAGTATAATAGCAGAAATATTAATAACTAATAATTAATGTTACTGTTTTATCATTGATTCACTAACTTAACCTATAAAACAAAGCATTGATTCTTATATAGAGAGTGAGAAACTTTTCTCATAGATCAAAAAACATTTTTTTCTTTTGTGGGGAAGTAAAATCAATTCAACGGAAACAAGAGTAGATTTCAGTAGCAAGACGAATCTCTTCTGGAAATATTTACATTGGTGAACTTGGCTAGAAGACATACTAATTCATCCTACAAAAAATATACTCAAATGTGATTTTAGGATGGAGTGGCTTGGAATGCAAAATTCATAAAATAAGCAAAATTAAGACTAGAAAAGAAAAAAGTCTGTAATATTAAAACATTTACATTTTATTGTAGCATCAAGTATTGCCTCTTGGGCTGCAGAAAATATGCCTGTCTTTAATCACAAATACACTTTGGATTACTTGTTGCCCTATTTACTGATTACTGCATTTACTTCATAAAAAAGCATTACATGACATGACTGAGCCAGGCATCTCAGTGAAGAGTTGGAAATGAGAAACAGCGAGTCAATTAATATTGTTTCTCAAAAGAACAAAGGAGTGGGATTTCTTAAGGCATGTGGATGGAGAAGAAGAAAATGGAGGATAACTGTAAAACAGCTCTGGATGAACACTACACACTATTTTAACCTTCCAAGCGTTGTTGCTGAGCAAGAGTGACGTCCTAAGATCAATGAAAGATGAGTAAGTTGGATAATTGAAGATGAACAGGAGCCAAACGGGGAGACTCAAAATAATAATCACAATAATAACACAAAAACAATACAATTTTTGAAGAAAGTAACAAAAAACTCTTAATTAAAAAAAAAAATCTGCACCATCTGAAAGTATTTAAGCATATTTATTTTTAAATTATTTTATACTGTCCTTTTGTGGAGTTATAAGTTAGAAATGCCTTCAGACAACCTCCCCTAAAAAGTTACTTTCAGTATTGTCAACCAACAGCGCATGTATTGGCCAAAATAGAAGCTACCCCAATAGTATCTTCCAGCACTCAGTAAACCCAGTTTAACTTAACATTCATTCCTGCTTATGCAAAATGCAAATGCTGCTTACTCTTGCTGCCCAATAAACAATCCTAATAAATTAGCATTCCTGTTTGTAGAAGTCAGCCATGCTAACCTATACATTAGCACTCAGAATCCCATTCCCCTCCGGATTAAACATGGTGATTGCAGATGGCATCCAAAAGTGGTGCATGTGTGGTTTCAGCTCCAAGGTAGGAATGGTGGCTGTCGCTCCACCATGACTCCAGGTTGTCCTGGTGAAAGAGATACCACTAAGGCGTAAAAAATCCTCACATTTAAAGTTACTGTTTGGACTTCTGTAAAACTGGAGTAGCATTTAATCTTGTGCTGCCACTGTCCAATGTGGGGGGCATTTTTTGCTGGCCAGACTTCAGACATGGTCAGAGGAAAGTCAAGGAGCAAATGATAAATCAAAGATTAAACTTGTTAATTACCTGTTTCCTACCAACTTGGATGAATGTTGGACTGATGATTCTTGAGGTTTTTTCAACCTTTATGACTCTATGATTCTATTATATGATTCTATAAAGTGTGTGCATACTCTGAGTTTTAAATAGAGCCAAGTGCTGGATTTCTTCTCCTGCTACACAGGATCTGTGAAAATTTCTGTTGACAAAGATTTGGTAAAAACCCTTCCAAAAAAATCAAATCCTTCCCTAAAATTCTTCCTACAGATTTTCTGTATGCCTAAGAGACACACAGTATCCACTGGGTGTGGTGGCTGGCATGCATGGTCCTATCTGGCCATAGTCCTAACACACGAACACCGTTACCCATTTCCATGATTCAAGTGCTCTTTTCCACCTTGTCTGCCACTACATATTAAGTGCAGCAATGGGCCCCAAGCACACTGGAAGGAATTGCTGCTCTTTGCGGGGACTGAAGTGCCCTCACTGCCCTCACAACATCCCTGGGTGCAGCAGGTGCCCTGGGCTGCAAAAGGGAATTGGTTGTGCTCCGTGCTTTTCACAGATGCCTTGGCCCATAGATATCTGTGCCGCAGGAGATAGGCATGTTACAAAGAGACTGGGAAATGGTTGTGTTTTCAACAGCCTGCACAGCTGAACTGGGTTGAATTATGTCCTCACAGCTTTGTTCTGTTTACACAGTCCCAAGGGAAATTGAGATCTTGGTCTTCAGCTGGAGCTACTCAGTTTGAGAGAAACAATAAAAACCACATAATAAAGCTGGAATTTATAGTCTCTGGTTTCAAATTATAAATTCCCTAAAGGGAAGATTGCACTTTCTGTGGTTCATGGCACACTGGACTAACCTCTTTCATCCTCGAGGGTGATGGGCTGAAGTGCTTTTTTTATCGCATTTCTAAAGCTCAGCATCTATCTCTCAAAGGTTTTTCTTTATTTTAGCTTTGTTGAAATGCCTGTCAAATTTTTAGGAGGTTTTTTTCTGCAAGCAAAGATTAAGAGGAAAAGAAAAATCTTCACCTTCACAAAATGAAAAGCTTTCGATATTTTGTTTGCATCTCAAACCCACCCCTACCTTTGCTTCAGACCAAATAAAATAAATTCTCTTTTTCAGTTGTACCTTATTGCCAGAACTAGTTCTGCAAACATTTCTGTAGTTGACCAAAGAAATACATGTTGATGAACTGCATTCCTAAGAGATTTCCTCAATATCACAAGAACGTCTGTAGCAGAGTTGAAACAGAAGTGTAAAGTGCTGGCTGCAATTCCCACTTGTGCCTTTATCAAAAAAAGGAAAAAAAAAAACAAACCACCAAGCTCTCATTCCCCTGGATATGAATCATTTGCTTGTTATTTTTGAAGCTTTTCTTATTTCAGCAGTTTTGGAGACCAAATGTCTTTTTATTGAATGAACTGTACAGATTCAGCTCAGGGTTTTTCTTCCAAAGTACTTACTGTTTCCTATTCTCTCAATACATTCAGACAAGATACAGCCTCTGAAAGCCCTTTTGCAGTGTGATTGAAATGTGGGTTTTTTTTAGACATTAAAATTTTTGCCTTGTGAGTAAATGCAACATTTTCTAATTTGTTTATTAGATTTTACAAGAAGTAATAAAATATATGCTTCAGCTTGCTACATTACATCCCAAAAGAAAAGTGTCCAGGTACTAATGACCAACGAAATTATTCAGACTACCTGCGGTATAAAATATTAAAATGACAGAAGATAGTTCTTGACAAGAAAGTTGTGCTCACCTTCTGATTGAACTAAAAGAATCTGCTCTTATAATAGAGATAAAAAGACCAGGAAATCATGGACAAGCATTTTTATATGCTTTCTAAAAGTATTAATTTCTTTCTATGGACTTAGTGGCAATCTGGATACCTTGAGATTTTGGTTTGGTTTTGATTTGTTTTGATTAGTTTGTCATCACTGATGGAAAATTGAAAGTTAGGAACAGGTTTCAGGGTGTTACAATCACATTTGTCTTTCCTCCCTTTCATTAAATGTTAATAAATGTGAATGAGACTTATGGTAAAAGATAGCAAAGACTGGACAACCCCCAGCAGCAGCCAAGGGAGGAAGATTAAGCAGAGTCTAGCTGACCACTTGCTTCAGTAGTGGGCACAAGGAATGGAACTCTTGAGGTGCCAGCAGGGCAGGTAAGTGCAAGGTGCAATATTTGATACCTGGCAGAGGAAAAAACACTGTGTTCTGGATGGGAGCTTTATCCTGAGGAACATAATGGAAAAAGACTACATACTCTGATGTGGGGGAATTTTAATTCTATCTCCTGAGGAGAATTAAGAAACTATTTTTGTTTAAATAAAAGCAAAATAAAATAAATAAATTAATGATGAATTAGAAAGAATCTTATGACTATGAACAATTCTACAAGGACCCTGCAAAGATGTATTATGAGCCAATTTGTTAAATAAAATTACACTAGTATGAGTTCTGAGACAGGTTGTATGTGTTGTATGGAACATCTTAACCCAACCTCCAGTCTATCCCCCAGCCCCTGTGCTGCCTGAAGGTGTCCCCTGAGCCTGGGCCTCTGAGTACTCACATTTCAGGATAAGCACAAGATTATGTTGAGGCTCTTTCTGATCTCATCACCAGGGGGACTTCCTTGTAAGAATGGCATCCCTGCTTCCAGACAGCTGAATCCTTTCTGCATGTGGGCTCTTACTCTCCATGTCAAATCATTCCAGAGTCATAAATTAACACCAATGAGCAGCTACAATTTAAAATTCCCCTTCGCCATGTAAATGCAACTATAGATGTCCCAGGCCACTGAGGGAAGTAAAGATGTTTATACTTTCTCAGGTATTGAACACAAACTCTGGATGAGCTAGCTTCTGCCCTAGCTAAGGCATACTACCACAGAAGAATCTCTACATCCCTGTGGTCTCTGTCCCCACTGTTTTCTGCATGAGAATGAGTGCAATACTCTGAAAAAAAGGGTGACACCGTGGCTGGCAAAGGGAGAAGGAAGAAGCATCCTCTTCTCCAGGGGAAAGCTCAGGGAGTGATGGCCATGCTCTCTTTATACGGACATGTATGGCCCATTCACACCATTCACACACACATAGACACGCCAGAGAAAATACCATTCTGATTCTCAATGGCAATAACTACAAAAGCAGCTCAGTAGCCTTGCTTAGCCTCAAATATTGCACCAAAAGCCGCATTCAGGCTCCAGGAGAAGAGAATTTTTGACCAGAGACTTGAGACATCTGTCTCAAAAAAAGGACATAAGTTTTGTAGAAATCTTTTTTTCTCCTCATAAATGTGAGTAGAGGTTCATTCACAAATATGTCCACTCCAGAAAGCATTCCTACCTGCAAGTCACCCCTGAACTACTTCCTACAATCCATCTGATGGAAAGCAGAGAAGGTGGTGGGTATGCCCAGCTGACTTCCCTGTCAGACTGAAATGATGGCAGACACAGCTTGGGTTTGATCCCAGGTGCTGAGCAGCTGGATCACAAGTAAATCACTGCCTCCATCTCCTTCAGAGTTCAGTAGTTCAGTACAACTCTGTATACAAAGAAAATATCCCACAATTTCAAGATGTTGTTCTAAGGATGACATCCATAATAGAAATCCTGTAGTCATGAGAAAAACTACTCAATATCAGTAGTTATATGCAACCGTACAAATCTCATAAACTGGGGATTCAGTCACAAAATCTAATGCCTTACAATGTGACCTGGACTTGCACTGTACTCTTGAGATATGGAAATAAGGGATTTAATTGCCAAATTTGCTGACCACCTATGAAGAAGTGCTGAGTATTTGGTATTTACTGACTCCTACAGGAATATATGCTAACATAGAAATCCATAAAATGGATTTCTGATAATGTTAAAATAATTTAACATAAAATGGTTTCTATATTGTACAGAATTTTAAGATCTCTCTTGAGTTCTATCTCATTTTGTACTAAACAAAATAAAATACCTGTACAAAGTTGATTTTTTGCGGTATGTATTACAAGGGTAGGTGGAATAAAAATGTTGCTAAAAGCAATGAACATATTTAATTAACTTCACTATGTCTATGCATACAACTAGATCTCTCAGTCAATATTTTTTATCAAAATACATAATTCCTTCTCATTAAATTCAGCTTTATGTTTTGTAATTCCTGCATTAATGTTTTCTTAGCCATTTTAAAAGAAGATTCCTGAATTGGTCATTATTTACTTGTTGTCTTGTTTTAAAGAGTTTCTTTTTGTATATTTGACTTGCGTGTGTTGCAACAAGTGCCTCCTGATGTCCCGCTTCTTTTCTTCTTCTCTTGTCTATGACTGTCCTTTAATGCTCATGTTCTGAACTAGATTTTTATAATTATGAAATAGTGATGACTCTCTTCCTGTCCTGAAAGCGGAGAACTCTGTAGATTGATAAATTAGCCAACTTAGGTCACCTGAATCAGTAGGAAAATTTGCTTTGGAGTTACCTTTGATTGATTAATAAGGGAAGGATCAAGCAGTTTTTAATATAACCATAAAAAAATTCTTACAGATAAGTAATGGCCCTGACTAACTTTCTGAAATATTTGCTGGTTTTTTCTCCTGTGGAAACCAGCCAGGGTGTCTGCTTATCCTAAATAAATTCCAAGTGCTTTGCCTTTGACAGCTAGGTGCTACTTTCAACCGAGTGTTGATATTTTTTCAGGTTTTGTTTTACTTTGTCTTTAATTTCAGGGGAGAAAAGCCAGAACTTTTCAGCTGACTGCATTTGTTTTATCAAAAAACTTCAAAACACTGTGGCTTTTAACTGCAACCTGTTAACCAGTCTTTAAAGACAAAATGGAACTGTGGCAGAATTAATTCTAGTATTGCGCTATATTGCACAGAAACTATAAAAGGAGCTGTGTTAATGTTTATTGTCTGTTTTGTGGTGTATTTAAGTGCTTGTTAACATTACAGAACATCATATGTGTGCACATAAATTGCTGATTTAGGTAGATATTAAAGTGTAGGTGGTTGGAGGGCTGCTTCTGCTATTTTCACTGTTTCCTTCACCCTATTAAGAATTAATAAGGTTGAAATCTTCATGCAGCTGGCACACAGCCCTTTTTGTGAACTGAGAGAGACTGTAAAAGCAGGAATATTTCACCAGCGGACAATGACCAGGCTCCCAGGAGCTCAGTTTTGGAATGGCATTCAAACCAGCAAAGCACCAGACGCAACTTAGTAATGTCAAACTTGAGGAGCTCCTTATTGCACCCTTTGCAGCTAAAGGGACTCTGGCATGACTCTACTGACTTGTTCTTGCCACTGCTGGTGGGGGTGACAGCCACATGAGCCATGACTGAGGAAAAAGTGGTTACCACTTAAAGTCATTGTGGGAGTTTTTGTAAAGGTTGAAGGGGTTTTTTCTCTCTGCCTTTCAGAGAGAATTCTGGTGTTATTGAAAAGTTCCCAGTTTTCCTTCTAGTTACCTGATAGATGAAGGCTGTAGGAAGAACAAGACAAAAACTGAACTATGTATTTTTATGATATTTCATTAAAAATATTATTTTAGCTTTAAAGAGTTTGCCCGTCCTTTGCTACAATATTTTTATTAAAGAGGGGTGGAGGGAGAAGAGGAAGGAGTCAGACAGAAATGGAAAGAAGTGAAGCTGTATTTATGTGAATAAAGATGTAGAGTTTTCAGACCAGTAATGGAGTTTTTAGCATTCTTTCAAGAAGATGACATTTTGAAAAGAGATGTTCAGTGGAGAAAATAAACCAGCACTCCTTATTGTGCTAAGAAGTTTGGTGTATTTCTATATTAACCCTTTTTATAAAGCTCTCTCTGATCTACAATAACAGAATATATATAACATTTTTAAATTTAAATATGCAGGCTCACTGTCTAAATTAGAAGACAGAAAACAGGCAGATGACTAGTTATATGACTTATGATTTCAAAATTATTTATCTGAATTATTCCCTGTGGAATTTATTATTAGAGAGCCTAACTCTCCTTAACTTACTTTCTGTTAACATCAGCTGTGTGTTTGTCTGATGAAAAAGAGGAACAGTTCACAAATTCTTCTCTATAAAAGAAAATATTATAAACTCGTAATGGCTTCCAGTCAGAAAGAATACCTCTTCTGTGTTTTTCATAGCCTTCAAATACAGTTCACAACCCTTATTTCATCACTACTAGGGTCTTCTCAGACACTACAATTCATGGAGAAGTAGCGGCAGGAAATGTGTGACAGGAAAGGGAAGAAGAAAGTAGGAGAAAATAAATAAGTAAACCTAGCCCTTGTAAGATTTACCAATAAAATGTTATCAGAGAAGTGTTTCCAAATCTTGTGGGGTTGGGTATTAACTGGTATGGTATGATTTTGTTTCATTTCTTTGCTCACTTTGCCTAATGGTCTGTTCCAATAAGGCAAAAACACCCCCAAATAACCAAACAAAACACACTGTTATAAAATGAAAAAAAAAAAAAGTTACAATTAATAATATGAAAAGAAGAAGTGTCTGGTTTACAGAAAAAAAAAAAAGAAAAAGAAAATATGTTGCATCTTTGTGGGCAATACAGTAGATGCAAAAGTGAAATTAATCCACAGCCAAGTTTAAGAAACACTTTTAACACTATTTATATCAACAGGTTCCAAGAGCCATTCCTTTCCTAGCTTATAGAGGAAAGTGAAAGATTGCAAAGAAAGTAAATGGTTCACACCTTGCAAGATGCCTTGTTTCTTGCCCTTAATGGCATGTTGAACTGAGCATGAGGATGACTTCCTTGGAACAGCTCATCAACTGCTGAATACAATAATTTTGCCTCCAAAAAGAACAGTTTGTCATCCAGTCTTTCATGGCTAAGCTTTCTATCTGTGAGTTAGGTCATTCATCCAAGTTATCATTTCTTTTTGTAGATGCTGGTTTACAGAAAACAAGAACAGAGCTTGACTGCTAAGTGAGAAATTTTTGTAAATCTTAGTATTGTTTTTCCTGGAAAGACAGAGTTTGGAATTGTGAGTTTAATCTGAATACCAAATTTTAACTTCTCGTATAAGTTACATATCATGGGGATAACATACTATTGTATGAATGGATTTCTACTCCATTGAAGCAACCCAATACCACTGTAAAAACATCTTGAAAAAAATCAGAGATTGCTTCAGTCCCCCTTTCCTACCACTTAGACGATTTTCACCTTCCAGTACCTAAAGGAGGTTACAAGAAAGCCGGAGAAAGAATTTTTATTTTGAATTTAGTGACAGGACAAGGGGGAAGGGCTTCAACTGAAAGACAGTAGGTTTAAATTAGATATCAGGAAATGATTATATTGAGGGTTGTGAGAAATGGGAAGAGGTTTCCCAGAGAATCTGTTTATGCCACATCTGTGCAAGGGTACATGGCCAGGTTGGATGGGGGTCTAGTGGAAGGTGTCCCTGCCCACAGCAGGGGGTTGGAACTCAATGATCTTTAAGGTCTGTTCCAATCCAAGCCTTTCTATGATTGTATGATGATCAGATGCTGAGAGTGACATTCATCTTACTGAATGAAGGTGTCTGAATTGCAGTTCTCTGTATATTAAGTGCCTGAAGCCCCTGTGCAACTCTCAAATTCAGTCAACAGTGTCAAGGGCAGACTGGAAAGGGCTCACAAAAAGCCGTGTTATGGGTGACATCATTCTTGATATTGCAAAACCAAACCTGGATGCTCTTCCATTGCTTTTCAACCCTTTGTTTAGACTGAAGGTGATGTAAACAACATTATTTTTTATAGCCAGGTCCAGTTCTGAAGAGAATATTCTTAAACCTCTTCTTTTAACAACCTTAGGACTCCTTTGAAATTCTATGACTTAGAATATATTTTGGTTGGCACTAACCTTGCCACAGCAGAGATGGGTATATTGTGTACTGTTGTCTCTTGAATCTTTCAGCTCTTGACCATAATAAAATGCCTCAGGGCAGTGTCAGGACAGGAAACACAGAGCTCTGCAAAATCCACATCCCATCTTCACACAGACCTTTTGCTGGAATAATTAGTGTCTCATTTCCACCACTAGAACAGCAAAAAAGGAGTGGTATCATCTACATTATAAAAGCCTTGCAGTGACATATTTTCTACCTTATTCTTATTCCTTTGGGAAAAGTGATAAGCACACTGTTCTTAGCTTTGTTCACCTCATGACATTCTGCTTGTAGGGGTATTAAGCATATTCTTTGGTGATATTTAAGTACTACTTCGTTTTGGTTTTGCTTTGTTTTTATAATTTTTCCATATTCTTACAGTAGATTTTTTTTTAATCTGAGACAGCATCTCTATTTAAATGTCATACCCCTAGTAATTACTTGTATTTTATGTTACCTTGAGGATAAAAAAAAGCCCTTTCTCTTAAGCAATACATAATTACGTATTACTCACAATGATTGATGGTTTGTTGAGTGCAGGATCATGAAATAATATTCTGAATATTACAACATAGCAAGTCGCACCAAATCTCAAGGTTTCAGGAACTGTCAGACAGATCAGTCATTTTGTATTATAATCACAAAGGCCTCTGAAATTATTTAAGCAATAGTAAAAGAAAACACATTCTTCGCTTGCAGAATAGAGGCAACTTTATCACTGCAATTGTGGGAAAAGCAATAAGATTTCACAAGGGAAAATAATCTGGAGAAAGTTCAAATTTCTTCTACTCATTTGCTGGATGGTTTTTAATGTCATTTGATATAACCTCTAAGTCAGAGCAGTTTATTAAGTTAAGTAAAACTGTGCATGCAACAAACCTTTAAGAAAATAACCTTTTTCAGAATTTCTTCAAAGAGGAATACTTGGTGCACAAAGAAGCTAAAAATATGTAGCTCTTCACCTCAGGAGTGTGCCCACAAGGAACACAATGGCATAGTAAGCCAACAGCAAACCTTCCCTCTGATCAAGTTAGATGACTGATGTCCCTGCCTTCTGATACATATGAAGACCTTCCCAAACTGTCTAGCTTTGGGACAGAAATACTTTACTCTGGTGAAGTACTTCCGTCACCCTGCTCCTTCTTTTTCCTCCCCATCCCTCACCCTGTCACCCCCCATCCCTGCTCCACATTCACATATTCTTGACAATACACTGCAGAAGGGAAAAAAAAATTGCTCTGGGCAATAGTATTCCCAGATAATATTGAAGGGTTGGACAAGATCTTCTGAGATGCCAAGAGGAGAGTAATTTGAAGATGGGAATTATTTATGTTATTCCTAAGCAAAAGCAAATAGAGTGATAGGTATCTTATAATTTGAGCAAAATGATAGAAAATACTAGGTAACACTTCCAAAAATATGTAACGAAAGACATGCAAAATGGACACTTGCACTATTTTGCTAAGGAAGCTTCCAAGTTTGACCCCTGCTGAGACTCCCAGGCAGTGACTCCCCATAGCCAGAGACTTTCACTGTTGGGATCACAGCCCCCTCACATCAAGTGGCTTCAGAGATTGACAGAAGCCCTGCTTGACTCCCCACTCACCTCACTCACACAGCCAGACCAGGTTTCCTTACTGGATCCACCCCAGGTTTCCCATAACAGAGTCTCAGCTATGCAGTTCCATAAAGCCATTTATTCATGGCACATTAGCACAGACACAGCCCCAGCTGTTATGTACCAACAAAGCAGCATCTGGGGTTTTGTACGCTCACAGTGTGCCCACAGAAAATTCTTGCTCTTCCTGCAGAGTACGCCATTCCTGCTGAGTCTCCCAGTGTCCATTCAACTGGCTGCCACCACCTGTCTTCATCCCCTTTGTTAAACAAAATGTTGGCATTTCACAACCTATGTCTAGAGTTCCCACCCAGAGCTCAATCTGCATCTCAATTTTCATCATGCAAACTGAGCTACCAGCACCAGATGTATTCCTCAACACCTTGCACAGACAATAGTGTTTAGCAGGCATGGTTGTGTATTCAACTTAAAATAAGCTAGAACAGTCCACTAAAACTGTTTTCTCTAATTTACATGCAGAACAGCTATTCCAGTTAATGAGACACACTCACACAAAACTGTAGAAAATGGAAAACTAAATCAGCCCCCTTGACAAGCCTAGACAATTAAAACTCAAACCTGCTAATATAAAGAAAATACTGTCATGTATTTTAAATTAATATTTTATAAACAAAAATAAAGCGCTGGAAATTAGAGCTAGATAAACTTTCCAGTGAAAATATTTTTGACTTTTCTGAACACGAATTGTCAATTTTGAATACATAACCTTTTCTTCCCCATTAGAACATAACAGTTTTTATTGCTCTAGAACAAGATGGAAGAGAAAATCAGCCATGTTTTTGGCAATGACACAATTTGTCATGCAAAGAAAGTGGTTTGGTCATGGTACAAAGCCTTAGAGCTGATCTGCTGCAGAGCAGGAAGGTCTTCAAGACCTTTATGCTTTCAAATATTTGAAAGATTTGGGAGAATGCCATAATCAGTCAGTTCCATCCCCGTTTTTTTTTTTTTTGCTTTTATGACTATTATGTAGTAGAGTGATTAAAACACTTTTTTTTTTTTCACGTGTAATTCTATAGCACATCATCAGCTGAAGTAAACAAGCAGTGGACAATAGTGTCTATCTCTTACTCCAAGAGCTTTAACTAATGGGAAGGATGCCAGTATGACAGGGATGCTTGCTCTCTAAAGTGCTGGACAGAGGAAACCTTTGCACTATAAAGTTTTGCTGATTTGAGGGCTTGGTTATCTCCTTTTATCTCATTGGTTATCTCTCTATTCACTCATACAAGAGATTGGGGAAGGAGCTCTGAAGACCTAAAGCAAGAAATAGTGTCTTGAGTTATGTTGTGAAGTGTCTTTTTCCAGTAGAAAGAATTTACACAGTTGTGCCTGCTTTGATTTGTCAGATGACTTAATATTAAAATATAGACACTGTAAGTCTAAGGGAGCAGAATGTTTCTGACCACTGTGCAGTGATGGTTTCATGTTTTGCTTCATGCAGAATTGTTTTTTTCCATTGCCATAAATAATATTGCCTTTAAGATGGGAAATGAATCACTGGCACAACTGTGAGTTCTACTGCACCACTGCCCTGCCTTGCAGTGTCATGCATTTAGCTGTGCATTGCACTCCTGTGGTTCCTCTGATGGTGTTACAGATGTAGTGGAGCAGCAGGGAGCAGTTGCACACTACACACACCATGGCAGTAAAACACTCATCTCTCCACCACACTGTTGGTGGTCACACTGGAGAAGAGATCTAACACATGATCTTCTTCCAGCCCTGGCACTGCTCTGTGGTGGCTTGCGGCTGCTGAGGGTGGCCAGCAGCAGAGGTAGGTCAATACAGGATGGGGTCATTTTGAAAACACTACAGAAAAATGGAAAGACAAAATATCTATTGCAGAGTTCCTGTTCAGATATAATGAGCAATGCCTGCTGGGGATATAATGTGCATGGTCATTTGCTAAAGTGTGCTTTCTACCGAGCACTTACATGTACACTTCTGCTGGAATGAAATATTTTTTCTGCCTTATAAAGACAAACGAATAGTTGCTGTGGTAGTAGAATCAGAAAATGATAGAGGATGAAGTTATTAGAATTTAGATTAGTGTGCTGGTTTTGGCTAGAGTAGAGTTAATTTTCTTCACAGTAGCATGGGGCTGTGTTTTGGATTTGTGCTGGAAACAGTGTTCATAATTCAGGCACTTTTTCTTTACTGCTGAGCAGTACTTGCACACAGCTGAGTCCTTTATGCTTCTCATCCCACCCCACCAGTGAGGAAGCTGGGGGTGCACAGGGAATGGGGAGGGGACACAGCTAGGACAGCTGACCCCAAATGACCAAAGGGACATTCCATACTATATGACATCAGGCTCAGCATATAAAGAGGGGGAAGAAGAAAGAAGAGGGAGATACATTTGGAGTAATGGCATTTGTATTCTCAAGTCATTGTTACACATGGTGGAGACACTTTCCTGGGGATAGCTGAACACCTGCCTGTGCATGGAAGGTTATGAAGGAATTTCTTGCTTTTCTTTATTTTTGTGTGCAGCTATTCTTTCCCCGTTAAACTGTCTTTATCTCAAGACACTTTTCCTCTTCTGATCTCTCCCCATCTCACTATGAGTGAAGGCTTGTGGAGCTTAATCGCTGAATGGGACTAAACCACAACCCTCAGTCTAAGTTTTTTTTAAATTTGTGTCCATTTTTTTAGCCATGCTGTGGGAAAGAAGAAAGATTTTTGTGCTCTGCAAAAATCCCCACATAGACTGAACCCATGAAAACTATTCAGTATCCGTGTTGTGAATAATTTTGGATCACAGTATCACAGTCCTTTCAACAGAGAAACTTCAGTTAAAATATTATTGCAGATTTTTAATAATTTTCCTGTTAGAAGTGAAGGCCTGACATTTTAGTCAGGGTGGAATTTCCATTTAAGGCAACAACCACTGTGTGCCAGGAAAAGCCTTACTTTGCTCTGCTGCTGAATACAAAATAAACCATTTAAAAATAATATAAGACAGCTGATTGTTAGTCTTTTTTTTATATATGGACAGTGCTCTGAAGAATTGCATGTTATAAATCCTAAACATGAATAAGCTTTACCTGATAAAAAATAGATGAAGAAGCAAAATTAAGGCAATAGCAATGGTCTTCTGATCATGCTAGTCATACAGATAATTTTACTGTGACCAGCCTCCTCATAATTTCTAAATCTCTCACATAAGTTTCAAATCTACCATTGCAATTATTTTTAAAACAATCATGTCAGTTTTAAATCTACAAATCACATGCTTTCTTGGGACTTTCAGAAACTACCTTGATCTGGCTGCTTAGCATTTCTCTTAGGCATTTCTCATATTTTCAGCCCTGGACTTTAACCAAATAAAAATGTTTACATGTAAATTTCCTTCCTTTCCCACTTTCCATCGGTCTTCCACCAACATTAGAGGCAATGCAAGTGAAAGTATTGTTCTATTTCTCAGGACATTTGATATCTATATATTTCTCTCCACCCTTCTCCTTATGAAGATTACTTAAAAGGGTGTTATTGTTTTCTGTCACTTTACTGAAACAGCTCTTTATAGGTACCATCACCAGAAGATGTTTCTCCTGATAATACACAAATATTAGTATTCAAAGCATCTTTCGGTTTTGCCTTCATTTAATATCCATGTACACAGAGCAAAAGCCAATGAGTAGTGGTCAAATTACTTGGTGGATGTGTTACATTCTACATTTCTTGTGTTATTTCTGAAAATGGCTTCATGACCCTAAAGGAAACCTGGAGACAGGATACATGTTTTCTGATAGTGTGAGAATATGTTACAAATCCCTTTTGAAATCCATGATTTTTTAATTTGTCATGGCAACATCTAAATAACTTACTTTTTGGCAACAAACCAACAATCTTCTACAAATTCTAAACTGTTGCTAACCCAAATTATTGGCATTTCAAATTTGCAGTGTATGCTCCAATTCAAAGAGATAGTTAAACACAAGAATAGTTTTATGCACTTGAGCAGTTCCTGCTGAAAAGATTAAAATGATTTTACAGTATTTGATTGCTTAAATATCTTTATGAATTGGAGTCTAAATTTACTGCTGAAATATATATGCTTTTTGTAGAAATGTCTGTCTTTTAAAACTGCATTTTTAAATTATAAATACTGGATTTTGACTCCAATCTGGTACTTGTGTTGGTAACAAATACTTTGGAATGAAATCTGGTGCCACACTCTGTGCCACTGTGCTCAAAGTACTTCAATTATTTTATTTTAAATTACATCAGGATACAAATACTGATATTTTAAATTACTAAATATAGTCTTAAAATGTATAATTGAATAGGTTAGATAATTTGCTGTTTAATTCCTGATCACATGGTCTCTTTTAATGATACCTTTTAATCAGCAAATATAAGAAATAATCAAGAGAAATGTGTATGTGATAGAGCAAGTAAAAAAGCAGCAGGGTGTTTTTCACACTGGAGTGTGGTGCAAGACAATAGAAGATGTTTTTTAGGAATACACTTCAGTGGTTTCTCTTCATTGCCTACTAACATCAAAAAATGAGAACCTACAATAATATATAAAGCAAATTTTGTCTTGTGCTAAAACATTCCAAAGTAGTAAAAAAAAAATCTATATTTAACTAATTCTACTCTAAAATCTTTTGTGTGAAAATTTTGGAGAAAAATTTCTCTTTAGCCTTTGAGGTTTCTTGTGACATTTTTTTCATTGCACCTTGGCACAATTGCAAGAAATTCTGTGATTGGAATTTGATATCTTCCTCAGAACTAATTTTTCATATCTCATGAAACAGAGGAAAATGCTGGCAATTCTACTTCACATTAGATGACATACGGATATTTTTACTTACAAACATGGGAAGAAAGGGAAAAGTAAAAAGGAAAAACAAAAGCAATGGAGCTTTCAGCCTATTATTGAAAACTATTTACCATTGGTAGTTCTTGTGAAAAATCATATGTTTCTACAAACAGATGAGGAAAGAGAAATTTTGATTTGTAGCAAATTGTCAACTACTTATAAATACAATGCTTCTACTGAAGCAGTAAACGTAAGGGAATTATGTAACTCATTCTAATATTAGAAGTGCTTCATACTCAAATACATTGTATGCCATTGTCAAATATTATCATGGGAAAAAAAAATAAAAAGTTTGACCGGGAAGCGGAATATTTATAGCGTTTTTTCCCTTCTTATTTACACAACTTTTCACATATGAATTTTGAGGTCAGGAATACATGCTTTCATTTGGGGTCGACCTTGAGGTGTGAAATTATGGATGGTTGAAGAAGAACAGCAAAACTGTTCTAGAAATAATGCAAGGGACACCAAAAAAAAAACCAAAAACAAAAAAAAAAAACCAAACCCTCATAGATATTTGGAAAATAGGAGTTCTTTGGTATTATACACAGGAGGATAGTAAAAACGAAAGTACTTTTCAAGTGCATTAGAGGTATCAAACTTGATTTTAACTGGTATAACCTGAAGTAGCACAAGTGACAAGACAGGCTCATAGCTCTTGCATTTGAAGAGAACAAATGTCAGGCTATCAAAACATAATCCAAGGAAAGCAAGGGAAAAAATGATAACTGCTCACAGTATCATTGATATAGAGGCTTTCATAAACTGCCAAAACTTAGACAAACTGTAACCAGCAAAACTACAGATTTAATGTTTGGGTGTCTGTCATCTGGTAAAAATCACAGAAACCTTAACAGTGATTGCTGAATAAATCAGATGTTTTTGTAATAAAAGCTAAGTCTACAAACCCCTCATCTTTGCATTTGGGACACTTTTTCTGCCAAGAAAACAGGGATTTTACTGAATGACACTGGATGAGTTTCTACTCACTCAGGCTCCAGAGAAAACTAATCTAATTTTTTTCTTATGCAAATTAAAACAAGAAGTGATAATGTGGAGTGCTGAGGGAAGGAGTGGAGTGAGAGTGTGTTCTGAATATGCTGGAATTAAAAAAAAAATAAGAATTTCTATGCTAATTTGGACTAAAAATATGTGTCGGTCACTATCTCCAGCAGGGACTGATGGCATAGGGAAAAGCAGGATAAGACAAACTTGTAGCAACATTCTTCCATTCTGTTGTCCCAGTCTGCAAGAGTTCAAAGATCAGGGTTTCCAAACCCAGAGGTGCTTTCTTTGTATAAAAGGAAATGAAAGCAGCTAAAATAATGAGATATCTGAGCAATGAACCCTCTGCCTAAAGAATCCCAAAGCAGTTGTTATTAATTTAGAAGAGATTTAGCACTTGTTTTTTTTGTATGGATAATGTCCTGAATGTCTGCACTGCTACCATTTGAAACTTAGTTCAGGTGCCATTAAACTACATTTACAAGAGTAACTTCAGGGAAGATGCATTTCAACCATAAGACAATCACAGATACAGCCTACACAATCTACAGTGCTTCACTATTCTAAAATATTCTCAGAGTAGGAAAAAAAATTGAAATATCATCTTACTTCAATAAGAAAAATGTCAGCAACATGTACTTTGTATGGTCAAAAACTGATTTTCTGAGTTTGTTTCTCTCGTGAAGAACCAATTCTTTTCAAATTTTTCTCAGGACAATATTTTGTCCTTTCTTTAATGTCAATGTTTGCTTAAATTATTATTAAATAGAGAAAACTATTTTCTATTGATAGAGTATTTAAGACACATATGTAGCTTTGAAATGCTCACCTCAAGAATAAAGAAAAATTAAAAGAAAAAAATAGAAGATTGTAAGTACATATAGAATTGATTTCATCAACATTATATGAGACTTGGGATATAACATACAGCTGTTTTGTGTCTACTGCTTTTCTGAATTCATGCCTGTGTCACTGAAGTGGTTACAAGGAGTTTTTTTTCTTGTAAGAAGCAGTTCATTATGATATATAGGAAGGAGATAAAGATGGTGGGTTTCCAGCTTCTTTAAAAATGTATTAGAATCATGAATTTGTAGAATGTTTTGGGTTGGAAATGATCTTAAAGATTATCTAGTTCCAACTCCCCTGGCATTGTTTAAAGCCCCCTCCAATCCGGCCTTGAACACTTTCAGGGATGGAAAATCCACAACTTCTCTGAGCAACCCGTTCCAGTGCCTCACCACTCTTACAGTGAAGAATTTCTTCCGTATCTCTAAACTAAACCTACTGTCTTTCGGTTGGATCCATTACCATTGTCCTTCCACTACAGGCACTTGGGCAAGGTCCCTGTCTAGCCTGACCTGCTGGACACTTCCTTTGATGCAGCCCAGGACACAACTGGCTTTCTCAGCTACCAGTGCACACTGCCAGCTCATGTTGAGTTTCTCATCAACAAACACCTTGAATTACTTTGTGCTTTTATTCGTGATAGAAAGTATTCCTAATAGTTAATATGGAATAGAAGCACAGTTTATATTCTCATGATATGCCTTGTGACTTTTTCTGCCAAACCATTTAAGTATTAAAGATGGTTATAGAATAAAAAGGAAAAGTTTGGCCAGAAATTCCAAAATGGAGATCACAAAAATTGAACAATGCTTAGGCAGAAAACTTTTAGCTTTCTGTGACTCAGTGTAACTGTGAATCTTCTATCTAAAAAACAGAAAACAACATTAACAGCACCTTACACATTGCAGTAGAGGATTTCTTTGAAACTCTCTCTTGATTATGATGCTGTTATTTCTGTATTATATCCAAGAACCAGCAGATACATGGCACATTCCACCTGTTCAGAATAGCTTTTATGTTCTCTTTTTCTGAAAGAACCTTAATGCTCTTTTATGGTACTTTCTTTTCTTGTGTTAAGTGATTTAGAGGTCCTCTTCAGTAAAGTCATTAGGCACTTCCTTTCTAAAAGAAAGTGGACTGCTTTAGTGTTTTTATGGTATGGAGGTACCATTGACTTTAGCATATTATGGAGGTTCTAAGGCATAGTACATAAATATTCATAGAAGGAGGTTGATGCAATTTCCTTGTTTTTCTTTATTATTAAGTAATCTAAGTTGCAGAAATGCAAGCTGATTAACCAAATTATTCATAAGGACAATACTCTCATTCGCTTCAATAGTGTGCATGGAAGTGATAAATCAAGCAAACACTTGTGTGACTTTATATAGCCTGGTAGACTAAAAGAAAACTCTCTTGGCAGCAGGTGGATGCAACAAGGATATAAAAGTGAACACAAAGAGAATTGGTGAGCAACAATTAGTAAGAAAAGTACACTTTTTTCCCCATATCGTACTTTGTTACTTATGCAACCACATTTAGGGAAGCCATTATCATACCGACAGTCACGTATGTTTTCCAGAAGATGAAAGAAGGATATCTGAGATTTTGTATGCAAATTTTTTTTATTATTTTTAATTTTTTTTCTTAGAATGTAGACATAAAAAAGCAAATATGTGTGTGTGCATATTCTGGAAAGAAGTTATATTGCCCAGGTGATGAAATATTAAGGAAAATGTATTTTATTTTCCTTTTTAAGAGCATGATTCTGTGACGTGACTATGTAAAACAGTCTCATTAACCACACTGAATATTTGATGAGGTCTAGCTGAGGTCTAGATCCAGAAATTGAGAGTTAGGCACAGTAGTGCTAAATTCTGCAGAACTTGGGACAGAGCAGATTCAGTACAAAATAATATTTGCATATTACCTTATCTTACTCTGATCATAGCAAAAACCCTAAACCTGCCAGTTAGCCAAACTTTATGTGTTCCATTGTTTGCAAAGACATAATCATTGACTCTTCCTCTCCACTTATAAGGATTTCCAGTGCTTTGCATAAAGATGGTGAGATTGCTTTAACTTGGAAACCACATCGATGTAAAATAAATAACACAATTCAATCAATCCTTGGTTTATTTTATGGAGTGAATATGTAAGATGTGGTCCACAGCCCCACAGTACCCCTTAAACATTTAACCTTTTTAAGTCACGAAAAGTTGGTGATACTTGTGAGTGATACTTGAGCATCACTCATCCCCATCCATATTAATTGCAAAGCTGAGATCAGTTTTTTATCAGTCTGCAGCCACTGCATTGTCTAGCTTTTTTAATCATCTTGATTTCTTATGGTGATGTGCCTAGCTACATTTCCACACAGGGCATCAAAATTGTTCAGCTGAAAACTAAATGGGTGAAAATTGCACATGGTAGAACTGTAAGGTGTAAATTAGTTATGGTAAAATGCCTAAACTTACACCCTCTGACTTTCTGCAACAGTTTATTTCTAGATGGATTTCTGGATATTCATATACATAAGGGATGAACATAAGAACTTGAAAATTTAATTAAGCTTGCAAGTAAGTACAAAATTTCCTGTCTTATGCAGAATAAACAAATTGTCCCTGATGGCCAAAAGTCAGCTTGCTACACTACTGTATCTGACAAAACAATATAAAGGACAACAAGGGAGTGAGTGTGTGGCATAATCAAGCAGGGTAGAAGCACTGAACTTGTTAATTCTTAAATAGAATCCAGTATCCATATCTGCTGCAGGTTGTCATTTATCCTGTCTTGTCTATGACAGCTAGTCTAACATTTTAGCAAGTAATGTCTATTTATCACAAGTTCATATCTCAGACAGAAATATGGACTTTTCTTCAAAAGAGAGTAAGAAGAACAAAAGGGATCCAGTCATTTTGCCCGTATACACTGCTGTCATGACATCTATGCCATAATCCTTGTCAGCTAATGCAGAAGAGCAATGTGATTCTGCTAACAAATTCCTATTTAATAACACATTATTTAGAAAAAAAAGTTAATTACTATGTAGGAGGACTAGTGAAATTTCTAATGGTATTATTTTGCTGTAAAAGAAGCCTAGCAAAACAGCAAAGTTAGAAAAGCTGTGCAATATGCCATCTCCTTTTCTACTATTTCATTGGATCTTATACATGAATAGAAGGAAAATAGAAGCAGGGTTAAAGATTTCCCAAACTGCATCCTCATTTGCCTGAGAACCGGAAATGTTTGAATTTCAAAGACTTTTTCAGTAAATTTCTTTTCCCACATGAACTTAATTGTATTTTCACAAGGACTGTTCCTGTTTTCAATACTCTTCATGGCTTTAAATACTTGTGTGTATAATGGTGTTGAATTCACTCCACCATTTCTTGTCAGTTCATCTCTTCTCTTTGGTTTGAATTATGTACTCCAGGATATAAGGCCAAGGTGGTGCTTGACCTGTACTCAATATTTTTTGGACAAAGATTCTCAAAAAAATGTAGTGACCAAGCCTTTTGTTTAGTTTGCAACAGTTAACCTGCTATCCAGGTGTGAAGGAGAAAAGTTTCTCACTTTGCTTTTCTTGGTCCACTGTCATGGTACCTCATTATATTCCTGCAAGAAATCCTTGTGCTCTTGTAAAGGCAGGTTTTCCTTAAAGGTTAAATGTCCCTTTTCCTGACAGATTTTCTATAAGTATAATGTTACAGTGGCTTAATGATTCTAGTTCAGCTTTGCAACAGCGAAAGCTTAGACAGGTGTCTCAAGAGAAAAATCCTCTAAAAATATGCTTGCAAAAATGTTGTACTAAGTGTTGAAAATTGGTGAAATTACTTGCAGTAGGTGGGGGGACATAATTCTGTTTGCTTCTTTTCCAAATCCTATGACTAATGTTCACTTTCATAAAAGTTATTTTTGCTTTGGGAGCCACTGCAGCTCATCTTTATTTCTTCAAGCACTTTATAATCACTTAGTAGTAAATCATCTGGACCCAACTACCTGATCTCATATATTGGTCCATCAACCTCTTTCTTTGCAAGGTTAAATCATTTGTAAAGTTAAATTTTAAAAAATGAGGGAAATTATGCTGAATTCATGAACATATAACTAAATTAACTCCAAGAAAGTAATTCAGCTGGCAAAGGTGAGTGACATATATTTATTTTAAATTGGTTTTGTCAGAATATTCTATTAAATTAAATACAAAAGTTACAATTTAATGAAATTATTTCATTCTGTCTATTTAAAAGGTTTGATCCATTAATTATTTAAGGCAGAGATTATCTAGCTTAAAATGAATGTGCAATTAAATCTATCTGTTAGTTGATTTGTATTATGCACTGCAAGATTTGTGTCTGGCTAGGTATCTTGTTTATTATTTTGAGTGTGGTGCAGCCAGGTATGTCAGGAAGCTGTAACAAACCCATTGAAAAAAACACTCTTACCTCACCTCCCAAAACCTCACAAAAGCAATACTTAACATTTGGCATAACATTTTCCGATTTAGAGGCATTCCTATTAAGGAACTGGGCAACCTGTGGGCAGAGTTTGACCCATTGTCTTTGCACTTTCCTACCTGCTGTCTATTAAGTATACAATTAAGCCGTCTGTGGCTTTTATTTTGCAAATGTGCTTTCATCCAATATGTGATGGGGGAGGGGAAGCCTCAGACCATTCTTTGTAGTCTTCAATTTTCCCATTAGGATGTACTCAGAAAGGAAATTAAATTGGTGGTGTGCTGATGATTTATTGCAGGAAGGAACACAGTTTACACAGAGAAAAGTGCAATTTTAATTTTGCACAGTTCACTAATAGCATATTTATATGTTCTTCCTGTAGGTATTGCAGTAAAGATGACAGTGTGGTTTTGTCTTCTAATAAGGGGAAAACATAAAGCTTATTTTCACTTTTAATATATAATTCTAATGTATTTTCTGTACAATAAAAATGAAGTTTTTAATTATTTTGCATTATTAATTCAAAGAAATCTACATTTTTAAAAACTTAGAGGTTGTTTGCATATGATACTGACATATATCTAACCATATCTTAAAATATACTGGCATACATGACACACATGGGCACAATTACAGTAAGAGTTCAAAAAGTTCATCATGAATTTTTCAATCACCTAAGTAGTTTTCCAAAGTCACCTAATTGATGCTGCCTGCAATCAACCCTTAGGAGCTGGCAAGTTAGGAACTCCTGCTGTTCATGCTAATGTGTTTTGCATTATTATTTCACTTCAGATGATACCAATTTGTGAGTCAAAATGTTAATTAATTAGATAAACAATACAAACCATTGACTTGTATTAGACTTGTGTAATCTCTATGTCATGCTACTATCCATTTATTTAACCTCTGGGCTAAAAATAAAATATTTTCTTTTGCATGGGACAGAAACATGTAGTTCCCAGGAGCTGTTATCTAGGAGACTTGGAATATCGAAGTGCCCTGTAACAATTTAAATATAATCAAACTATTTTTTATTATCTGAAAAGTTATTGCACTCTCTTGTGTGAGACAACTCTGCATGAATCTTGTGGAAGGGATTTTACATTTCTGCTTTTTGCATTATATCCTTAGTAATTTGGAGTTAACTTTACCAGATAGCATATGATAGCATATGCTATTTGGTATGGGACACTGTGTGCTTTTTTCCAGAGTCTATTCTACTTCTGATTCCAGGTGTTTAAATTTATCCTCTATACAAAGGGAAAAGTACTTGCATAGTTACTTAGTCTTTGCTAGTTCACAATTTCAGAAAAGAAAGCACTTGGAATTACATATAATGATTTCTAGAAGAATGGGATGTAATTATCTCTTCACTCCAAAAGACATTGCAAGGTCTTGAATCAATATAATCTAAACCATTTTTTTCTGATGAGCTAATCTGTCTGTTACCAGGTTGGTCATATCTAGTGTTGTAATAGACATAAAAGATCATTAAAAGGACAAAATTTCACAAATAAAAATGTAGAAGTTTATAATTACATAAAAAGAAACATATGGCACTGCAACTTTAGTGAGTAGCAATTACTACACTCTCTCAATAAAATGAAAAGACCAGACTGGAATTCTTATATACAGAATAATTTGGCAAGGTAACGGCATATTAGAGCTGGTTATCTAGCTCTTCACTTTAAAATTTGCTTGCCAAAAAACCCTTTTGTGATAGTGGGGGTGGTTTTTTTTCTTCTCTGAGAATAACATGACATAAGGAAAGAAAAGTGCCTATTGGTTTTGGAGATGTTTCTTGAGTAATTTTTTTTCTCCCAATATTGATTATTCATTTTTGAAGACAAAATAGCAAAAGAAAAAAGAAAGTAAGAAAAAAAAAGTAAAGAAAAAAAGCAAAGTTCTTCTGTTCCCCAAATCTTAATGCCTCAACTCCTCCAAACCAGTTAATGAGATGTTTTCAAAATCTCTGCAATCAAGTCACTTAAATATTTTTTTCTCTTATTTATTTTTGATTTGCTCTTTATGTCATCATTCTGTACAGGAGTGGATAAAAGTCTTATGAACGGGCAGGTAGAACAACAATTTCTAATGAAGATGGATGTGTTGTTACTGCTGTGTAGCAGAGCATTAAACTTTCTGACACAGGCTGAAGTCACCACATTACACAGAGCATAAAGAGATGTGCAGTGATGGGCAGGACAAGGTAAGTAAAAAGATCTGATTAAACACTGAAAAATACTATTCTGATATATGCATTCAAACACTGCATAATACAGCACAACCTTAGAATATTTTCTTTAATTTTGGTCTACTGTGTCTCTTCTGGCTTATATTAGTCACTCAGGAGTGGTATTCCTCTAATACTTTCATATTGCTCAATTTCTCTTGGCATTTTGCCCATTTACTCTGATTTACTACTGCGTAAATAAAGCAATAAGACTGAAGTATTTGGGGTTTTAATAAATACATATTTTATATTAATAGTTCTTCTTACTGAGCTAGCTAGTTTTTATGGTTACAAGTGCTCTCGTTTAGCTGAAGAACCAATCCTCCACACATTTAAACAGCTCAGGCTTTGCAATATAATCAGGAAGATCCACCTTAAAGTGGTACTGATCCATTATTATTCCTAGTTTAAATAGATTGCTTAAAGTTGACAAAATCACTTTCAGAGTTTTCTTTGCTGGATTGCTCTTCCTGTAGAAACCCAAGTAGGAGGAGCAGGGGACCTTCAAAGAGGAGAGGTGCTGTCTGCTATAGCTACATAAGCAGTAAAACATCAATGGGAGGAAATCTGGGGAAGATGAAGAAAACAACATTAGGAAGCAAGACTGAGAATCAATGATAAGCAAGGAGAAAGATGTCAAAGACAATAAATAAGCAACTAATTATGAGAACAATGGGAAATATCTTCCAGTTTTATGCTGATTTTTAGCATCAGCTATTGAGGAGCAAGAATGCAACACACACTCTAATTCTTGAGGGATCTGCTTGAGACCAGATGGTTGCCCAAATCTTTATCTGTTTATCAATAAGCCAAAAATTAAAGTTCCAAGGCCACTAAAGAAACAGTGTGTTTTATTGGATGTCACAGAAAAAAAAAAGTCACTTCTACTTTTAGTGTTTTGCTTAAAGAAATAAAATGAAATCACTTTCTCCATAAATAGATGTTACAAACTGCTTTGTGGAACTTACATTTTTCAAAGTCATGAAGAAAGCCAAAAAAAGATGTTAATATTCATGTTGGGAAAACATAATTTTGTTTCAGCAATGGCCTTTATTTTATCCTCTTTTTTTCCACGAACATACATATTTTCTCCTTTTCTCTTTCTGAAGCACTTATGAAGTCTAACAAAAGCTGCCGTGTGGTGTTCTAGAACCTTTTATAGAGACCACAAAGTGAGACAATACCATGTTATGTAAATACCCATTGCCCACTGCAGGTATCTCAGGTATGGTGATTTATTTCTTCCTAAAGCTGAGAAGAAAAGAGGCATGTGAGGGGCATGTGAGTAGCTGTGGATACCACACCAGTTAAAGAGGACCTTATTCCTCTCATTGTGCATTACGGTTGTCATTAAATGACTGCACACCTCCACACTGAACCTGGGGTAATGCTCTCCCCAGCAATTAGGCTGTATGCTGTCTTGATTTTGTATACCAACAACTTCAGGGATTTTTGTCTTTCACAACAGTTGAGAGATTTTAACCCCTTCTTTAACTCAAATAGACAGCAAATTTAACCTGATATCTACAGGGACAAACTTTTCATCCAATACACAACGAAAAAGTCCTGGCGCAGAGATTAGGTATAATTTTTCCATACTCCTCCTTGTTAAAAGCTGCATTCCCACATAAATGGTTATAATTACAATACATGAGCATCTCATCCAATCTTTTCCATCCTTGCAAGACCTTTTTGGGGGATCAGGGGGAACTATTACACCATTTGTACAGGTGCATGAAAAGTTTTGTTAGTATTTTCTGTGGAGTGAATGACAAATAAATTACATAATAGGCCATTGCTCATCAAAGACTGCTGAATCTTCATTTGCTAGGTCATGTGGAAGTCTGTCCTTTGCAACTCTTGGACCTCTTTCAGACCTTTGTGCAGGCTCTCCACATATCAAAATTTTCTATGGCTTTCCCTCTTTTCACTTATGTTTTCAGGCTTCCTCAAAAATTTGTAATTTAAGCAGACTCTCTGTATGCTCTTGTAATTCCCACTGCATTCCTCTTTCAGCCGGTTTTTTTGTTTTGTTTTGTTTTTGTTTTTTTTTTTCCTGATCTACTAGTGTTTGGAAGTCTGAAGAACCTTTGAGTAGCAAATAATTTCTGTTATGGCAGATATTTCTGCTTAGTTAGGGCATACCTTCATGACCAAACTCTGTCTTTCCTTTAGTTTAGAACTGTGTGAGGCAAGTTCTTTTAGAATGAGGATAACCATGACAGCATGAAGTTTTACTCATAGAAATAAGTCCTTCTGAGGAGTTAACTGGTTGCTATTGCAACACTTTTGCACTTTCAATAAACATTTTGGGGCCAGTGGATCTTACTAACCTCTCAGCCTTCGCAGAACAATGTTAACAGCAGTTTGCAATTCATCTACAAATTGTTACCCTTCACCATTAGTGCACTGCTACCTATGCAGAAGGTGACAAAAAATGAAAGATAAAATATGTGGGTGGCTTGTTCTCTGGCTTCACAAAATCACTGTCTGGCATGGTGTTTGTTCAACATTTTCTTCATAAAGAGAATAAACATGTTCTTCTTATATTTTCAAATTCATCAAAGTGATCTGTTGATTTTTATAGAAGCTCTAGAGATTACTTCCGATGTAATGATTTGCATCAGGCATGAGAAGTCTACGACCAAGTGAGCCCAGAACTGTTTCTCTTATTTATTAAAACACAAATTCTAAGCAGCTAGCTTAGAGATAAATCTGTTCTGTAGATATCTAGCATGAGGTAAGCCAAACTTCCTTGGGCTGGGAGTGTTAGGTTTCATAAGTTTTTGGCAAGGAACTCTTTCATACATATGGAAAATGTTTTCATGTGTGGATGTTTCAAGTGGTGTTGTTATTGATTTTTTCTTTTCCTTTTCCTTTAGAGTTTGAGCTTGACTTATTCAGCTTAATTTTTTCCCTTTTCTTGTTTTTATTTTTTGGTAATTCTTTGTGTTGTTCTCATCATTACGCTAATTATAAGCCATACATAGACATTTTGAAAGCAGTACATTATCATTGTATGGTTTGGCCATGTCTTAGAGGATTCCATTTTTGTGACTTAATTCTGTTAATTTTAATTCAGTTTCCTCCACTTTTCCTGTTTAGCTTAGCTTTTTTTCTACTATAATGTAAATTCTTCAATTCTGTCTAATATTGTTACACCTCTACTGCTAAAGTAATTGTGATCAATGTTTCAGTAATCCCATTTGACATTTTTATCACCCATTCTTTCCTCTAAAGTGAACAGGGACTGTTTTTAACTAAGTTTCCTGCATGATACAGTGCATAGGTCATCCTTCTAATTCTATCCAATATACTCTGACTAGTAATTTCGTTTTTCCCTTCTGCTGCATTTTGGATCTGATTTGTCCTGGTGTTAATTCCTTACCCACTCTTACCCACACACACAAACAGTCAAGAAATCATATTTAGGACTTTCTGGGATTTCCTGTCTTCCCTTTTGCAACAACAACAACATTCTAGATACTTTTCACTAGGGCAACTTAACTTAGATTTTGCCAATAAAATTGCTTTTTACTCTCCAGTTTTCTTGTCTGCATTAAAAAGGAAAAAATTTAGAAACGATAAAAGCAAACGTTCCTTTACACAGCATATAATCAACGTGTGAAATTCACCCTCACAGGAGGCCATCAAGTCAAATACCCTGGTTGAATGTTAAAAAGAAGTGGGCTAATTATATGAACACTAACAACATTGTAGCTATGCATGCCAAAATTAATAATAAGGGTAAAACAAATATCATGCTTCAGGGCATAAATTGATTAGCTGCAGGTGTGGGGATGGATTCCTACTCTCCATTGAAATTTGTGCAATTGTTAAGAGGTTTTTTTGAAGAGGATATGAAGCAAATCTGAAGGGGGTTTGTTGCATTTTGGGATTGGGTTCTTTTGCTTTTGTTTTTGTGGGGGTTTCTTCATTTGGTTGGTTTTAATTTGGTTTCATCTCCTCCTAATGACGTCATATTTCTTTCATTCAGTGTTAGAACTTTGTAGGAAACAGTAAGGTAAAGCAGCTCCTACTTCCTCAGAGATCTAATTGTGGTAAGAGACTTTCTTTCACTATTTGTCTATGAAGGCAGCAAATACTACAGAAGAAGGAGTTCCATATTAATGAACTGACACAATATATTACTTCAGATCTGCCTTTTACACTCAGTTATGTCTTGGTGCCACTCAACAGTGATCCAGAAAGTGATGTGCAGCACATCAGCATTTTCATATTTCCCAGCGTTGGTAACTCCTCAGTTATCTTTACTCTAGTTCTACCTCTGCATCTTCTACCTAAATTGAAAGGATTTTATGTGGGCTTTTCTTTAGACTGGAATCACCTTATTGTTGAGTGTGACTGCAGCAAGTACCAAACTAGAGTCCTGATTATGCTAAGCTAATATCCTAATTATGATAAGAGATGGAAACCAAAGCACTCAGTGCTATGTTATGGATCTTTGCATAAACCTTTTCCCTAATTACTCCTTTCCTTGAAAACCTGCAATATCTTAAAAAAATAAAAAAAATTAAAAAAAAAAAAATCTTATCTGACAATGACTTCTACACAGCCATGTCATTTGCAGGGCTTTTTCCATTCTTAGCTAATGGATTTATTGCTTTTTTTTTTCCCTTCCAAATATTGGCCTATTTAAAACACCTTAGCCTTCCAAGACAATTATTTTCCTTACATTTGAGTCTTAAATATGTTATACTCTTAAATAAGTTCTAAAGTAAAATGATGTACTTACTGTTCTATAAGTCGTTCTAACCCAGCAGACAACCCCAGCATTTATTTTTTTTCATTTATAACCATGGATTATCCTAAATTTCTGCAGATTCCTGAAGTGATATGAAGAGGAATGCCTAGACTTAAATAAGATAAGGTTTTAGCCTCCTTTAGAAAATCTCAAGGCAGAGCTCAAGTCAATGTTGATAATCAGTTAAACTGGGTGGCCAGTTCTCATATGACTTTTACAAAATTCTCCCTGGATTTTTAATAGAATAGGAATTTTTCATTTTTAATAGGAATTTTAATAGGAATATTGATAAGCTCTAAAGAAAATAGGCTGTGTCAGTTGGACCTCCCATTAAACTCTGGGGAAATAAAGCTGAAGTGAAGTGAAATAAAGCTGAACTAAAGTGAAATAAAGCTGAAGTAAAGTGAAATAAAGAGTCAAGATGAACACAGGACGGTTTGTATGTAATGTTATTGTCTACAATATTTCTGCCTAAATACAAGTCTCTAGTCAGCTATTTCAGCTGATGGGAAACTGTAAGTTTTATCATTCATTAAACAATGACATTGTATAAAAATCATTGGCAAATAACTAGTGAGACACAAGAAAAACTAATGTAATTTATATAAGTTGATGTTTAGCCTCTTTCTACAAAAGCGAAAAAAGAAGGAAAGAGTTGTCTTCTGGGTCACAGGTTCGCTATATACATAAGCCCATTTTATAAAAACTTTATGATCTGTAGTCTTAGAGTTTTAAGATATCATTCACTGGAGTTTAATTTTAAAATTATATTCTGAGGAACTGTTCTGTAGATGTGCTTCAGTGTGCATTTAAAATCTCAGCTGAGATCTGAGAGGAGATGCTCATGCATTATCTAACAAGCAATGTGATCAAAATACAATAATCAATACATAATATGACTTGTAAAACATAAATGAAAATTAACCAGAGGTAGCAACTTGCCAACCTTTAAACAAGGCTAACCTATTTATAAAACAAATGCCTGAAATATTTCTCACAAGTCATTCCTTCCACTCACACTGAGAATACATAATAATCTTTTGTTGTTCTGTACCTGAGGTCATTTATTTATCAGAAAAAATGCTTGCACCTACACATAGACTTAGACACATACAATACATATGTGTATATATTTACAGAAAGTATATTCATAAGATAAAAGAATTCTAAATAATACATTTTCAAGTATGAAATGCAAATGTTGATACCAGTCATTAATATATGGAGATTGTTCAGTTTGCTGAATGAAAAAACTGTAGTTAAAATGGTTATTGCTATTTCTTATTCTTATGTCAATTCCTTTTCCTCTATTTATAGAATCATTTATCAAAGGGTGCAAAAAATTAAATCCAACTGAGCTCATTTCATTGTTGTCATAATTTATGTAGAACCAGAAGCAAGCCACCAAAATAAAAAAAAAAAAATTAAAAAATCAAATACAGAACAATAGAATGAAGTGGGCTTTTTAAGATTTCAATCATTGTATCACTCTGCCTAAGAATTAGATGATTACATGCTTGAGTTTGTTTTGTCTTGATGAAAAATGTCAAGACCTGAGTTGTAGAACTTAAGCACCCCTACATCACTACATTAACAAAGGAATCCTTCTACAAAGGAATCCTTCAAAAAGGAGGAAATAAATTGAAATAATCTGACTCCTAGAAGCAATTATTTCTTAGAAGAAATATGAAAGGGTAGAAAAATAGCTACCTGTTTGCCTCATAACCTCTCTTTGAATATCCTAATAATGTTAATAAAATATTATTGTCTGCATTTAACATTCAGCCCTGGCATATTAGGTGAAAAAGACATATCTGCTTATGACACTGCCTCTGGATGTTCTGATTTAAATGTCACCTCCTAAAAGGTTCTCATAATGTTACCCATTCTCAGGGGGCCTCTCTTTTATAGGGAATACAGGTGAAATCAACCATGCTACTCAAACTGATTAAAAGTTATATTGGAATCCAGACGATGTTAATTTAGTACACAAGTCCAGTATAAAATTTTCTTTGTATTACAGTCTTGCACTCTTCTTAACTGCCAATCTAAGTCCCAGTACACCCTGAGCACACACTGAGTAGAATTCTACTAAACACTTCTTTTCATATTGCATATATTGAAGCACATGAAATGCAATATTACAGATACCTCCATCATCTCAAATGAAGTAATCTGAGAACAGTAAAAAAGCAGGACAGAGTAATTACAAAAATTCCTGCAAATCTGTTGCAGGTGTTAGTGGTGCCAAAGACCTGATTTTCCATTCTTATCCATTTAATTTGTATGCTTAAGAAAAACTGTTTAGTGAGAGGCTGGAGTGCATTTGGTAGATCAATACTCCACTGATGTTGATATTTGTCAGCATTTTCTTTAGCTGATGATTTATAGGATGCCAAAAGCATTTATAGAATACTTAACTCTTTGTCATGTCTCAATTTGTTCTATACAGGAAATGCTTATTCTTTATTACACTGCATTTTTTAAAAAATAAAGGACATGCCAGAGTAGATACTTTATATGTGCACTTGAAACAGTTATAGTACTGTTAGGAGTTAT
The DNA here is from genome assembly GCA_025584955.1 of Alethe diademata. Lineage (NCBI taxonomy): Eukaryota > Metazoa > Chordata > Aves > Passeriformes > Muscicapidae > Alethe > Alethe diademata. Next base: position 82,098,993 of record JANRMJ010000001.1, read on the forward strand.
TAGATTGATGCTACTTGGTCTAAAATCTTGCCAAACTAGATTAAAAATGAAGTCTTCCTAAATGAAAAAAGGAATCACCTTTTAGCTGATACAATACTACTTCTAAGAGTTGAAATAATTTCTGTCTTTGAATCCAGACTCTTCTTTTAATAACATAAAAATAATTGAAAATATGGATTCTTTGAAGCTGAATAGCTGATGCTGCTGAAATTAAATCTGAGTGCAAAGTTTTTCCCAAGATCTGTTAAGAAAAAGACTTGGAATAAGGAAATTGTTGCCTTCTGTTGTAAAAATATGTATTGCAACCTTTTAATAGAAAAATGTAATTTGCAACTTATAACTCATAATAAGGGGTAAAATACCTGACTAAAAATAATGCTTAGCTCTTACATTGCATTTTTTATCAGAAACCTAAGAAGAGCTACAGCATTTTTCAGGTATTATGAATCTAAGATGCATAAAGATGAAGCAAATTCTTCAAATTAGGGTCTTGGCCATGTCAGATTTAGCAGCAGCAGAAGCGCTCCTGCTCTATAGCACAATTTCCAGCCAGAGCCAGTCCCTAGTGCTTTACCCCTGGGGTCAATGTCAAGGCCAATACTGTTTAATATCTTCATTAATGACCTTGATGACAGGACAGAGTGCACCCTAAGCAGATTTACAGATGACACAAGTTGGGAGAAATGGAAAATAAATCAAATGGATGGGTGTGTTCCTGTTTCCATCTGGATTACTCTGTCCAGGTCTGTTTTTGCAGATTAAGGGACAGCAGCTAAGGCTGAGAGAGGTAGGACTCCTCAGACTGGAGGAAAGAAGATTCAGGGGGAACTTATTAAAGAATTTAAATACCTAATTAAGTGAATGAAGGGAAAGGGAGATAGACTCTTATAAGCAGTGACCACTTAAAGGACAACAAGCAACAGGCACAAATTAAATTATAGTAAATTCTACTTGAATATATGAAAAAAATAATTGAAGGATGGTTAAACACTGGTTAGATTGCCCAGAGACGTTGTAGAGTCTCCATCCTCAGAGATAATGAAAACACAACTGAGCACAGTCCTGTCCAACCTACGATAGAAGACCCTGTCTGAGCAGTAAGGATGGACCAATTGATCTTCAGAGATCCCTTTTAACCTCAACAAGTCTCCAAATCCCAGGTCTCTTGACACCTGTCCTGAGCAGATGACCACAAATAACAAGCTAATTTTCCTACTTTATTTCCACCTAGAGATGGAAAATTCTTCATCAGTGAATATACACTAGTGTGAAAGTGAAGTAATGCAGTGGTAAAGTACATAGTAACTTAAGGTAATGTTCTAAATACAGCAGAAGATTATTTTGAACTCAGAAGAGATTTGTTTGCTGCTAAGGTAGCAAAGAGAGGCCAACTGTTACAGAGCTGCAGTGTACTAATTAAACAAGTAGCCACAGAAATATTGATATTATCTAAAATCTTTTGTTTTACAAGGGTTTTGACATGCTTCATGGTGAAACAAGCACTGTTTAATATTTTGTTTAAGGATTAGTATAATATATTTCTAAGTTAAATCAATACTGCATTTTTGTTAAGAACAACATTGTACTTCCCAGCAGAGAAACAAAAAGCAACATAAGTAAGGAATTGCAAAATGAGAAAAGAAATTCATAGCTAAACCATATCACTATAGAGACATAAATAGTTCTTACTGGTATTTATTTAAACATATGCCAACCCACCTGTTTTTTTTCTTTCTTTCTCTTTCTGGACCCTTCTTCCAGCAAAGCACTGATTCAAAAATCATCTGAGACCTTAATTTCCAGATTAAAACACTTGCATTTTTATGACACATTTGCTGAGATCACTGAATCAAACAAACCTCAGCAAAGAGGGTGGAGTGCACGGACTCACTTAGGGGAGGCTTTTTGAGAGAAGCAATCAATATAAAAGAAAAGTAATACCTTTACTACTGACAACCAAATATGGGTTTTGTAGAAGTTCTTTCTCAAAGGGCAGGAAGTCAGGCTCATTCAGAAGGATGATTATGAAGGACAGGTCTCAGGGCTTAACTCCACCTGGCAACCAATCCCCACACAACTGATCACTCACTCCCTGCACAGTGGAAGGAGAAGAGAATTGAAGAGGTAAAAATGAAAAAAAATTGTGGGTTGAGACAAAGACAGTTTAATAGATAAAAGTGTCACATCCTATGGAGTTTTGGTGTGCATTGTTTTAATGAGAATCACCCTCTCTTTGAACACCTTTGTTACTGGTATTGTTGGTGTTACAGTCAATTTTCTTATCTTGTTGCTGTTTCCAGTAAATTGTTCTTATCTCAACCCACAATTTTTACCATTTTGTACATCAAATTGTCAACCTCATCCCTGGTGCAGGAAGGGAGATTAAAAGGGACGGGGTGGGAATGAGCAATTGGCATTTGGTTTGGGACAGTCTCGGTGGTGAGAGAACACGAAATTAGAGAATGCCATTCCTAAATCAGAAAATTTGGGAAGAGAAGCCATCATGTCAAACATACCACTCTTCCTCCTTCCCATATTTCTTTATCCTGAGCATGATCCCATGTGGTACAGAAAATCCATTGGAGTGATTGAGGTCAGCTATCCCAGCTGTGTCCCCTCTCAACCGTGCACTCTCAGGCCCCTCATTGGTGGGATGGAGTGAGGAGCAGAAAGGACCTTGGCTCTGTGTGAGTGCTGCTCAGCAATAACAACATATACCTGTGTTACCAACACGCTTTTCAGCATAAATCCAAAACATAGTCCTGTACTAGCTACTGTGAAGAAAATTCTCTCTACTCCAGTCAAAGCCAGCAAAACAGGAAAGCATCTGTGGTCATCCCAACTCTCCAGTGCAAACCTTCCGCCTAACAAAGGTTAATCTGTTAATATGGAAACAAAAGTGAAGAGGGATGATGAAAAACATTCTGAACAGCTTGATTAAAAGAATAGGGGGAACAAATGCCTTCCCAAAATACTTCTCTTGAAATATGTATGAAATGCAAAGACTTGATTAGTGAAATTGAAAATTGCAGATGAGAATATCACACAGCTTTTCAGTTGCACTTAAAAAAGCTGAGGATTTGGGTAGAAGGAGAGAATCTTTTCAGGATAGTGAAACAGCATTAGAAAATAATTGTTATAAAATGAGGAAAGAAGACCAATTAAAAACCAGTCGGCTATTTTCAACAATTAAATCTGGAAAACTATGCAGGAAATGCCAACATATATCTCTCCTTCTTAGATTTAGGACACATCTGTCTTTTCATTATTAATAGAAGCTGTAGTTTATTTATCATGTCTCACTTTTGACATAACAAAGTAAAACATTTGGCAAAGAGCATTAAAAATGACCATTTAAAGATGAGCACCTTACTTTCTTTTAATTGTTCACCAAGACCTGGCGCCTAATAGGTCTTTGATTTCTGCTCCTGAAAGAAAGCCTAATCCCTCCAAGAATTGTATTTCCCTGTCACTGTTGCCTCCTCAAACCCAGTTACAGGAAACTCCCTTACCTACTTCCTAAGTAATGAAAAATGAAGGTTTTGATTTACTGCAACCCCTCTTCACTCCCATTTTGGGAAATTGGATTCAGAAAGAAACTTTACAAATGGGATCTCTCCCATTTTCAGGTCCCTAAAAGAAGGTGAGAAAGTTGTGGCTATTTCTCTTATATTGGTCCTGGCACATATGTTAAATTCTATCATTAAAAAAAAAAAAAATTAAAAAATCTCATACATAGAGGCCTATGCAACTAATTGCATTGATCAAATGGTGAATCCTGACATTCCAGAAGCTAAATATTTGAGTTTCATCTATCCAGATTTGTCAACCAACATTCAAAGCTTTACTTTCTTATTCCCCACAGGAAGTTCTGCGTGAGGGGATGATTTTTCCACACAAATCCAGAAAGAATTGTTCATGCTCCTCCATGCAATGCCCTAGATCAGCTCCCGCGTGTTCATTCTTCAACTGGTTCAGTAGCTTTAGTACTGTGAAATATGCTATTCATCACTGCTTAGACCCTTCTTCCCTTTCTACTGTACTATAGATTCATTCTACACAGAGTACACAAAAAAAAAAAAAAAGAAAGCATGAAAAAAATTTAGAACCCATTTAAATATTCTTTACCCTGTCTTCACAGTACTTGCTCACTCTGACAGAAGTTTGTATGTGTGTTTCCTTAGAGAGGAGAGTATAGAGAGACTTTAATGATAAAGTTCTTTTTTTTTAATTCCATTTTCCCAAATCGTGCATTAATACTGCTTAATTATCATTAACTAGAGATTGCATTTCACCTAATTCAAGAAAATCAACAGGTGTCTTCATAGGTATGGAACACTATAATTCAGGTATGCTAGAGTATTGAGAACTTGGCTTCTGAGTTGTTTTTTTTTTTTTTGTTCTCTCTGATTAAGGGAACAAAAGACTTCAAAGTAATTGGCTGAAGTGTCTTAGGGTATTAATTTGAAGTCTTGGCTGAGGCTAAAGTACATTTTCATATTTATATATTGTGTAAGAGGAAAAAATCTCTGCCCTGAGAAGTTTACAGCCTAAACAGATAGGACAAAGACTTTTTAAAAATTAGGAATAGGAAAGGGATTTCACAAAACCACATCCACTTTCAAAACTCAGCTTTCCTTTGAGATTATGAGACATCATTTGTGACTAGAAGAAACAACAATGTGTCATCATTCTGACCTCACAGAGCATAGTACCAAGCTCTTGGTTCTGTGAAAAGAAAACAAGCATAGAGACTGGGGGTGAAGGTGTGTCAAGGAAAAGATCAGGGAAAAATTGGCACCAAAGTTTTTCATGAAACTTCACTAGAGGATTTCAGCACCCTTTCAGGATTGCAAAAGTGAGTGTCCTGAGCCATTAGAACTCTGAAAAATTGTATTTTGGACAAGTTCCTACAGCATGTTTTTCAATACTGACAAATACTTTCCATAAGTTGAATCTTCAAATCTATTGCATCTTAAGATGCTACTGGATGTTAAAATTTTATATATTGAGATGTTTAAGGGAGGAGTGAACATGCTCAAGGAAGATTAATCCAGTTTGAATTAGCAAATATATGAAACCAATGTTCCAAAAGTCCTGAAGCATAAGCTCACAGAACCAATATAGCATGAAATATAGTCTAACACTACGGACTTGGAAAGAGACATTTCCAAAGTATCAAGCTCAGCAACAGAAGTACAGAGGATCTGGTTCTGAGAAAATGCTGAAATCAAAATAAGAGCTTTAGGTTTGAGTGTCATGAGATAAAACACTTCTTTGCTAATTTGTTTGTTGTTACACTCAAGGAAACAGCATTTAATCTCAAATTAAAAAAAAAACAAAACAAAAAACAAAAAAAACAAACAAAAACCAAAAAAAAATAAAAAGAAAACCAATCCAACAGCAAACAAAAAACTAAAAACTAAACCCCTCCAAATAAACCACTAAATCAAACAAAAAACAAACAAACAAACAAACAAAAAACCCCACCAAGTATGTATCAAAGGTATATGGCAAATCATTAGATTCTTGTCTTCATACT
>JANRMJ010000001.1:82121109-82136186 GCA_025584955.1 Alethe diademata
CTGAGCTGGGGCAGCCTCACCTCCAGTGCTGGGGGCAGCTTTGGGTGCCACAACAAAAAATGACATTAAAGTGTTAGAGAGCATCCAAAGGAGGGCCATGAGGACAGTGAAGGGCCTTGAAGGGAAGCTGTATGAGGAGCAGCTGAGATCACTTGGTCTGTTCAGCCTGAAGAAGAAGAGGCCAAGAACATACCTCATCGCAGTCTGCAACTTCCTCATGAGGGGAAGAGGAGGGGTAGGCACTGATCTTTCTCTGGTGATCAGTGACAGGATCCAAGGGAATGGCCTGAAATTGAGTCAAGGGAGAGTTGGGTTGGGTATTAGGAAAAGGCTTTTCACCCAGAGGCTGTTTGGGCACTGGAACAGGCTCCCCAGGGAAGTGGTCACAGCATCAGCCTGACAGAGTTCAAAAAGCAAGTGGACAATAGTCACAGGCACATGGTGTAATTCTTAGAGATGGTGCTGTGCAGGGCCAGGAGTTGGATTTTGGTGATCCTTGAGGTCCCTTCCAACTTGGACTATTCTGTGTTTCTGAGTGCTCTGTTGGGTCAATTGCTAATTGCAGAAATGGTCCATCTTTTAAGAACTCATCAGAACTTCGTTTTTCAGACTTTCAATACCTGTTCGTCTTTAATCTGTTGTTCAGTCATTTCTTCAGGTGTTACATCTTCCTTGTAATATGAGCTATCTGCTTTCTAAAAGTAAAATAAAATGAAATTACATAAATGTGGTTTTATGTGCAACAAAATTGAAGTCTTCAAATCAGTCAGCTCAATGACAGGTGTATATTTCCGAGGAAGACCTAAAGGAATTTATTTTACTTTCTACTTCATATGTTACTTTCTAATCACTGGAGACAAATTGAATACTGAATTACTTTGGATCAAATAAAACATTTTATCTTTGACCTCCGTACAAGATAAAAAAACACTTTGTATAGTGGCACCAGAGGGTAGGGATCCAGCTGGGAGAAAAAGAACAAGTTTACTCTGTTTCCTAACTTTCATAGTATGGCACAAGAGCACAAAGGAGAAAATATCTTCATGGAAAGCCCACCAGAGTCCTTGGCAAGACTTCTCCTCCAGAAAGTAGAAGCAGATGTGTTCACCCCGTGATGCTATATAATTGTTCTGAAAGATATTATGAAGAGAAAGCCTCCATATAAAATATATTGTTGATGACCCACAACCACAAAGTAGAGAAAGTAGTTTAGCTAAAGATAAAGAATAGAATTCATGAAGACACCCAAGTGATTTAGAAGCCCAAGTTGGGCCTAAGTTCCAAAACTGAAGTGTGTTTGTGAGCTCAAATCCTTGGAGGAACATTGGACTTAATATAAGATGCAATAAACCCACTGGTGCCAAAACTAGATTGCTACCAGTACCTGAGCTAGTAAATTTAAAATTGGCTTGTCTGTTATTGCAACCCTAAGGGTTATTGACTCAAATGCCTAATTAATTTATGAAAATGAGACTTGGGATTCTTAGCTGGCTTCGACCCTTTCAAAACATATTGAGTATGACTCAGCCTTATAATGCCCAAAGAGTATTTAACTTCCATTGCCATCAGAGAAAAGTGCAAGTATAAGAAGAAAACCAGCAAAACACAAGTGTGGGAGTCAACAGAATGAAGAGAAAGAGTGTTTTTGTTCTGGTTTTGGATTTTTTTTGTTTTGGTTTGGTTTTTTGTTGTTTTTTTTTTTTAATATAGTAATTTCCGTAAAATTCTTAATTTTTAATAAAATACAAGATTGATTTCATAATAAATTTATCTACAGGTGGACTTGATGATCTTAAAGGTCTTTTTTAAGCTAAATGTTTCTATGATTTTATGACTATCTATAAACCCAGTGATTATATATGGTGTTTATATATTTCTACATATATTATATATGTCTGCATACATTATATATGTCTATATACATTATTGATATTGACAAACCAAGTGGTTAACCAGGCATAAATCCAAGGCACCTGTGCTAGGAAATATGCATATAATGATTAATGGACTGAATAAATACCACATAGAGAGTAATCTCCCTTCAGAATATTCCCAGTTACCCTAGATAATTAATTGTTGATTTACCACATTTTATTGCATACTTTGTCAAGTAAAAGAATGTTTCAGAATATGTATGTAGTATCAAAAGGTATCTGTTCTTGAACAGTAACCATGTACTGTTCAGCCTTGTCAACAAAGAGGTCAGGTCAGAGAAATACTGTCGCTCATTGAGAAGTACCTTTATAAGAAAAAATTAAAAACCTGTATGTAGTGGTTGTCATGTTCTGAATACAGAAGACATTTCAGAGCAAGAATAGCTATAGTTTGCTCCAATATTCACCTGTAGCAATTATATACAAGGATGGTGTTAAAAATGTTTCCATTTAATTTATGGTGAATACTACATCCTAAAGTTAGCTCATCTAATCTGTTGAAAGCATCATCTTAATGAAAGCGTCATCCTAATGATAAAAGCTTTCTACGATGGCAAGACAAAGAAGAAAGTCGGCTCTCTTTCTTTGGAATTTCTTGACAAGCTTTAGCAGATCACAAGTTCTGATTTCTTGTTCAACAAGTTTTTGTTTGCAGATGCTGCATCCTATATACCCTCCATCAGAAATTCTTTCACAATGTTTGCTGCAAAATATTTTGGTTTACTACTTGGATACTCGTAGAGTAACTATCTTGTAGAATTTGAATTAATTTTCTGATCCTTAAAGCTGCACTGGCTTTATCATAATCATGTACTATTTGGAATAGTGACTTCACCACAGTCTGCAGTAATGGCTTCTGGTTTGCTTTTACCAAGATAGGCACATATCTTTTAATTCTTGCAATTCAGTTTGATATCACTGAGACTAAAATATATTTGCCTGGGCTCATTTAAGGTGACGAGTCCCTTCAGTATTCACATTATTACTTTTGTCACTTTCTTCTTTCTAATCTGTCTTGTAAAGATCTCATATATTAATTTTTCTTTCAGTTAAAATGGGACAGGTCTGATAGTGCCCTCATTACCCAAACTGTTATTTCTCCCTCTGGCCTCACAAACTGTATTAAACGATGTTTCTTTTGGGGGAGTCCATCAATGACATTCTGAGTAATACTTTAAACAATGGATCTCAAACTGGATTTAATTTACATTTAGTAAGACATGTATGGTATGGAAAATTAATTATTACTGACTGTTGAACATGAGTTTTGAGAATTAATAGTTAAGGAATGAATAGTATGTTTATTATATTGAGGATTGCAGAACATCAATTATATTTTTTTCCAGTAATGAAGTGCTATTTGTTTGACATGTTGTTTATTTAGTCAGGTTTAAAAGAATAATTATCTAATTTCTTTAAACAGGCTCTGTTAATTAAAACAAATAGATTGAAAGCTGAACACACAAAAAAAATGAATGTATTTTTATTTTTTGACGACCTCTTTCTTTCCTAAATGTTTACTGCCAGAAATTTTAAATTTCATGACTTCTGCAAGGGACTCCACATTAAGTTGTATCAAAATATATTTTTTTATCCATAAATTTGCACTCAAACCACTATCAACGAGGAATAAATTAGGTATCATATTTTCAAGATACAGTTTTTTCCAGGGTGTAGGTTTTGGTGGGTTTTTTTGCTTGTATGTTTGTTTGTTTTTTGTTTGTGTTTTTTTGTTGTTGTTGTTATTGTTGGTTTTCATTTTGGTTTGGTTTGGCTTGGTTTTTGTTTGGTTTTTTTTTCGTCTTTGGATTGAAATAAATCTAAAAAAATTAATACATTAAAAGTGTGTATGAATTTTTTTAATTTTTTAAGTATACACTTCAGAGAAAGTTGGATTCTAAAGTTCTGATAGATTAGCAATTTCAAATGATGCACTGGAACACATCATATTGGTTTGCTAATTTTGTTTGTAGATTTTTTTTTTTCCAACAGTCTGACATTAATGTTCAATTTTTCATAGATTTAAAATTTCCTTACTGGCCTTTATATCATTCACTTTTACATGACAAGTCTTGCAAAAAATATATTAACGTATTTCACATAGATATTTAATGAGTGTTTCAAAAGTTGTTGACTACTGGCACTACAGTGGACCTGACCATCATCTTGCTCTTTCTGCACTAGTTTTTGCGAAGTGAAGGTAAGCAAACATAAAACGTGGCAAAGTATTTTGTTGATCTTTACCCTACTGTTCATAGCTGTAAGTGATTGCTTAAAGAGGACTTAAAAGTGGCCCCAGTCACTACAGAATATACCTCTTTTCTTCTACTCCCCATTCCTGGTTGCAAGGTTGATCAAATGCACTGAAGAGTAATTTTAATTCTTGTAGTTCTGTCAGAAAAAAGATTTATATTCTTGACCTGATACATATGTATGGTGTTAAATTGACCTTTCTGTTACTCTTTTGTTTTGATTGGGTAGACAGTCCACTTTTTCTTCTATGAGCTACCATAATAAGGCCCTAAACAATGCAGGAGTCAAGTGACCACCCAATCAAAGTATAAAATATTGAAAAGGTCAAAAGAGTGCAGTTCACTACTAAGATTCATTGAATATAAATTAGACATTAAACTCCTGATATCTCATTCCCTTAACTGAGTAGTAACGAGAATGGAAAATGGCAGAAAATTAATCCTTTATCATTAAAAAGCTTGTAATGAGAATGTGGGACTCAGTGGTAACATAACCTGCTCTCATTACAGTCTTTCGGAAAGGATCTTTGTGGTCTTCTTCAGATGCCATAGCTGTGATCTTTTTCTCCTTAATAAAACAGTACAGTGATTGTGGTTACATTGCATACTACTCCTCTGCACAGGTTTTCTGCACCGCACAATTGCCCTAAAGTGACATAACAACTTTCATTCATTGGCACTGGAATTTCTGTTTTACCTGCACTTTATATTAATGCAAACATACATCTGCGACAGATGTATTTTCAGTGCTGCTTAACCCAGTTAGGTGCCCACATGCAACTGAATTTCAAAGTAACTTGCAGACTGAGGGTCCTCAGAGCATTTTGCAGTCTAGATTGAGGGAAAATTAAAAACCCAGGGATTATTATCCAAATAAATATGTGTACACATTGCCATTGATTGCAAATTATCAATGAGATAAATACCAGAAATGTGCTTGCATGGCTACACATAAACAAATTTCTGACAGAAAAGGACCCATTAATATCTATTTTCCATATTAAATTCCTTTGTGCCCCAAACATATAATTTATCACACAGAATTTTGCTGCTTTCTTGACTTTGAAATGCTTCCTGACTTCACCCTAACAGTATTTAGACTGTGAGACCAGGAAAAGTAAAATCAAACAAAGTAAAGCAACTGAACAAAACTTTATTTTGCTTTCTGTGAAAAGGTAGGTATAAAAGAACTTACTTTGATAGAAGTGTATAAGTTAATGTTCATTTTTGCTCTCAGAAACTGAATGCAAGTAAAGGAAAAATGAATACATTTGTTTTTGATACTGAAAAATTAATGTCAGAGGACTTTGGTTAGGAAATGTGAGGAGGAAAAAATGTATCACATAGTTTTCAATTAAGTTATCCGAATGACCTGTTTCCTACTCCATAGAGGTGATGAGATGCATTTTGTTCTGGTAGGGAGAGGAATCTCTGCACACTGGCTCTGCATAGGAGTGCAACCTGGCAAATGACCCCACATCTCATATCTTCTGTCCTGGGACCCATGTAAAAAGTGTGGTTATTTAGCCAGTAAGGCTGCTGTATTGTGGATTTTACACCACCACACTGGGAATGAAACCAACCACAGTGCTCCTCTGCAACCCATAAAGCCCTGATGCCATGGGAAGGGGTTGTTATAAAATGTGGAAGCTCAGAATGAGATTGAGGGAGAAGGTCCATAGGAGAAGAAGTTCCCAACCTACTCATCTGCTTACAGACACACTTGCAAATTCACGCATATTTTTCTAGCTCTATAAAAACTCACATGCCAGCCAGAGACAGCCAAACTGAAGGTCTTTCCATGCAAGCTCCAGTCCACTTTATGCATGGCATGCAACTCTGTGGCTGCTCCAAATACCCTTGACAGCTGCAGGTTGCAGAACTACCCACAGGAAACCCAGGAAAAGCATCTGCAACAGCACAGCAACCTGGCATGTCTAAATTATGCTGGCAGCAGTTCTGGTTCTTGAAACACTCTATAACCTGCAAAGTAGAAAAGAGCTAATCTCACCTCTTCCACCTAATCTATCTGTACAAGTGCATGAAATTACTTCAACTATCAACTTGCGTGTATTTTCTCGAAGTGGTTGGTGAGTATGCACAATTATACATATGTTCAGGTAGACACACACTTTCTTATGCATCCTCTCCAGGATTTCCAAATGGATTTGTTTTTCTCTGAAAGTGGTCATGAAAATGCCCATGTTTTATTTGCCATGTTCTGCAAAATTATTGATAACTTCTAAAAGCAATCTTCTTTTCCTAATGTTTAATGCTATTAATTTATTGAATTTTTTCCCAATTTATTTAGAAAAATATTTTAGGATATGCCAGTTAATTTCATGTCAATATCTATGAAAAAAAACCAACCAACCTTTGACATTTAAGTGTTACCTAGGATGACAGAATTGGTCTGCAGATCCAAAAAGGACTAGATACACTGCAGATTTCTGTTCACACCAAGGGATGCAAGGAAAGGAATACTGTCTCAATGAAGCCAAATTCTCTCCAGTGTCCTTGTACAGTCTATGGGGACACATAGCTTAGAGCAGATCAATGTCACTAGCAAACAATCAACCTGGTAGAATCAGCAAATCTACCAATACCTAAGACCAATGCCACAGAGACACCAGTATCTGAAAAGCTCTTGAGACTTTGCTGAAAAGACTCGCTTACCTGAAGCAAATTTTTGTCTCTGTAGCAAAAACTCACTAGCACAAAGATATGTGCTCAGTAGCTATCTACCAATTTCTTATGCCACAAAAACTTCACAGGTTTTGGTAAATGTGGAACATTTTCACAAAGTTTTATTTATTTATTTATTTTTTTCCTGAGAATTAAACTGCAGAAACTGCAGATTTCCCATTATCCTCTGTCATGGCCCTATGTGATTTCTAACCTTGTGTCTAAATACTCTTTTTCCAATACTTATTTTAAAATAATTCTTTTTTTATTCTGGTATTCTTCATATAGAGTCTCTAAGAATTCATCTATAGAACTAAAATTTTCCACATCATTTAATATCAAGAGATGGCTGCCAGAAGTGACTGTTTTCCAGATATGTTCATCTGTGCAGTTAAGGCCTTGGTAGATGAGTGGTGAGAATAGCTCTTTTCATTGTTTAATTTCTACTCCAGTAATCACTGTTCACAAGTAGCAGCCCTCCTCTTTGCACCTTCTGTCTGTCGTATCATACTCTTGCTTCATGAGGCATCTAATTTTCTGTTTTCTTCTGAATGACCATATCCTTGAGAACTCATAGTATCAAAATTCGCATGAACAATGGGACATGAACAGTCGTGCCCTCCACCCATTAACCCACCTGTGCAAAATTGATTAAGCATCCTTCTCTGGACTCATGTGTCCAACAGTTTCAAAAATTTTATTGTTGTTTGAAAAGATCAATAATTCAGTGCCCTTTGCAACCATAGCTCCTGACCCGACTCTGTGAATTATTGACAGTGGTCAATAGAACTGCATTGCTTTTTAGTAACAGCAAAGCTTTAGAGCCTCCCTCCTGAATTGCAAATGGACTATTTTTAGTAATAGTATAGGAGAAATATTTTAAAGTACATTTACAATTCCAAAATTAATAGTTGAATATCAGATTTGAATCTATTAAATAGGAACAACGTCTGCTAATTTAAACGTTTGCAGAGATAGAAAGTATTTAAGACATACTGTGTTAAGTGATGCCCAAATGGCTAATACCATTGGGAGTGACTAAAAGAATACAGTGATGAAAAAATTCTTCCACCTACTTGAATTAGGGCTCCTTGGGAAGAGAAAAAAGAAAATATGGTAGACTGAAAACTGTTTGTCACAAATCTCTTGATCACTTGTATTTATCCTGACTTTGACCATTGCATATTTTCATCCTTCCCCAGCAAGGCATGCTTACCTCAGCAGATTGACTCAAGCAGGATTTAAGTAAGAATTATGCATGTGCTTAATAATAAATAGAGTTAAAAGTACTTTTGTAAACACTAATTTTAAGCAAGAAAGAATGTTTTCAATTTAAACACAAAAATGAGCAGAACATACCCAAAATGCAGAGTCCAAAATGCAGTACAAGCTCTTTTGGATCTGTAGTAGAGCAAGGATGATGTTTGGATCTTCACCACCACCAAAGAAAACCTTTAATAGACTTGATAAACAAAAATATACCATGTGATTAAGTTATTCCATGTGCTTATTCTGAAAAAAACCAAAAAAACCCAAAAAAACCCCAAACAAATGAACATTATTAAATTGATCTTCAAGGTAAACCTTTAAAAAGAATATCCTGAAATTCTATTTTTGATATATTTATACTATTGTATGGTGAATTAGGGTTTCTTGGAACTTTCACCCATTGTCTCTTACCGATTAGTTTATGATGCAAAGACACAAAAACTGGTATTGTTATAAAAGCATTTGCTACTTCAGGAAACTGACCTTCTTGAGAAAGCTATTTTCTCTCTTCTGTGAAAAAATGTCAAGAGTTAAGTGAACCTGGTGTACTAAGGTGAGCAATTTGACAAGAATAGGCAGTGGTGGAGAAAAAGGTAAACTATGAGTGTACTACTTCCCCACTTCTGATCATCCCTGATTCTGACTAGAAACTATCCTTACAATAGAGAACAGAAAGTTACTCTTCAGTCTCAAAACTGGGATCTTTAGGTGTGTAAATTGTCGTATATATTTTATTAAAAATTAATTTTTTATCCTGTTACCATTAAATTGTTGTTGATTAAGCAAAAGTTAGAGTAAAGCATGTATTAAATGAGGATCCTTAGACTTTTGACTAAAAACAGAATTAGCTTCTCTCAGGCTTCTAATTCATACTGTGAAAAAGGTCAGTACAAAGAGATTAGTAAACCAGAGATATTTCTCAACCTCCTACCTTTTCTACCATGTATAAAATCAATGAAATTTTACACTATTCTTTGGCCAGCACAAGAACATGATCTGTGTAAGAAAACTGAGTTGGAAAGAAAGATTAAAGTATTTGAAATTAATAAAACCAAAACCATACAAGCAAAAATAAACAAACTTCTAGACAATCTTATTTTTATTCTCAAGGTCAAATTATTCTGTCCAGGAATGAATGAGTTGATCTGAAGAAAAAGTCTGAGCATATCATGAATGAGTTTGGATTCTACATGTTGACAAAGTATCTTCTTTCTAATCTCTAGGACCTATGGTATTGTATTGTTTATTATCTGTGGATCAAATTTAAAATGCCTGTAATGCTCTCAGGAGTCAGAAATTATCTGAAATTATATGCTTGCTCTTTATAAAACTACTTCTTAATAGGTAGCAACACATGGTAGGAGCAGAATATCATTTAGGTATTCCTACTTTACATGCTATGCAGTTACAGTGCACTACCCTGCCAAATGATTAGGAAATTCTTACTGTAATTCTTTGAATTACAACAAACTACATTCCTTCATGAGTGTGTGGTGCAAAGTCACTTGGCCTGAATATTTTAAAATGTGCACATAATTTTAACTCAGCTTTCAAGTAATACTGCTGTTCCAGTTGTACAAAGATCATTCTCTTAGAAATAGCTAATTTGAGCTACACTGACACTCAGGTAACCTTCAAATAGTCCATTAATTCTTCTCTAAACTCTAGTTTATGAGACACCAGGACAAACCAGATGCAGACTGGTGATGTATCTTGCCTGGTGACAGAGACTTCATACCTTCGGATTTTCAATTTTCCTCAAAATATTTCAAATGGCCTCAGCAAATATTACATTCTCAAGTTTCTTCCCTTCTGTAAGTAAGATGTGGGTGATAACTTTCTTTTTTTTTCCATTTACTCTCCTTAAGCTGAGAACAATCTTTGTGCATTGCCTGGTATGGGACAAGATATGGGGTTATGGTCCCATCTGGTCTTCCACATCCACAAGCGCTGCCTGAAGGCCTGGGCAATAGCCCAGAAGAGAATGCTAACACACTCCCTGTCACACTTCTGGTTGATGCTTGGTCTTTTTGCCTTTTATTTCCATTGACTGATGCAAAGGTGCATTACTAGCCCTGTTTTGTTGGAAGGGCTGCATTATACACGTCAACCCAAGTAAGAATCTTTTCTCTATATAAACAGAAACAATACGTCTATATTGCCTGCACCCCTGGAAGCATTTTTTGAGCAGAATTTGAAAATTTAGATTAAAGGAAAAAGATGTCATATTAAAGAGCAATCCTACAGCTAACAACCTTGTCCTATGGCATGGGACTTTCTGAGACACAAAGTTCAGTGACAATAGAATACAGTAAGATAATATTTGCAATTTCTTTAGGGGGTTTCAGCACATAATGTGAACAGGTCGTCCAAAGAGAGGTTTTCCACAAGAATTCTTTATTATTACTATTATCATTGTTGTTACTCTGACTCTGTAATGATTGTTTTGTTGCTCTATATTTCCCACTCTGACTCCCAGGTACAGAAATGACAAAACGCTTCAACAGATGAAAGGCTGTCCTTAGGGTATTTCCAGCTCAGTAAGAAGTGGCAAGTACAAGACAACTCACAAGAAAGCTTATCTTTTAGCAATTTATAGCTGTATTGTGCACAGCCTGAATCTTTTGAGCAGGATCTTTGTGCCACTCTCCTTTTGTCCATTCTGAGTATACCTCCTTGCTCATCGTCCATTTTTTGTCTTTTTTTTTTCCCCTTTCCCTACTTTTTTCTTTAAACAAGGGTAGCTGTAGGCTGCTCCCCAAGTTTCACTAGGGCTTTAGACTTCACTATTAGGTCAGATCTGTGAGCTCTTCTGTTGTTTTAGAAACAATGAGAAAAATCCTACGTCCCTTACAGCCCATGAGAATTCTGCCTTTGATTTCAACAGGACATGATAATATACAAATGCTTTGTGCAAAGATCCAGGAAAGGAAAATTATCTTTTCTCCTCCATTTAACTCTTTTGCAGTTTATACTGTTGGTCTTTGGATATATAACTACCTTGAAATAATAAAATTGCATAACTCTACAGAGCAGACTCTCTCACATATATTTATTAACCCACCCTGAATGAAAGGGGTGAAGATCATTAGCTATACTTTACAAACATTAAAACAGAATGAAAGAGGCATTTACTTATGATCATAATAGTGACTGCTAAAAGGAAAAGGAGCTAAGCTGAGGGTTTCTAATTTCAAGACCAGGGGCTTACTCTAAGGAGTCAGAGTAGCAGCCTGAGAGAGATGTATTTACTGAGGATTCTTTCATTGTATTAATTTAGTTAGTGAAGAAATAATCGGTAGCTTATGCTTTGACATGGGAGTCAAACTACTACTTCTGTGTCCAATTCTCCTAAAACATATCTCATATGGCAATAATCAAGGACTAAACATATCTAAATTTCACTCAAGTATTGAGTTCACGATTGAACTCAACAGGTAATAACTAGTAATAATTTATCAGATATAATTAACAAAGAAACACCCTTCATACAGTCAGGCTTAAGTTTCTGCATGGATCAGAAATGGGTCAATGGCTCAACTAAACTGAGGTGCCTAAACACCACAGCAATAAAATGCTGCTGTGATTAATCCTGTGTCTAGTGGAAACTCATAATTTGAAAACTGGGGGCTTGCTATTGTAAGGTTCCCCCAAAAGTTGAATATCTGTAGATTCATCAGCATCAAAATTGCTTCAGGAGCTAGAACTAGACTATGCACTAGCTAACCAGTACTGAAAGTTAAATAATCATTTAAACATGGCTCTGTAAACACTAATAAACACTAACAGGAAGTATATATTGCAATATATAGATACAGTATATACAGAGCAATGAGCAGCATGTCTCTGCTCAGAGCTGCCTTGTACTATGTCAGCTTTCCACTTACCTGTTCTCTACTTTACACTCTGTTTTGAAAAAATATCAGTTGCAGATGCTCAAAGTTATGCTTTTCCAGTCCAGTGCTGCAGAGCAAAAGAGGATATCACAGTTTAAATATACACAGAAATCTGAGAGAATTTTGTTCCTTGTGCAGTTTTTGTGCCACTCTAGAAGGGCTTCAGGGGGAGGAAAAAAAGGTAAGTATATTACTTCTTCTGAGTTTCTATCCAGTGAATGTTGCCAGTATTTTTTTCATCAGTTTCTATGAATTTTGTAGTAGAGAAGAGTTTATGCATTTGGGAGCATAAGGTAAGCGTCGACAGAAGTACAGAAGAGTATGTGACAGCATGGTTCCAATGCTTAAATTATGGATTAAACTCCGTAATTTACGGTATTGATTGACTGTTGCTGTGACTCACCACGGCTCTGCTGGCTGCACACAGTGTGCTGCTGCCAATATCACACCATCCTATGCTCCTGTGAGTACCCAGCTGTAATGTAATACTGTACTGAGGCCTTAGGGAAAGAAAGGTAACCACACATACTTTAGGAATACAGATATAGATTTTACAGAGAGGATGAGATACTGGGTCAAATTTTGCCATTGGCTATTCACCTGTAACAACCACAGTGAGTGAAGAAACTGCACAGTTGAGATTGTTGAATCTCATAAGAATCACAGTTTGGCCTGGTTATCTGTACATAGCATTTTATATTGCTGCTGCACTTTCAGCCTGCACATTTCCACCTATAAAAATATACACCTGAGTGTAAAAAGTTAATTTCTTAAATCCTCATCTGAGCTGGTAAATGTGGGTTCTGTTCTACATAACTGTGAATGAAATGCAGTCCTCACTTATTTTGATGACATTAGGATACCTACTGAAAATAAAGCTGTGACAAGCCACAACCTAGGAAGAAATACTGGTATGTTCTTAGATGTAGTCATACAATCCTTCTACAAATCTGAAGTTCCTCCTGGTTTGCCCTGTTGGATGAAAACTTCATGTCCTCGAAATCATGAGACACAGCATACCCCCATGGTGGGCAGACTCTGTTATGAAGCATAACAAAGAGCAAGGACAGACCAGGCATAGCTCAAAATGCAGGCTCCTTTGCAGTGCTGCAGATTCCCTCTGGCTTTGAAGAAACCAAAATTAAGGACTATGGCATGTGAGTATAAGTTCCCTCCATCTCAGACACTGATGGAGGAAAACTGAAGGAGAGGCCTAAGAGAGACTGGAATACTAAAATTCCTGTACTTTAGTTAATAAACATATATTTGCATTTGTTTGATCTCCAAATTCTGTTTGAGTAAGATTAGTAAATAAGGTTTCAATCAAAAATCTTAATGGTTGATTGAACTTCCATTTCACTTAATGGAAGTCAAGATAAGTTGTAGCATGAAACTGGTTTATTGACCCTGTAATGGACAAAGATGAGATTGTCCGTGCTGTAAGAATCATTAAAAAAACCATTTCTGATACTGTGGGTCTCCAAAGTCATAAAGAACTGCCTCCAGACTTCAAGAGAACAAATTGTCTCACAACAACTTGTCATGATTCCTGCCTTCCTTTTTTAAGAAACAACTCAGGGTGGGGGTGGAAAAAAGATACAGCTGTAAAACAAGTTTCTTTTGCAGATTTTTGCAGCTTTCCTTCAATAACAAAGTTAAAACAACTTAATTATATTAAAAGCAACTTAATTATATTAACAAGTAAATACCACTATGATATATGTTATGTTCTTACGTTATGTGCATTTTTGCACTTCAAGGGAAATAATCAAGTGTTATCCATGGTACATTCAGTGCAACCACAGTATACATCACAATGTTTTCTCTGAGCCTTCAACAGAACAATTCTGGTGCTTGGCTGATTTTGAATAACCAGCAAGAAGAAGTTGTTTAAGACTCAAGTAGAAGAAATAAGGACGAGCATGTACCATAAGCTGGTGAGCAAACAAGAAGGAAACACTGAAAATATTAAGTAACTCTTGCTCAGTTTTGAAATCTCAAGGTTATTTTTGTTTTACTTTAATGGAAAAAAATTCTGCTTGTGTGTCTGATTACAAAATCAGGAATTTTTTAGTCCTACTGCCAATGAAGGAATTGACAGTCAAATATTCAGAAGAATAGAGGCAAAATGTCAAAACTGAGAACACATTTCTGAGTAGAACCTTTCTGCATTTCTAAAGACAAGCAGTCATGATTATTGTACACATAGGTGGCAGGTTGGAGTATATGCTCCATATTGTAAAGACATCAGAGTTACAGGGTTTTTTTTAAATAATAATTAAACTCTTAAAGTAAATGGAATAAATTGGGTGACAGAATGGAAGGTATCAGCACCAGGATATTTTGGAAGGGAATCAAATATTGGAAAAAAAAATTAAAAATCCCCAGTTTGAAAATGTATTTACGTTTCGTTTGGACTTTGTGATGAAACCATCCCAAATGTTTTTGCTGGCCACTTAATGTCACTCTGAACCTAGGCCTTCAGACGTAAACAGAGTTCTGATATCTGCCTATTGTATTATCTCCTTCACAATCCTTTGTGTCTGAGGGTGAATATTTCCAGGCTTTCTCTTATTCTTACAATGTGAAGAGCTTTGTGAAACAGCTTTTCAAGTAACATTTCAAAGAACAGAGCTCTAATGATTTCATTAACATTATGTCTGTTCACAGATTTAACTGTAACTGAGCCAATACATTGCCATTGCAGTAAGATTTAACAAAATTCATTAAACCTGCATGTGTTTATTTATTACCCCTTAATGTAAATTTTAATGTAAGAAGTTTGCAGGATGTTAATTTACTTGAAAATTTGACAGTTTTCACATATAAACAAATTCAGAAAGATTGAATACATTTTTTTTTCTAGAAAAACTGTCTTTAAAGGGAATTGGTCAGTATTGAACATCCTTCATAATAACAATTGAAAATTTAATGAAAATGGGGAAGATGATTGGTAAAATTGCCTTTATTTTCTGTATGAGGTCCGTAGAGTGAATAGCTAAGAGTTATGCTGTCTTCTATTTTATTAACACGTACAGTTT
>JANRMJ010000001.1:82141526-82162290 GCA_025584955.1 Alethe diademata
ATCTATGTATATCTATATATATACACACTTTTATATGTTTATATTTATGTAATCACAATGTTTTTTCACAATAAAAGATGGGAAGCAAAATAAATCGCCTGAGAATGTTGTACAATGCTATTTCTGAATAGAGAAGCAGTCCAGAATAAGCTGGAAAATCACCATTAGGTACAATACATCACTATTCTCCTTGGATATAGTTGCTGGAGACAGCAGTCTTTAGGAATCCTTCTAGTTTTTCTCTCAGATTCAGGAAAGAAAATAATTAAATCGTTGGTGTCCACCAACATTCAATGTTCCACTGTAAGAGACTACTAAGACTTCAGTTATTATTGCTAATTTTCTCTGATATATTGACCTAAAGTGGTGATGGTTCTTGCTGTTTCTAGAGTCGTGAAGAGTTTAAGTAGTAACAGCACAAAAATTTTGTACTTATTGTGGTTTTTCACAACAGCTCTGCATAATTACCATATGCCCAGTTCTTATTTCACCAGCAGTGCTTTAGTTCTAGTAATGGGACTGATTCCAAAGCATATATTCTTGGCAGCCTGTAAGCAGATCCTGTGATTTTAAGCACACATGGAGATTCAGTCCTCTCTGAAATAAAATTCACACTATTTTGCCAGCTTTTTTTAAAATTATGATTATTATGAAAACACATTGTTGCAAAGCTTATGAAGGTGAATCCTAGAGTCTCATCCATATAAAAGTAGGAAACAGATATTTACTGGACAGAAATTTAAATGGTTTGTGTCTTTAGATGAATTATTGAAAATATGTTGAGTGGAATGACATTTTCCAGAGAATTATTATATTCAAAACATAATTAAGTCACAAATGCATACAAGACTCATTTTTCTCCAAGCAAATTGATACTAACAGAACTACCATACATAAGTACACACATGAACATCTGCTTAGGCAGGAGAAAATGTCTACTCTTCAGCCTGAAAAATCAATCTAGAAAATCTAAGGCTAAAAATATTAAGGTAAAGCATGTCATGCTATATATTAGTGTTATGACAAAATACGCTGAATCAAAGTATGCTTCTGAACTTTCAGAGTACTTTCAATATAATTTCAAGTGCACCATTAGTGTATAAAACTCTCCTTCTTTCATAATCAATTGCTTCCTTAAGAAGAAGATAAGCGAAGTTCCCTGGCTAGAAATTCTTATCCCAGGCAGAGGGTGGGTCAGTGGTTAGCTGCTGACAATGTTTGTTGAAGCACCTACTATATTACTTCAGGGTTTGAGTGTGATCCTCTTCTTTATGGCAAAGCGGGGTGTGTTAATATACCCTGCAGTGATGTTAAAAGGTTTAAAGTGGTGATGCTGTCAAACTAGCTGTGTCACCACATTCAAAGCTTTAAAGCACAGTTACAACTCAAAAAATGGTTATAAAACCCCCATATTCCTACCCAGTAGATATATTCCCCATAAGTACATTAAATATATCTATCTATTTTGCTGAATAAAACAAAGGTTTTGTAATATTAGCACTGCAAAAAACAAGACAGTTCTGAAAGACTGCATGGGATTTCACTCTGGCTCATATATCACTATTATACTTGGCAGATGAACTCCAGCTGAATAATATTTATTACTGATGATGATGTAGAAGAGAGGAAGAGTAGAATCCTAGTTTAATTTGAACAGTAGAAAGTTACAAAAATTAATCTTTTGACTCCTTCTCACACACACACAAACCTCAAACAAATCACAGTAAACAAAACCCCAAAAAAACAAAAAAGCAATCTGACAATCATTACAAGACAGTGAAAAATATTTATCCCACTAATTTTGGCCTTGAATGTCAAATTTATTCAGAAGAATAAAAGTGGAGAGCTCAAGTCCTCTGTCAGTCAATGACAAAAGGCAGTTGTCTGTCTCTGAGAAATAGGGAATGTGTTTGTTTTGTAAATGTGAGATTTCAAGATAGATATTTATAAGAACTTAAAATGTGGGATGTGAATTTATATCAACATTACTCTCCATCACTTCAACCATCTTTTTATGAAGTACCAACACTGCTATGAATATACACAGGAGAAATTTCTTAAGCATAACCTTCCTTACCAAGAGGACCGACACATTTTCTGTGTACTTAACGACATAAGTTTCTGAAGCTTTTTTTTTTAGGCAGTGGCATATATTATTTCAATAACTAACCATCTACTTATCTGCATACCTACCCATAATTTGCAATTTCTTCTTAGAACCTTCCTTCTTAGAGGCAAAATCACTCTGCCATAATAGCTTTACTGGAGTTAAGACTGTTTACTACTTTTGCCTGTTTGTTCCTGCATGGTTAGCACCATGGTCAGCTAAAGAGAGATAAAGGATATGGATGCTGTGCATGTCCATACACAGCTGTTTCTGAAACTCTGGGCAACACTGTGCAATGCAAGTCTCAATACATCTTTGTGTAGGTTCCTCAAATCTACACACTGCACACTGGCTTTTGTTAATTTTGAACTAAATCTATGAACTTTGCACCTCTGTACCTTTAAAGAACCTTGATATATTTCGTTATCAGGAACCATGGCAAATTAGTAGCTCAATGTTGCCAAAAAAACCTTAAGTTATATGTATAAAATTCGCTTTGCAACCCTCCTTAATATGAAAGAGGGTGGAAAGTTTTTCTTGATGCAATCCACAGCTGAGACCCAAGGACTTTGTTCTTCTAGCAACTTCATTTCCAATCAGTACCACTAATTGTGATATTAATGAGATTAGATAAAAAAACCACATAAAGCAATGACTCTTCTTTTCTCTTTATCATCAGAAAAGAGATAAAATTGCTCAATATAAACTGAGTGATTCTCTCTTTAGAATTTGCACATCAAATTTCAAGCTCAGAAGAAATAAAGCGCACAAAAAAAAGGCTGTAGACAACAAACCTTAGGAAGAAACCAATGTGTATTCTTAATCGCCATCAGCTGCTTCCATGAAGATGTAATTCCAGACTCTGGAATTCAGGCTGCTCCCAGTTTAAGGCAAATCTGCTGGTCTTTGGAAGGTTTTGTGAGATCAGATCTATCTCCCAGACATCAGTTCTCACAATAATCGCAAGATCCCGGCAAAGAGGTTTTCTCACAAGAACCAATAAGTTTGCTGTGCTGCAGGAGGAGGGTTGTGAATATGGATCACAGAATTTGCACAGGTGCTTGGCTGAGAAATGACCTTCTATTGCTTTCAGTGCTAAATACAAAATTCATTTCTTTCAGCTGACACTAAATACAAAATTCATTTATTTCAGCTGAGCTTTCTTCCATCAATTCTTCACACATGTAAATCCAATAACTGCTACCACTCACGTCCAAAAAGAATCAATCTGTCTCTCCCAAAGGATAAAAAAAAAAAAAAAAAAGATTGCTCATTTCCGTTTTAAAATATTAGGAAGGTTTTATGGGGATCAGGACTTAAAAAACGTGAAGATTAAAAGAAAAAAAGACACTGAAGCAAAGACTAGAATAATCCACAAAATTTAGATGGAACTATATGTTTTCATAATGAATACCAGAAAAATACATGGCTGATGACTATTCAATGGTTTGTATTTCTTCCTTTTCATTTTTTTTGGTAGGCATCTGATGTTTCTACTGCTATTTTATAGATAAGCAATGCACAATATGATACATGATGGAAATTCAGTGTTTTACCTCTGGAAACTTTTTAGCTCACACTTGACCAAAAGTCCAGTAAATTTTTAAAAAAATCAAATTCCAAAATGTGAAGGCTACTTCTTACTGTCCTAATTGACTATTTCAGGCAATATAGAATCTTGTGTGTCCAAATATGTGTTAGACACATGAAAAAAATCAGAAACAGAGTTCACACAATTCAATTTGGAAAAAATATTACAAATTTTTCCAGCAAGCTGACATACCTGAGAAATTTATCCTAAATCCCATGTACAAGCTACATCACAACTTTCTCTATGAGGTCTTTTTCCCTGCTTCTGATTCACTTTTCCAAAGCACCTGTTTTTGTATGGCACCATCCTTTGGATGAAAAGACATGATTGTTTTCCTATGGGTGTCCTAATTTCTTTTTTGAAGTACATTCTGAGGTTACAGAAGGGATATCTAGAAAATATCAGGCAATCTATAGGAAATATCAGGAGAAGATCCTCCTAACTTTGTTAGTGACTCTGAAACTATTGGAGTGCACCCACCAAAAATTTTTGACAGATAGCCAGTGACATCAGGTGGCTCTGATTCTACAACTCCAGCAGCCACCATACAATTTGTAGTTGGTATAATTGGCTGTTAGGAACTTGACTCTCAATTAAAAAATTATCTTGTCTTTGGATAGAATCAGCAAGAAAAAGAATATAATGTCACAATTTTTCTTAAGTTATTAAGGATAATAATAATTGTGTGCATAGTTAACTTCATTTTCATATTAGCTTCTAGGCATATTCCCCACATCTTAAAAACACCTCCAGTGCCAGAAAATAAAAGCAAATGACAGGCATGCAGAAAAAGTCACCTCTGCAGTGTTAATTCAGTGTTTCAGAGTTTTTTATTACTTGGTCAATCTTTACACATGACCCCAGTCTTTCTCTGTAAAAGGATGGATTACATTCAGGAAAGTAATGATGTGCTCAATTTTTTTTATCTTCTTTTTCTGTAAAGTATGGCCTTAGGTCTTGTTTGCACTGCGTTATTCAAACTTTCCTTTAAAGCCATTTGTTTAGACTTCTCAGTGGTGCCCATGACTATATTTCATGAGCAGCAATGCCTTTAGTTTTACAACTGCCGATAAAGTATGACTGCAATATTATCCTCATTTTACACTGGGTAGCTAAAGCGCCAAGGCTGAGAACCACTGATCTGGGGAACTCATTGTCTGGGCTGACTCAGGCTTGAGTGTTCTCCTGCTCACCCTGCTCAAATCTCACCTCCCAAAGGCTGCAGCCTCCGCATCAGTCCATCAACACCAGATGCTTTGCCATTTGAGGAACTCCTACCACCAAGCATCAAAAGCAGGTCTTAGAGAAATGGGAAAGGTCATTAGTCAGCACTATCAAAAATGTAGTTTAAACAGCTTGCCTAGCATCAGGCAAAAATGCTGCAGCAGTATCAGGGACAGAAATAGAAATCAGCTTTTCAATGACCTCATCAGGAGGTAGCCTTTGTAGCCTTGCCTCTTGCATGGTACAAGTTCCAGCTTCTGTAAGAGAGAGGCAGGGGGCCCTGAGGAAGTAGCCTCCCTCATGCTCCTAGGCATTTCATTCCGAATTTCCAGTCTGCCCTCTCTGAGACTGAAGTTGGGTCCTACAGTATCAAAGAGTGCAGAGATATGTCATTAAATACATAATGGGACTTATGCTGGAACAGACCAAAGGTCACTCAGTGTCACATCTAACAATGGTTAATAGAGGTTACTTAGAGGAAAACTGCAAGAAACAGTTGAAATATGGACTGACATAGCTTTCTACCTTGCAAAAATAAGAAGCTTAATGTTTCTCTCATCCATACTTTCTCCTTTATTTTTTTTTTAAAGGCAGAAGTTGCATGCAGGCTAGCACATTTAACAGCCACCAATGGACATTCATGAAATAAAGCTGCTTAATTAATTTCTAAATATATTAGTTTCCTGCACAACATCTTACAGCAAGAAATCTCCTAATTGAGAACTAGAACAAATATATTTATCCCAAATAGCCTACAGACCTGTTTATTACATTGTCTTTCTGGAGTAGAACATTCTGACCCTTGGGGTCAGAAGAGAAAATATCCTGAATCCTGCACATTAAAGGATGACTGCTTTAACCCAAATGTACAAATCAAGATAGTGATTGCCATGTGCAACCTAAGACCGTGAATGTGTCAGGCAAGCTGTTTGAATTTATAGACTGTTTTAGCACCCCAACTCCAGTTACAGGGGGAGTTTCTCTAATGTACATTTTCGACAGGAATAACTCTTGATTAATGTCTTTTAATGTCTATCAGTTTCCAGCTGATACAAGCACAAGGTATTCACAAATATTCAAGGGGCATTATCGATTTGAAAGCACATGACATCAAGAAAGCTTTGCTGATATTTCTTAATGCATCTGAATGCCTGCCTACTTTCTCCCCTCGTATAAATATACACATTTACACACAGAAATTGCATTGGCATTTCAATACTAAAGAAAGAGTGAATTTTTCTCTGAAATAACAATGGAAGATGTGAAAAATTCTTTTAAAATAACAGGTACTTTTTAAGTATCCTCTGCAGATACACTAGATACCATTTCACCATATGATGGAATGTTGAGAGCTTCACCTTAAATTTATTTTATGGAATCTATAGAAGTTGCTAAAATACCAAGCTCCAAATAGTTTAGGAATATTTAACTCATATGGTTAGAAAAGTTCAGCTATGTAACCTTGAAAGAATTATGTCTCCCCAGTAGATCAGAGTAATAGCCATACACCAAAACCATACAGGTATTAGTTAAATGAAGCACAATTCAAGGAAATTATAAATGACTGACCCTTGTCAGGTAGTCATAAAAAGGAAGAGCAGTTATACATCACCCCCAAAAGCTTGGTGTTATACATCACCCCCAAAAGCTTGGTTTTAAAATTTCAGACACTGTTCAGTCCACTATAATTATCCTAACTAATAAGCAGTAAAATGTTTAGTGGGACAACTTAGGGAAGAAGAATCTATGAGACAAATTATGCAGTTAATGGAGAATTGCTCAGGTTGTAATTTACTAAATATTGTTGTAGATTTCTTGTGTCAGGCTGCAATAAAAGGAAGATGTTACTAAATTAATTTATACTGGTTAATTAACTCTTAGATAATAACTAACTATACTTTTGTGCAATGCAAATCCAATATTTTAAGCCAGACACCTGAGGTTAGACATTCAAAGTCTCATAGTACCAGCTGCAGTACAGATCTTTAACTTGTGCATGGACTTAAGAGGCTGAAAGCAGACAGACACATTTGAATATTGCTTTGTCACTGTACTGATTCAACAATTAATACAATCTGTTACTTCATTCTGATTGGCCTCTGTGTATCTGACATACTTGCTAAAAATTTTTTCCCTGAAAAATGAAAGTAAGAATGGAAAATGAAAGCTGGGCTGTATGTAGGTTTTTATAAACACTGCCCAAGAGTACAGAGAAGCATAGTGTGTAGTTATTTATTTGAGTGGCACATATTTACTTGAGAGTGCTGGACATTCTTCAATAATGCATATCACCTCAGGCTAGGAAAATGTGACTAGCTAAAAGCAGGGATGCAAATGATGCTGTGTAAGCTTTTTCTTCCTTTCTTCAGTCCTTTATTTGCAGTGGGGAGGGGGGCAGAGGGAGATGGGTGTAAAGAATGATAAGAAAAGACTTGGTGTGCTACATTTGCTGTCTGGACTTGCTCCCGCTGTTTGCCTTTAAAGTGGTCTTACATAGCTGTTGCTCTAAGAACAAATAAATAAAAATAAATTAAAAAGCCACATTTTCAAAGAATTTGTTTTGTGAAAAGCCTTGACAGATTTTTAGACCTAGCTATGGAAAAGCAGCAGGAACAAAAGTCACACCTGCATCCCAGATTCAAAGCGAATCCAAACCAAGTTATAGTTAATAGCTGAAAAGGTCAGTTTTGCTTTTTTTTTTGGGCATCCATTTTCCTGTTCGTTATCCTTCCAAAGTTTGGAAGAAAAAAGTCCCTGGAAAAATATTTTTTTGAAATCCTGCAGATAATTGTCTGTTCCATTTCCAAGTACATTTTTAATACTAAGACTCTACAAGATATAAACTGAAGCAACTCACTGAAGCTGACAGGCCTGAGGATATCACTTAAGGTTTTTTCACATTGTTCCTCTAACAATTGCCAGAAAGGGCAGAACCATGCCAGGAAACCTCAGTTAGACCCTGGCATTACAACATCACCCTCAGAGTAACTGGGCACAAAAAAATAATGGCAGTGCTACAGCAAGGGTGCCATTTTAATGAGTGATCACTGACAAGTTAGACTTAGAACCAATTCATTAGCTTTCATCTGTGAATTCCAGAGTTCTTTGGACTGATTTATCATCTTTAACTCAAATCTGGATAAAGGACTTCTAATTCTATGCAGCATTCCCAATGCAGGGAAAGTCAATGCCAGAACAAGGATCAGAGCTGAGCTCCTCTGAATTTATGCCTGATAGGATTTAACTAGCTGGCTGGACTGTGGGGTTTTGTCAAAACATTATAAAACTTCATTTTGACATTTAGATAGCTCACTGGAGGGAGGAAATTCACACTCCTGGTTGATGTTTCCTGATACTTTCTGGGTATTTCAGATCAATTTAGGAAAAGATAACGCTGGGGTGGAGGCTAGCCCTTTATTTTATTTGTTGGTCAGTGATAGACCAAAAAATCTGTATGATTTCACAAAAGCCCTCACCAGTCACTGTGTTAAAGCCACTTTGCTCTCTGCCCTGGATCTTTCCTGTGAGCTGCTGGTGGAAGGCATTTCTCTGCAAGCGTCACTTTATGGTTTTCCAGGACAAGGATGGAGCCATCCTTTCTTGTAAAGCAAGGGTAGTTGCTGCTGGGCAACTTTTAACTTCGTTATTGCTCTTTGCAGTACCTGCAGAAATGAGACCAGTGTGTTCAGAAGAAAAGTCCATCTTTCTTTATTCTGTGCTTTCACAGTCCTTTACAATTTACTAAATGCTCCCCAGGGGTCAACTTGTGTAGCAGTGCTGTGCATTATGTGTAACTGCCATGGCAGTACTTACACCAGCACCAGGGAGAATTACACCTGAAACGCTCCCTTTGGTTTTATAGTACAGAGCTCTGCCCTCTGCAATGCCTCCAACTTTACAGTACAAAGAACTAGAATGACTCACTGTCCTACTTCAGATTCAAGAGAAAGCAGACTTTTGCCTTGCTATTAAGAAAAGGGGAAAAAAAAAAGGAAAAAAAAAGCTTTTAGGCATCTCCTGTTCCAACAGTAAAGATGTGGCAGGCAATGTAAATTGAGCATTCTTGGCAGGTAGCTTCTACCTAATGTTTATGGGTCAGGTTGTCAGACATGAACAGCAGGGTCAGCCAACTCCTTTCCTACAATAAGTGACACACATTTTTACTTGTAGAGATCTAAGTGATTTTGTGCTCTGGCCACCTGGTTTTGTTTACTAAGCAAAATTTTAAATGAATTTTTAAATTATATTTTAAATTATCTTCAATCACATGAGCGTCTATATGCAAAAGGCATTTTTTTTTCTGCTTCAGGTACTGTGCCAATAATTCAGATTTTCTTAACATTACTTTGTAATAATACAAACCAGCCAAATTTACTGTTAGTGTGTATAATTAAAAACAATTAAAACAATTAAAAGCATTAAGCAGATGGGAGTTCCTGAAGGAGCCTGTACAGAAGTGTGAAATCAAAGTTCATTTTTTTTTCTCCAACTTGAAATTGTTTCTCCAATTTCTTCTGAAATTATACAATCAGATTATTAGGAGTGCAAGACACCCCTTGAATTCATGGTGAAACACCAATCTCTCCTGGAACCAGGAGGCAAATCTTCTTAAATTTTAAAGAGATAACTTTTCTTCCAAAACCAAAATCTTCCTGAGGAAAATAATAATTATTTTTTTAATCTAAGAGAGACATCAGGGAGAATCATTTGATCTCAGTAATAGAAGAATCATTTTCCCAAAGCTTTCCTTTGTTACCAAAGCTTAATGTCATGCATTTGTGGAGAGAACCAAACTTGTTCTCAGAAAATATTATTTCCATAAGGATTTTGTTTTATTTTTCATAGATTTCTGTATCTATATTCCATCTTATGTTTTTTACATCCCTTTAAGTGATTATATTAGTATAGGTAAATGTTAATGTCTTTCTCTTGGATATTTATTTTATGGAAGAATGGACAGAACCATGGAAATCTTATGAGTGCATTGGTTGCCTAAGCATATGTGCCTTGTGCTGAAATGGCACCTTAGGATATCCTAACTTATGTCTAGCTGCACTCTCAAGCAGATTAAGTATTACCTGCTCTGTTGTGAAAACTGCCAACCTTATGCCAACACCTGGAAACCCAGTAATACCAGTCCAAACCTTTAGGATATGCGGCTGGGTTGCTCTCCCTTTTCAGAGGAGTGTTAAAGACCCAAGTAAAACATGACTTAAGAGTTGTTGCTTTCATAACCCTTGTACCTAGACTGCAATGGCAGACACAAGGATGAAGTTCAAAATACCTTCTGGTTCATCTTTAAAAATACATCTCACGTAGTCAGAGAAAAGCCCACTGCTACACAAGCTAGGTCCCAGAATTAGAGAATTATCTTGGACAGACATCTTTTCACTCTTCCAAATGCTGTATTAATTAAATTCTCTTGTAATCTTCTGGAGTGGCAGCAAAAAGCTGCTGTTGTGGCAACCCTAGAGCTGTCCCTCATGAACAGGCTCATGCTGAAAATTCAGTTTACCATAGGTTCTACTAAATAGCTCAGATACTTGGCTTTGATTGGCATTGTAGTTTTCAGAGTAATTGTGACATTTTATTTGTATGACTACAGAGAAAAATATAAATATTTCAACAGAGGAACATAGCCAGTTTCCATTTAGATCAATTAATACTCTCAGGTTTTTCTTCTGAAATTATATCAAGCCTTTAATAAATAAAATTTTATTTTACTTAAATGGAATACAAAATGGTAGTATTCTACAGGAGGTAAGAGTGGTCTTTTTTTGTTAAAATGCCTGCATCTGCAGTTTTCTTCCATTTTCAACAGATGCATTAGCATCACATTTCTATTTTGTACTTAATGTCATAATATGATATTGAAACCCCCAACCCTGTTTTCTCACTACGCTGAGCTTTACTACCATAATTATTCTTCAGGCTTTGCTTAATTATATGCCCTACCATGTGTTACTTTTCAACATCCTAAGTGGTAGCACCTTACTGCTAAGAGTATGATACAATGAAAGGCAACGCTCTTTGGTTACACAGCATGCTGTGTTTGAATTCGGTGTCCTCTCATAGATCCCTCCTCCCATTTTCTGAATTATATCCTTTACAAGGTTTCAAAGAAGGGCACTTACAGTCATACTTGCTCTAAAATGTTAAAGTTTGTGCGTGTTTTTTTGTATTTCCCATATCCCAGACATTCCCTTTATTCAGAAAGAAATTTAGGAAAGAAAAAAAATGTAGAAAAAGAAAAAAGAGAGAGAGAGAGAGAAAATTCGAAAGAAAAGAAACTACAGAGATTCAGAAGTTTCATTTCAGGTCATTTTTTTCTTATCCTGTCAAAATGACAAGATAGTAATCAAGGTGAAAAATAAAGCACTGGAAAAACTACTTATCTGCAAATGGTATTTCTTAGGTACCTAACATTGTGTTTACCTTAAACAATTGAAATGCTTAAGAATAAATGAAAAAAATAAAGCAGAGAGTGATTAAAAAGACACCAAAATTTTTGATCTAGTTCAACTGAATCATAAAATCACAGAATCAATTAGATTTGAATAGAACTCTACAATCCTTGAATCTAATCTAAGACCTAACACCTTCAAGTCAACCAAACCACAGTAATAAGTGACATGTCCAGTCTGTCCTTAAACACCTCCAGTCCATGCAATGTTGGATGAGAGATCTAATCAAGCTTTTTACATCCTCAAAACTTTTTCATTATAATACAAAACCACAGAAACTTCTGACCACACAAGTGTTAAACATTGACAGTTTGACTAACCAACCCAGAAATGCTATTTTTAAAAAGGAGTGTGGTTTTCTTCTGAGAATAATTTTAAAGAGTTTGACTTTAAGAAGCATATTGACAATGTCCAAGTAAGTGAGACATATGGAATTTTTATATAATCAACTCTTCTATATCATCCAGAGAAATTGTGAACCCTAGGCCACTGAAGTAAAAAAACACGTTTCCCATTAGTTAAATCAGCTTTTTTGTCAAACTGAAAATGAGGAGATATTAGGAATGTCACAAAGACAGAAAGCTATTTTAATAGATTAGCTAAAGTGAAGTTCATTTTGCTTTATTTTGTGGCTTATTTTCTTTCACAGCATTGCAAGTCATAATTTTAAAAGAAACAATCAAAAAACAAACAAAAAAAGGAAAGCAACCAACCATCCAAAAAACAAAAGCTCAAATTAAATATTACTGATAAATCATCCTGAAAAACAAAGTAACCTGTCAATCATTTCCAATCAATAAATCCTAACATTTAATCACAAGCATATTCACACTTCAACATGGATCCACTTCTGTCTTTAAGCTTCTAATTAATAATTGTGTTGTCAAAATGCAAAATCATGAATAGTCCTTAAGGCTTTTCCTGTGCAGAAGATGATGAATACTTGTACTTAGCCAATCAAAAGTTCATTTAGATGTTAAAGAATATTTGTCTTTAAAGTAGAATCATTTAATTATAAAAATGATCATCAAGGCCAACCATTAATACAGTTCTGCCAAATCTACTAAACCATGTCCCCAAGTAGGTTCAAACATTCAAAATCACAGGCTTTTTGTCATTTTAAATATAATTTTGAATGTTAAAGAAAGTGAATATCTAATTAATGAATATTGAAAAAGGCTCTTCTTTCTAGGCTGTAGACTACTGTTCCATGGATCTTACTTAGTACAATGGACTTATTGTACCAGGGTGGATACTAAGGGGCAAATTATGTCACCCATACTGATACTTCATATTAAGGATGGAATTTTCTTTACAGAATGTAGATGCATGAAAAACAATGGAACAAATTCTTACTGATCCACTGAATAATGAAGACAACAGAGAGAGAGAGAGAAACCAGATTGTTCTAAGGTGAGTTTGTCAAATACTGGACAGTTTCTTTCTGCTAAAGCTCAGATGAAAATTAGTCTTTGATAGGTTTCTGCTTACCAGCTACCTTTGGAAGAAAAACTTTCCCATTTTCCAATGATCTCTGGAGCGTCCATTTCCCTCTTGGCTTCTCAGTCCTGCATTAGGAAGGACCGCCCAGTTATGAAATTTACTTGAAAACTATTGTCCCTTAGGCAGGCAAATACAGTAAAATAATGCCCGAAGACAAATGCTGACACTCTTGCTTTTTGCCTCTCAAGAAAACTCCTTTCACAGGCTGAAACTGCTATGGTAGCTGTTTCGTTGATCTATATAAAACTTAAAGCAAAGGAAATATTTGTAGTTAAAATGATGAAAGTGAATTTATTTGCTGAAAAAAATTCTGAATAATTTTGTATGCAAATATCTGAAGCTTTGCCAGTGTGTTTCATCATCTCCTCTCTGAAGTTTTCCAATGCGTTGAAAAGGCATTATAATAGGCATTTTGCATTGTCATTGTCTTACCTCAAAGGGATATGCAATATCCACTGTCGACACAAACAGACTATTTTATTTTGAAATTCTTATATTTGCTCTCATCAGCAGCATAATGAAAGATTACCTTTTTATTAAATCAGAGCTCTCTCCCTTTTCAAGCTAAAGGTACTTCACTACACTGAGTTATGAAGCATGCTTTTGTTTCTTTGTTGTTTTTTAAAATTGAAAAAATGCATAAAGATATTTGGAGAATAGCTTAAAGGAATTGAATTCTTTAGCTGAAAAGTTTGTACATGCCTCATGTTTTCCTGGATAAATAATCAGGAATAACGATCTTGTCCTAGCTGATCACAAACAAATAATGATCAAATGGCTCTTCTCACAGACTGTCTTGTTTAGGAGTTGCACTGACTTTCTCAGTTTCCAGTTTCCCAGCTTGCTGGGAAAAGTTGCAGCAATCTGTTCCTATCCTCAGCTTTCTCCTTCCTTAAGAACTGTCCACAAGAGGGCTAGGCACAGCATAGATTAAAAACACAAAACAAAATTCCTTAAATATTTAATGAAGACAGCAATGCCATAATTTAATCTTGGTATGGACTTACTGGGATTTTTCAGAAATGCAACAGTTATTGTAGACAGAAATTCATAAGACTGTAATATGGTTAAATTTGTACAACTTGTGGATGTTCATAAAGCTTAAATGACAACTGAAAATTACAGCATAGCAAAAACAACCACAGAGCAGCATTGTTCATAAAGACTTTTTTTACTAAGATTTTGTTTCCAAACTGAACAATCAGATAACAGATACAATGAAGCAACAGAAAAAGTATTTTCAAGTGCTAAATAAGGAACTTGTCTTGCAAGAAAACAGTTTTTCCCTAAGGCTACTCACTACCTTCATGATTTATTGTAAACCTTCAAAATTGGAAGAAAAAAACTTACAAAAAGACTAACAACAAAAAATAAACAAAAAACCCCAAACAAACAAATAAACGAACACAAAAAAAAATAAACCAAAAAACTAAACAACCAACCAAAAGAAACAAAACCACAAAAAAACCGAAAAAACCAAAAAACAATGCAACATGTATTCTGCTTTCTTTGCTGCTTTTTCAGTGTGCACTTATAACCAACATGCTTGTGCCAGTGAAGACAGGGGGAAAAGGAGAAATCAACAATGTGAAAAATATAAATTCACCAGGATTTATCCATTTGTGGCTCCTTTAAGAAAATTAAATAAGT
Organism: Alethe diademata; assembly: GCA_025584955.1. NCBI lineage: Eukaryota > Metazoa > Chordata > Aves > Passeriformes > Muscicapidae > Alethe > Alethe diademata. The sequence goes on from JANRMJ010000001.1 coordinate 82,156,066, forward strand.
TATTTGAACCCTATGAGAACACTTTTTGCTTCATCAAACTGACAGGTTGTACTAGGGTGACTTTACGATGGTTGTAAATTTGCATTTTTTTTACAACTTCAAGGATTTGTAAATTTGTAAATTTCCTGTAAAATTTGACCTAAACCAGGACACAGGTCTAAAGGAATCAAGAAAATTTTGAAGATAACTCTGTATTCAAAAGAATATATAATTCTTTCATGGAAAGAATGCTGTTTGCTTTAGCAGTATTCAAAGAAGGAAATGAAGTTTTCTATCTGGCCAGACTGATAGTTGTCTCCAGCCGTCCCCATTTTTTTGGACATGATAAGAACACCTTTCACCAACAGTGCTCTAAATAGCATGGACAAAATAGCCTAGTTAGTGTCCTGCTCTCCAAAGTGCCTTTCTGCCAAGAAACACCCCCAACTTCTATTTTGTTTGGGACCGACACCCTCAGGGATACCAAGAGCTAAAAAAGGGGGAAATCAAATTGAAATTTCAGTGAAGGTTGAACTGCAGTCAATATGCATAATTCAGGCAGTATAAAATCTGACCATAGCCTTTCTGCATGTAATTTATTTTGTTTGGTTTGTTAAAAGGTTCTTATCATATGATTCTAAACAACTTAGAAACCCCAGGTTTCAAAAGCTTTCTTAAGTCAAAATGGATGTATCATACTGCAAACACACTTTGACATTATTCTGGGTATGAACCAATGAGAAAAAAAAAAAAAAAAGTTGAAAACAAGGAGGTTTATAAGAAGAGCAATACAGTATCAAGGTTTTCTATACAAAAAGCTTAGTTTCACATTATTTCCATAAACTCAGGGTACAGGCTATGCTTAAACCAGTTTTTATTTTTTTTTGTTTGCTTTGCTTTTCTCTTAAAAAAGCTAAGAAAAACCATGAAAAAGCATTTGGATTGATGCCTAAAGTCTCATTTTAAGGTTCTGTGAGCTTTTCTCCCAGCTGCCTAATGGTAGAGAGAGACAATGGTAGAGAGAGAACTATAAAATGTTCTACTATACATAAAAAGCTGTACTGAAAGACCATTTTTAGTTTCAAATCAAGTACTCAAGAGACAGCAAAGCAAGAATTAGCTCCCTCCCTTCATATCCAAAATCATGTAGTCTTTAAATACACCATGACACAGGGTTTTTTTCTAGATCCTCTCCCCACCTCATTATGAGTATATGAAAAATGGAATTAAATTAATCAGCAGGTCTCAGAAATTTTGCTTATTTTTATTTTTCAGTATGTATACCCAGGCTTCACACCACTCAAACACTGAGCTGAAGACAGAATTATTCATTCCCTTCCGGGCTTCCCTATGGTGCTCATCGTGCAGACCTCTGAGAGCTTCCTGAAAGTTAATTTATCTTAACAAAACCTCTTTGAAGTGACAAGGTGATATATTTCACTTTACGGACAGGCAGCAGAGACACATAGACAACAGTCAGTCCTGAACTACCCAGAGTCCAGGTTGTGGGATTTTGTCACATTTTATGATAATCTGCATCTTCAATCACAGCATCCATTCACTTTAATTTCAGGTGCTCAGGGCTTCTTCATCTGAGCCATCAGGGTCCTGAGGTGGGCATTCAGAAATGAGCAGCACACTGTTATTGCCCTATGTGAAACATCTGATGAAAGGTATGTGGAGAGTCCCTCAGGAACTCTGATGATCAGAGACAGACCCTGCTTCTAGGCAGAACCTAACTGCCCTGAGAGGAAGGCATTCATTTTCTTCCAATGCATGTAAAGCATAAGTGTCACATACGACAGCATCCTTTACTTTCCAGGCCTAAGCAAGAATCCATTCTTAGACTAGCAGAACTTTGTCTAATGAGTGAAGTATGAATACAGGTAAAAAATAGGAGGGGTTCACTTAAAGTAGATCATAATTGCCTGGAATTAAAGGAATGGATTAAGATAATGGCCAAACTTCATTATGATATTTTCTAACTATCAACCCTTTCATTGATGCCTCATTTTGTTGTATAATCTTTCTTTTCTCTAACCTTTCTCCTCTTTCTCCAGATACTAATTGCAACTGGTCCCTTTGCATACCTGTTCACCCTGTGAAAATGTCATATATGTGCTAAGACAGCATTCAGGGCTCTGAGGAATTTGGGCACCATGAATAAACACAAACTTCTAAGGGATATGAGCATATGCAAACTGTATTTATTATTCACATTTTAGATAATGGCCAAATGTGCAGGAATAGTCACAAGAGTGAAACATTCAAACGCAAATGATACCTCTGTAAAGTACCATGTTTCTGATCAGAAGAGTATAAGAGTATTTAAAATAAACGATCTTAAAAGTAAAATGTAACTAATTTCTAACCTTTTTTAATCCTCTCCTCTTCCACTGCTGGTTTCACAGATAGTTGATATACATTTGAATAAGTAGACAGAAAAACCCAAAGGGTTTTGGGAGAAAACCCAAGGGTAAAAACCACCACTTGAAACCCAGAAAGGCAGAGCTAGCATAGAAACGTTACAACCCAAATGTATGGTTTCACAAAGTATGGATCTACAAACTGAGTATTGCTTGTGTTTATGCAGAACAGTAATCAGAACCAGCAGTCTCATCACTGGGCAATTGTTCTTCAAACTGGCAATTGTCTCAAATGCTATTAGTTTTAAAGGATTCTACATTTATTCTCTGTCATGAGTAAGGTTATGATGTTGCTTTCACCATGAAATAGCAGTCAATTGTATTAAAATTTTGGGGAGCCCACAATGACATCATGTACAAATGTGAGAAATTCTTCTCCCCAAAGAACTTAAGACATAAATATTTGTTTAGATTTTCCCTCTTTATAGAGAGAAATTCTCTGAGCATAGACATGGCTCTCATTGCTTTGGGTACTAATAATTCTATGTGTGTATTATCTCCTTTAACTGACTAAATATGCAATTGTGTAAGAAGTCCCTGATGCTCTCAGGTTTGATAGTTAACCCTGCACAAGTTCCTTTCCAATTTATTACCAAAATAATTACTGCTGGGTTTTGGTGCTATTTCTGATATATAATTACATACTGGTGAAAAGAGACTACAGTGACATGCTGGGAGAGGCTCATATGAGCACTTGGGTTAACAAAACCAAAGAGCAGTCCTCAGTGAGGATAACCAGCCTCCATTTCAACTTTTATAAACCACTAATTTCATCAGACAACACAAAACTTACCTTGATATTGTAAAGAAATCTTTGAAATTATGATGGAAAAAGAAAACCTGAAAATATTAAACAGTCAACATGAAAAAATATAAAATTTTGTTTTGTTTACATTTTTAATTTAGCTTGTTTAACAGCAGCACAGTCATGGTTTCAAACATCAGCTGTTCAGTTTCCTGCAGGGCAAGGCAGCCCACATCAGTCCATGTCTTTAGGGGACCAAAGCACTCCAACCTTATTAGCTGAACAATTAGCTTTACTGAGCTTGGAATCACTACCTCCATAATCACTGTTTCCCTTAAAAGTTAGAACAGATGCATAGATAGACCTGGGATCTGTAAGCTGGGCAGAGTGACGAACATGCAGAGCCATTCATGATTTTGAAGGAGCATTTGATCTGGAACATGTATTGCAATTGCAATAAGATACAGAAGAGAACTACATAATTCAGCTCCAAGGCATCATAAATGGGTCTTCCATTATTGCATTTCATTGGCATGTTTGAAAAGTAATTCCACTGTGCATGGACATTTTTTTCCTAACCTGGGTGGATGTCCAGTCATGTCTCATCTGTTAGAATGATTGAGAGGGACAAAAAAAGGCATCAGGAAGCTTACATGAACCATATCATTCGTGATATAAAGCATAGCTGATACTTCTCATATAAGTTAGACTACATTAAAAGTCTTTCTACAGCACAAAAGGCAGAGATTTCACACAAGGTAACTACTCAAATTCACTGCCCAGATTCATACAGCATGGTTGACTGTGGAGAAGTCACACCCATCATGGTGAAATTTAACATTGATAATGTGAGGTGGATTATTTCTGCTTTCTGTTTGAAGTATTTAATAGAATCACATGGCTTCTTGAAGCACGTTAATAAAATAAAAATACTGAACATGTAACCAAGTTATAGGACTTTTTTCATTAAAACCATTTCCTAATACATTCTCTGTTCTGATATTTTAATAACCATATATATTATCTTGTATGTCTCTGGGACAGTAAATTAAGATTTCATTTGTTCCATTGACTATAAGATATTTGAAGAATTATTCTTGCTTCTAAATTGCAAATTGATAAAATTAAATTTACCTATCAAGTGTCTTGAATTGAAATAGGCAAATAAAAGAGAAAAAAGTGATGTTTTTGTTTTCTGCTTTCCTTCTAAACCAGGTGATGCTGCTTAGATTCTTTTTCCTCCTAATTTACATTTAACTGGGCTGCTGATAATATGTCTCTAATTTGTAATTTTAACTGATTACTGATGACGTACATGGGTTTGAAGTGAATCCTATAATCAGCCTTCATTTTCAGGAGTGACTTAGGATTTTGGCTACCCATCTGAAAAGAAACTGATTTCTTTTATAGAAATTATTTAAACATTCACCATCTGAATCTGTAAAGATCTCTACAGTGTGTATTTAATCACTGAATATCTGACAAACCTTGACTATTTCAGGTAATATACGTCTACCACCTTTAAAGACTAGTGCTTTTCTTTTGTTTAACAGGCTTACTTTGGTTCTGGATATATCTATCATGACCTCCTTTAAAGTAATTAAATCTCTGTGCTAATAGAAAATCTTTCAACACAATTGTTTTCTCATTTGGGAGATTGTTTTAATAATTTAAATTATATTTGATTTATTGTATTAATTTTTTACTCAAAGTTGTTGCTAGGCTTAAGTTATGACATGAGTAGAATAGGCTATTGCCATGGAGAAATGGCTCCCTTATTTTCATAAATAAAAGTGGGATCTCACGTCATTATTAAAAAAAAAGAAAAAAAAAAGGAAAAAGCTAAAATTTAGACCAAAAGATTGTTTTCCAGTCATATATCATTAGTTCTGTGAAAGAGATCTCTGCAGCTGTGTCAGATGTCTTGTATGCATGCAATAATTTGGCTAGTGCAGTAAGGTGAAAGTTGCATTTCGTGCTATTGTGCAACTGCTGCACACCCATTGCCAGGAATGATAGAACCTGTCCTGTTCCAGAAAAACATACTGCCTGTGCAGATAAAATTGTCTTAATTTGGTACCATCATGTAGCTTTTTTTAGTTTGTGATTAGCAGTTAAGTTCCGCTGTTTAGCAGTCTGAGTGATTATCAGGTGCTCTTTTCAGTTTCTATTTAATCTTTGTCTCAGCCTACAGGAGGTATTTGGTGACTGCTTAGTGCAACAAGGACTTTCTAGATGGCTTCTTACTGCAAGCAGCAGGGCAATTTCAGCCAGGGAACTTCTCCCAGTGCAGATGTGTTTCAGGGTGTTTTGAATACCTAACACAGTCAAGGTTAGTCTCTTATCTGAACATTATTAATATACAGAGGCAGAAAACAGGGAACAAGGAAGAAAAGATTCACTGCAGGAGAAAGCATTCTTTAATATACTGTAAACACCTTCTCCAGCCTACATAAATATATACGTTAATGTGGGTAATCGGTAAGATATGAAAACCAATTTTTATCTAGCTATTTTTTTTTCTGTAGAAATGTATATAATGCAACCTAAGCACACTCTAAGTATCATCCTCTTTATCTGCCTTTGAAGACAAAATGAAGTAATTTTAATGCAAGATGCTAGAAGCATAGTTATCTGGAGCAGGCAATAGCAAGAGCGACAGGATTACTGAGTAACTATTTCCCCCTCAGATCCTGTAAGAGGCAAAGAAAAAGGATAAAACAGAAACAGCTTAACTCACCAAAAATCAAACCACTGCACTGCCCTCTTAGCCACTGAGTGTTTTGGGATGAAAGACCAAAGATTACATCAGTATAATAAAAGCTCCCTCTGTCATAAGCAGTACATTACTCAGAAAAAAACCCAAAACCCCAAAGAAACAAACATATAAAAAAAAAACCTCACCAAAAAATGCACAGATTTACCCCAGCATCAGAAGCAGTAGAACTTAGAACAGGTAGAGGTGTAGAGTATGGGGAGGGAGAGGGAAGGGTTAAAGGCATTATTGCAGCCATTAGAAGGAAAAGTTGTAGCAATACAAGTACTGTAGACTTCTCTTTCCCCCCCCCCCCCCCC
>JANRMJ010000001.1:82165983-82251384 GCA_025584955.1 Alethe diademata
GGGGGAACCCATGCCCCTAAAGAAGCAAAAACCCGAAATCAGTCAAGAGCGTGATTTCACCCTTCTGAGCGGGACAGGAAGGGCCATGTCCACTAACACTGCCATCCAGGGACGCTCCTCTCTATCTCTTCACCGCGTTCGGCACAAGACGCCCATGCCAGGCGGGAGGGCGGAGGGTCTGCGGGTCTGCGCCCCTCGGCCGTCTGTGCCGGTGTTCTCCGGCTGATCCCCAGCCGTCCACCGGCTGTTCCCCGGCTGTTCCCCGGCTCTCCCCCGACAGTCCCCGGCGCGGCCCGCAGGTGGCAGGCGCGGCGCGCCGCTCCACGGGCTCCGCGGCGGAGCGGGAGCGGGAGCGGGAGCGGGAGCGGGAGCGGGGCGGGGGCCGGAGACCCACGGCCGCTCTGCTCTCCCTGCAGGTGGAGCTCCTGCCCGAGCGGGACCTGGACAGCGACGGCACGAAGATCAGCGTAAGTGTCGCCGCAGGGCGCGGGCGGTCCCCGCGGGCCGGGGCCCCCTCCCCAGTCAGGGCTCACCCCGCCTCCGAGCGCCGAGTCTGTTCCTGCCCCGCATCGCCTCCCCTTCCGCACCACGGACTGCAGGGGGATGGCGGTCAGCTGCTCTACGGTTGGACTCGATGATCGTAGAGGTCTTTTCCAACCTAAATAGTTGATTCTATAATTCTGTGACTACTTCCTTGACAGCCCTGGCAGAGGGTGTCAGGACAGCCTTTCCCCATGCAGACCCCCACACCCTTGGACATGGAGGCATAGGCTCATTGGCAGACCCTGTTTGCACCCTGTGAAGAATTCAGCCTGCACCCGTCCTTGCATTTCTTGTTTTCATTTACCCTGGGCAACTGCTGAGTCTGCCTTTACACTCCAAAGTTGGTTTTAAGGCTGAAATTTGTCCATGAAGCTGCACTTTCCTTTAGTGGGGTGTGCAACTGCTTAAATGGGTGTTTTCTCAGGTCCATACCCGCTGGAAAGAAAGCTCGGAAAAGTTTTGGACAAAACCTCCCCATTGGGAGTAATCTCAACTCTTGGCCACCGATACTCTGTTTTATGAAAGTGAGATTCTGACACCAGAGTTACCAATCTGCTGCTTGGATATTAAACCAGAATCTTACCTCAACAGAATTATGAAACAGCGTTGCTCCATTCCCCTTCCAGCTGTTCCCTGCAGGGAGAGAATGCCTTCCACAGCCGACTCATGCCCTGAGTCAGACACAGCCAGAAGGCTGCTTCTGACCTCAGAATAGGTCAGAGCCTCCTCCCTCAGCATCCCAAGAAATGTGTGGTGGTGGGATGATGGTGTGGTGCTCACTGCAGTGGTAAGACACAGATACTTAGCAGATACTGCAGCATGAATATTCCCTTTGAGCCCAGAGGGGTTTTCCCTTTCTCTGACACAATTGCTTTGGAAGTGCTTTTTAGCTGCAGACAAGGCTTTAAGTACCAGCAAAGCTTAAAACAGCAACAAATGAAGGAGAATAATTACTGATAAATCCTTTACTCTGCTGTTTTTTGATGCCTACAAATAACAAACCAAATAATTACATCAGGTCAAAGTGCACCTAAATATAGCTGAGAGGCATTTATAAATGAGAACTCAGGTATGCTGAGTATAATATATATATATGTATAATACAATACATATTCTAGCCATACTTACATTTTCTATAATACTTCTCACCATCAACTAGAAACGATTTGTGTCATGGACCACATCCTCAGTTGTATTTGTGGACTGTCTTACAAATGATGCTCACATGTGGTCCTTGGATACTCTTCCACTTGATATAGGGCTAGCAGATAATTCATTCCTTATCAATACTGGCTCATTTGAAATCCCTGAAGTAAGCCATAAGAACTGAGACACAATATAGACTGTAAAGCTTGTCTCATCTTTGAAGTTACGAATCTCTTTCATTATGTGTAATAATAATTCATGAGAAGGTATTTACAGTGCTCCTACAGGCTTGCATAAAACATTTATATTTGTAATAAAAATAATCAACATTATGTAGATGTCTGAATGTACTTTTTGCCTTCTTTTTACAAATGTAGCCTGATGGTTTTTTTGGGTTTTTTAAGGAATACACAGCTCCATTAGTACTAATGTAAATTATCATCATGAAGAGAAAACTAAAGTACACATAATAAATATTTTTAAAATGCTACCTGTGTGCTGAAATGCACCATTTCTATCTGTTCTAAATGATAAAGCAGCACAAACTGAAAACATGCATATGTGGTGCCTGCAGCAATTTCAAACAAATTTCAAATGCAAAAGTCAAAAACACTTCTCTTTTTCACCAGGGCTATGCAGCACTGTTAACTTCATGGCTTTTGCATAGGAACAAATGAAGGCGCAATATGACTTACCAATCCTCTTTCCATTCATATAAATCTTCTTTAATCCTTTTGCTGAACATTAATTGTTCAGTAGAGATGTATTATTACTGAATAAGATTTAAGTAACTACCCAACATTTTCTGTGCAATTAATATTGCATACATTATGCCTGTAAGTATGTAATCCATACTTTCAACTCAGTTTGCCAAGTATAAATTCAGAGCTGAGTATAACACAGCAGGCTATAAAGTCCATCCAGTACCTTAAAACAATGACATATTCATGAGTATTGCTCTGCCATTTATCAAAAAGGAAGAATAGGTGCTTTGCCAACACTGGTTACTACAGCAGGCCAAGCTGTCAGAAGCAGTATATGGTATAATCCCCAATAAGATGTGTCTAGCTTCAGTCTAGCAGTTCTCTGTTTTTTGTGATCAACCATGTACTCATCTCCTTGTTGGCTGTCATTGATACGACACGAAGCAACCTTTGCATCTATGTTTATGTTATGATGGAAGTAAGCCAGGTTCAGAGGTTCTTCAAAGCTGATTTATATCACACTGAGTACCTTTTAACTGGCTTCCTGTGGGGCAACAGATATTAATTCAGATAGAGAGTAATGGAAAATTAATTAAATATAAATTCTCTAAGGTGATGAACATACAGAAAGGAATCTGTGTTAACTTTTCCCAGTGCATCTTAATTCCTTTCACACGTTTCTGGACATTTAATTTACTCATGTGTGTTTAAATTATCTGAAATAAAAATATGTTATGTTGTCCTCAGGTATTAGAAATAATTAAAAATAAATCAGGAGTCTTATTTTAGCTGACACCTTTTCAAACAATTATGAATATGTGCTTCTAATAAGTACACAGATAAACAAGACAAAAGAAACAACCTGGCACAATACATCATGTTATCACTAACAGAAGAAAATACCAAAAGTTTAGACACACTTGAAGGAGACAAACTGAATGTAAAATATAGTTTCAATGTAGTAAAGAGTATGAGCTAATCTAATTAATAGTTATTAATATAGTTTAAATCTTGGCCAACATCTCCAACAAAATTGTTAATGCACTAGCTCAGAAACTGAATTATTCAATAAAGCCAGCCAACTGGAAAGGTTTAACCAATGAAGTACAAGTATACTAGGTTTACATAAGAATGCTCATTAAGAATGTTCATGATCTTAAGCAATTAATTGGAATGAACATGGTACTTTGGGGTTTTTTTCTGAGGCTAATTAGATTTCAGAGCAAACCATCTAAGCAGATTTGGAAAGATGATGTCAGGCATCCTCATAGATGCAATTAGCCATACTCATCCTTGATGTAACTTCCCTGCAGTAAGCACAATCACACCATTGAGTAAATTGGTGCTATTCCCATAGAGTTTTTCCTAAGAAAAAATAATTAGTGGCAATGTTTTTTTTTCTCTGTTTTTTTTTTATTTTTTTATTTTTTTTTTTCCCCTGGAAAATTTGCAGACAGTGAAAGTACAAGGGAATGACATCTCCCACAAGCTGCAGATTTCAAAAGTGAGGAAAAAGGATGAAGGCTTGTATGAATGCAGGGTGACCGATGCCAACTATGGAGACCTTCAGGAATACAAGGCCCAGGCATTTCTCAAAGTCAATGCTAACAGCCACTCTAGGCGAATGCAAGCCTTTGAGGCATCCCCGATGTGGTTGCAAGACATGAAACCTCGTAAAAACATCTCAGCAGCAGTCCCAAGTAGCATCCACAATTCTGCCAATCAGCGTGTACGTGCCACCTCCAGCCCCGAAGCAGCAGCCAAAATCCCCAAACAAAGTCCACAATCAGGTATGGTAAAGCATTTTGAGCTTTCATTTGATTACTTACCAGCATGTAAAAGGAGGCTAAACCATAAGGTAACCATGAATTGTGACTAGGAAGAGTGTGGTGCTCATTTGTTCCTCTTTCTCTCTGGTTCTATTCTCCTGCTATCTCTTTACTTCCTAAAATCTGAAGAATAAATTTCTGAGCAGAAGAAGCAGAAAAATTTAAACTTCTATACATGGATTTTATCTCTACCAGTTTTACCCACCTAAGGCTAGCTCTCAAATCAAAGCCTAGTTTTCCCTGTAGTGTGTGTAGAGGGGCATGTCAGAGAATGACTCATCTCATTTTAAGATGTCTGTGCATGATAAATTAAATAAAACACTCATCCAGATGTGTTTCTTCCTAAGTTATTTTACACCAGTCACCTAACTTATATCTTCAGCATTTGTTAAAATTAATTTACTTTCACTATCAATCCTATTTCCATAAGGAACTTGACTTCTAAATCTAAGCAGACCTTAGATACACCAGATAGTTTCTCTGTTCTGTAGGCTTCAGAAAGACTGTGGGTGTGCCAGAGAATGTGTGTTTGTCATCTTCAGATGCTTGATCACTGGCTTTGAATCAGGGGTTAAAATGGCAATGCCTCCATTGTCTGTCATGTATAAATTAACATTCTATAAATTTTGTTTGGGAGATTTTGTTCAGTACTGCATATATAACCTATAATCAACATCAGTCTTCATTTTCTACATTGATACAATAAAATTTACAGTTATGCAAAGGTACATGAATATACAGGAGGTTCAGTTCTATATGATGGCAATAGAGAAATGGACAAGATAAAAAACTGAGATGTTGTAAATTATTAAATATCCTCTGGAAAACAAACTGTGCAAGTTTAAGGGTTTGTGAGTTACTTCTATTTACACCAAGGGCCAATGTAAGGCACAAAATCACAATCTACTTTAAAATATATAATGGAAGCTAATTAACTCTAATGCATCATTTTTCTGCTAGTGTGTTCTTAAATCAAAAACTGAATACAACAAATTTTATAGCACACCTATTGTGAAATCATTTCAAAGTTCCAGGCAAGAAAAGTTAGAGGTTTTTTTTTTTTAAGGAAAATACATTTTCTTACAGATTGGAAAAATACAATTGTTCACGTAAAAATTCTTATTGCTGTTAAAAAAGGTGATGCATATACTATCACTATTTTACCTCTGCATACACTTTTTAAAATTTATGTGTTACATTCAGTTTTCTTTCCCTAAAATGGAGCCACTTTCATTTTTAAGCTCTTCCAAAAATATCTAAGCTGTGAGAAGGAAAAAAATACTTCCCTTGATATAAAACCACTGTTCTACCATGGCTTTCTTTTCAGATAGATGTATATACTTCTTATTTTCAATTGGGCTCATACATTTCCAAGAAGCAGACTTTTCCATAAAGGGAAAACTCTGCTTTCTATTCCATCCTGCATGAAATTAATTAAAATAGTCAGAGGTTTATGAAATATGTAGCAACAGACTATACTGCATTGTGACCAAAGTGTGCACAAAACAGCTTATCCAGTAAATTATTTTGGATCTATAATGTGTTCTACAGTATTGTTTATGTCCAGTCCAAGCAATGTCTTGGCTGATTACTGGACATTTCTTATTTGTGATCTTGTAGGTTATTACATGGAAAGGTCATAGTTAAAAAAAAAGAAAATAATCTTTAATTTTTCACTTGAGCAAGGATTAATGTGGATCAAGTACAGACAATCCTAATAATAAATAATTTAAAAATTGAACAGATAAAATATAATTTAGTTTATTAGGTCATATTTTATAACAAAGCACAAACAAATGCTGTATTCATCAGAGGTGAAGTTTATCTATGAAGAAAGGAAAGTATACCAGAAATCACTCATATGCTTAATTTCAATTTAATGGTCACTTGCTACACAAATGATTGGTGAGATTTTTGACATCAGATTTTAAATGTCAGTTCAACAGTTGAGAACTAGGATTTGCTTTCCTTTACTTGAGAATATCTTGGCCTTCCAGATGTGGTGAGACTTGGATTTTCATTCCATTTTACAGTTGTTCTACAGTAATTAAAATACTCACAGGAACACAAAGAAGTGGGGAGTTTTATCTTTATCTAGCTTAGAGGAGCAGCTTCAGCTGAGGGAGGGAATATGTGAGACGCCAAAGAAAGCAGAAATGAGTTGTCATAGATGTTAGTCTGTCTTTTTATGATGCAGAATCAACATAACCTCCTTACTTGAATGAGAAAGTCTTCTGTTATTTAGCATCATGCTTACCATATTTATGCATCCACTGCTGTGTGATTACATTAAATGTAAGCAATGTATCCATCCAGCCTAGAACCTAGAAACATGCTTGAATACAAATGTATAATAATTAAGTACATATTTGTACTTGAAAGACGTACAAGTTGTGATGTTTGTTCATGTTGAGTAAAACATTGACTTCAGCACTAATGCTTGAAGAGAAAAGTACTATTAACCATAGGTAATATTATCAAATATTCTCCAGTATAGAGAGCTGGTATGTAGCTATTGGCAAATAATAAATTTTACTGCCATGCTCAAAAATTGTAAAATAGATTTACAACAATGAGAAACATGACACTGTGGAATTATTGGGAATTCTGTATTCAGATACTGCTGAAGAACTCAGCTACTAATATATGAAAAATTGACTCTGATCATGTGAATATTTTGTCCCCAAAATTTATTTTTAAAAGGTAGATAACGCTTTACTTTTTCTATCCTGAAGTACATTGCAGAATTTTATTTCTTAACAATAGATATTTACTATGTAGCTCTATAAAAGCATTTTACAGTCACTACCATTTTAAAACATCAGCACTTCCCAACTGAACAGATATTTCTTCTATTCTCTTACTTTGCTCAGAAGTAAGAATATCTGTGATAACTGCCAGGGAGCTATATAGCTACACTGACAAATTAAAGTGCTTTGAGGCCTATTCAGCGTTTTGCACTGCTCTGAAAAATATTATCTGTGTTCAAAAAATATATATATTTATTACTGTAAGTTGAATAATGGAGGTTCAATACAGGAAGAAATAGCTAATGAGAACATCTCCCACAGAGAGTCTTCACATAATATACTAAGAAGCACTAAATAACTATCTCAAAGTCAAAAAGTCAGGAAAACAGAAGTCAAAGCCAGCACAGCCTGACCCTTTCATTTCGTAATTATGGGCTGCAGCAAATGAAGGAACCCATCACAGTTTAATAGGAATCTGAGTAATTTGCCAGAGTAATCTGCATACCTCCAAAAAATACCCTATGCAGGTGGAGTGACAGACATTATTTTTCCTGCATAATTCAGAGCAACCTATCTTAGTCCAAGGTAAAAATACAGAGTTATGACAAAGCTTTGCAATTCCAAGGAATTAAAGGGGTCCAAGAGCTAAAATGAATGCAGGTGAAAGGAACGAAATAATCTCCAAGCTGCAGCAAATGTCATTGTTTCATGGATACAAATCTAAGCTAACTCTGCTGCCTGCATTCAAATCACTCAACATTTATAGCAACAAAACCAGCTGAAGAATTTGTTGTGCTGAGAATATCCCTCAAGCTCTTCCTGTTCTGCCAATGCTCTGTTAAAGCACTCAAAGCCATTAGTTGCTTTTCAGACTCAAGATCAGTCTCAGAGAATTACAAATGAAGAAGTGACAATTAGGTCAATTTTCTGCCTGCTTATATACAGACTCTGTCTATTTCTAGCAACTTTTTGTTCTTTCATGAAGTAACAGATTCATCTATTAAGCTATCCACATGCCAAAACTTCCTGTAATGATGGCGGAGTTCCAACAAGTGACTTGAAAAGTAACTCAAAGGAGAAGGTGGTACTTACCTAGGCAGAGTGACCTGAATTCTTGGCATCATAAATCACACTGAGAAGCTTATCATCAGGCATGAATGCAAAAAAAAAAAGGAGAATAATTTTTTTTCTTCAGTCTGTTCATACTGATAAACTGAGCACATTGCTTCCTGTCTCCATTTTTATCTAGAGAATTTAGGAAACTTTTGTCATCAACCTATTTTAAGCACTAATTTTATGTCAAATTTGGAATCTTTTAGGACATAAACTAGTTTCCATGTAGTGTTTTTTTTTTTTTTATTCTTTTAATTTATGTTCCATCTCCTCTCAAAGCAAAGGAACAAAATGTCAGCTCTAGCCTCCACCAAGGTGACAGCCACCATTACTGCTTTCTGCCCTAAAAGAATCTTTGCTTTCATAGTTACTGTTTTAGAAACTGAGTACCCATAAGGTTGAGGGGCACCAACCATTATTGTGATTGTGGCATAGCAAAGTCATGTCTGTTTCCTTTGGACTTCATGAAAGCAAAAGCCCAATGACAGTTTTGTTCTTCTTGTTCTGAACCTTATTCATCTGTTCTCAGAAATACTTTGCAAAAACACTATTCCAGTTTGCACCTGTATACACTTCATCCTCTGTTTTTACTTGAAACACACAGTTTGATTCCCTCTTCATGAAATACGTTGCTCTACTTCTTTTAGCTTCTCAAAATAATGGAATCAATTCAAACCATGTTAGTTGATGTAGCCCTAATAACTAGTTAGCTCTTGACCTTGAAACTGTAAACATCTTCTGAAAAGTGCTAATATGCTCTGAATAAATTAATTGACAAAGCAGCGTCTTTATAGTAGCTAACCCTCTACTCTTTGTTTTTTTAAGGCCAGGATTTCCAACATGAAATCAACTCAGTAATGCCTTGTGTTTCTTTTTAAAAAAACACATCTTAAGTTCTTACATGTGTGTACTTCTCAATAGAACAAAATGCATACAAGTACTTAAAATCCTGTTCCTAGTGCTTAGTTTACGTAGACCCAGAAACAAACTCTTCTTGGTGTATTTGCAGTTCTAACTCCTGTCACAAGCACAATATTATCTACTTTTTGTAACCATCCCTTACTGCCAATGCCAATCACTGATACTATACCACTGTCAATTTCTATTCATTTCTATCCCTCTTGTAAAAGCACAGGTTGAATAATTAAGAAGAGAAAGCAATCACCAGCCACTACTTGTTCATTTTTCTTGTTCTACAAGTTTGAGCAGTTGTTCAATCCCACATGCCCATACCAGACTGATCACTTCAGTATGCTTTGTTACAACCATATTCTTTCTGAAATCAGAGATATTACTTGCAACCTTAGCTATGCCCATGCTTAAACACTAATAATAAATCAAAAGAGAAAATAACTCTCTTCTGAAATTTCTTGAGACAATAATGGAATTTGTTGTTAAATATGACAGCATCACTGTAACTCATATTTCTGTAAAAATTATGATATTTGGATGCTGCATTAGTTACTTTTCTCTTATGAAGCCAGCCATGAAGCAGTGGGAACAGACACAGTTGAAACTAAATGAACAAAGAAAATAATTTTGGCCTTTACCAATCTGCATTGCAGTTTGTATAATGCACATGTGCTGAGATCTTTCCTATTCTTCTAGTAACATTACCAGTGTGTTTCACTGTCTATCATTGCTACATATACACTTAATCATATATCTTCCTTTCTTTTAGCTGTTTAAAACTAAACCTTTCAGACTAACCTCATGTTTAGAACAAAATTCACATACAAAGGTCTGGTAGGAGACCACTCAAGAGCTCCCAGAGTAGCAGAATCACAGTAGTTCTGTTCTACATACCTGATACAACTTTCTTTGGTAAATACCACTAGAGAGATTGCAGGTGAGCACACAATCAGAAAAAAAAAAAAAAAAAAAGAAGAAAATAAAGGAAGAAGAGAAAAAAAAGGGTGGGGGGAAGCTGTGTATGATCTGTTTGTCAGCTCACTCAAATTGCTTTTCATTGCTTCACAATCAGACAGATTGCACTGGGTCATCAGAGATTGCAGCATATGTGACAGGGCCTGCTCTTGAAATAACTGATGGGATTTCCTTGCTTCAGAACACAACCCATTTGTTACTTGACAGATAT
This sequence comes from Alethe diademata, assembly GCA_025584955.1. Classification (NCBI taxonomy): domain Eukaryota; kingdom Metazoa; phylum Chordata; class Aves; order Passeriformes; family Muscicapidae; genus Alethe; species Alethe diademata. Next base: position 82,176,167 of record JANRMJ010000001.1, read on the forward strand.
GCAGCAAAGCTGAGGATATTTTCGCTTTTTTCGGATGAGAAGCAGGAAGTTTCCCATCTATGGTGCCCTGCTTCATTATGAAAATCCTTTGCATCACATAAAGTGAAAAAGAATGGGTGCAATTATCTGCTGGCTGGAACAGATACAACTCTACTGAAGTCTAAAGGATGTCATTCATCTAAAATAGCAAAAAAAATGGCTAAAGGATGAGGATGAAGATGAATTCTCTTCTACTCATAATTTGAGAGTGAATTATAAGAAGAATTGAAGCTTTGCCTTCTTGTACTACCTGAAAAAAAGTTAGGACAGTGAAGGTTTCTGGGAACTGAATGAAGAGAAGGAAAACACCTGAAAACTGCTCTTTTCAGCTCACAGATTCAGGAGAAGAGGGCATTCTTGATCATGGGTTTTGTTGCTTCATTTTTTTTCTGTATGCTTTTTCTTCAACTTTGGTCAACTTTTTTTCTAGTGTTTCTCTTTGAAACCTTAGCCTAGACTAGCTAGAAAGCTCAACAATTTAATTATCTTCTTACTCCCTAGAGAGGGATTTCATATTTGATTAAATAATTTAAAAGCTTAAAAGATATTCCAGAGACTGTTACTATATTTACACTACAGTAATGATCAATTAATTCTTCTTTGTTGATGATAAAACTGGATGGTATTTGAAGAGCAACTAATGATCTTGCTGCCTACCTTGAGAAGACTCTACTCCAAATTCCATTTTACCCTATCATAAGGAAGTTGCCACTGTACTTTTTGGCAGTGCAAATTGTTATCCTGTCTGTGTGTGGGTGTTCTAGTCAGATCCATCTCACTGAAGTTTGTTCCCCCACCTACTCACGGATGTTACTATCTTGGAAAAAAGCTGCCTAATTTTCTGTGAATAAAAGTGTGAAAGTTAGTTGCACAGCCCCACTTACAGTGCTTCAAACATTAAATATGGGTGTTCATCAACAAACAAAAACACAAGGAAAAAAATCTGGATGCTACTTCTGCTGCCATTCCTATTTCTACTGCTGTTATTACCTCAGCTGCTGTTGTTTCCTGTGACACTGACTGAGAGTTTTGACCACCAAATCACAGCCTCAGAGCTGTAAGGATTATAAAAATGACTTCAACAAGACTACAGAAGATGATGTATCCATCTCCAGTTCATTCTGTGAAAGAAAGAGTTGGAGACACAATATATTTTGTCAAGGAGCAACAATAAATCAATAATGAAGCAAAGAACTAGCACATTCAGAGGGTGCAAGGCCATTTAGTAGAATTATAATGTTAGATAATATGTCTACATAGGTTTGTGCCTGTCTGAAACACTGACAAAATAACAGGTCAATAACCTATTTTGTACTTTTCTGAATTATTACCACACATTCAATCATTGAATCTCTACTGTTCAGTGATCATCTTTTACCTAAAGAGTCTTTGAATATTGATTAATGAGATTTCATGGCTATGACTGATTCCGCATCTCAGATGTATTTGTCACTTTGAGCTTTGTTCTCACAATCCACCATTTTCAAACTAGTGTACTGTGGTTGTAGGAGTGATTTTAAAATTTTTTATTTGTATCCTTTTTTTTTTAATTTTCTTTTTTTAATTTGCAAAACAGAAATAACAAGGGTGAAGGCTTTGGATTATCAACACTGATTTAGCTCTAGCAGTTTAAAATGTTGCCACGCAAAGTATTTGTCTTGCTCCAATCAGAAATTATTGCCCCAAATCTGCATGGAGGAAATAGGTGTCAGCTGCTCAACTTTCCTAGTTCACAATGTCAAGCCTCTATATTGACATAAAGGCATCTATGACAGCTAATAAACTAAAACAGAGGTCTTGAATTGAGATAGGTGAAGAGATAACATGGAGTTTGCTTGTATTACTTCTACTATTGGGGATTTAATTTCCATAACAGGGGGAGGCAGAGAGATGGAGGCATTGTCATCTTAAACTGCTCCAGCTAAACCCATTAAAAACTTATGAGTCATAGCTCTTAGACAGAGGCACCTTCTGTTAGTCAGAGACATTTTTCTGATCTCTATAACAACTGCATTAGTCACCAGGAAAACAAAGGCTAAGAGAAATGGTCCCTGCCTCAAAGCATTTACCATCTAGGAATCAGACAGAAGAAAACGCACATCCAGTAAAAAACTAGTTGAATTCCATGAAAATGGCTCTTATATAAATGACATAAACAGGAGACCTGGTTGACTGTATGCCAAACGCATGCCTAAGTGTCAGGTGTGAAAATTGGGAAAAAGGGGACTGCATGTCACATATTGAAATATTTTTTAAAAATCATAATTGTTATTCTATCTTTGTTACAATCCTTTCTTTTTCTTTTTTTTCATGACAGTGCTATTGAAGATGATAGTGTAGTATTAAGTATCAGCCACTTAAATTTTCTTTCCAATAGATGAAAGAATTAATAAAATACAAAAAGCAAAGTGGCAAAAAGACAGGTGCAATTCTCTTTTTCTTCAAATGGTCCTGTTGTAACTTTATGGTCTCTTTCAAAAATGGCTCCATTTACTGTTTAATTAAATGTGGTGTATATCAAATATACACACATTTATATACATATTACAAAAATGCTGAGCAGTTTGTGTTGGAGTCATCTTTAGTTACAACAGCACAAGCTAGCTACTAAAAAAAGAGTCCATTCAAGCATTTTTGTTAACAGCCTAAATTCCACCTTCTTTCCGTATAGGGCACATGAAAGTGTAGGAAGAAGAGTAACCACAGAACAGTAAGAAAAAAACTGCATTTGCTTTAGAATCAGCCATTTCATACAGATAAATACAAATGCACCCGATTATATTTTTCTGTCACATTTTAAAAAGGTCTAAGATATTTTTTATCCATGGTTTTAAGAGATAGGATGAAAGCGAAGAATGAGAGGGAAAAGTGGCCAGTGCTGATAAGAGCAGTCAAAAAATCTACTGCTACTTGTTCTGAAACAATACCAATTATCAATTGCATTTGATTAAGCTTGCACCCCTCCCCCTCAGCTTTAAACTACTACAATAGGCATTGCTTCCTGGACTGCTTCTCACACAAGTTTTATTTAAATAGCTAACATTGATATTTCACAGACTATGTGCAAACACCTCTTAGCAATCATTTTTCCAAAAAGTACTCTCACTGAAACAGCTGAAGTCAATGCATTACTTACGTGTGTGAAAAGATCTTAAAACTTTGCCAGTCCAAACACCAACTAAAGGAAGGAGGAGAAATAGGATGTCTGCTACAAATGGCTGATGTTTGGACACTGTGACTGTAAGGCAGAATGTCATTCTCCTGAGTAAGTCGGGGAAGGTGGAGAAATTGGCTAAGTCAAGTACACTATCCAATTAATCTTTCTGAAAAGCTGTGTTCAAACTCAGCAGTCACTTTTGGCTGTTTTCATCAGAAAAGTACAGACATCTATAAATGTTGATGAACTGCCCATTTTAATTATATGTTTAAGGATCTCACACCTCCTTCCTGTTTGTTCAAGGCAAAAGGATGACAGGGTTGAATAATTTTGGTGATCTCGTTTTCATCTTTGAGAAACACATTAGAGATTCTCTTACCTTCTTCACAGTGCATGATAGCCCCATTAGGAAGCCTGGCTCTACCCATGAGGTTTAAGAATGAGATATGAACAAGAGCACTTTTTAAAGAATTAAACAGGGAATGATGACTCTCAGATATGTTCTAGTAGAATGAAAAAAATTACAGGAATTAAATGTTCCTAGGAAGAAGTTAATGTCAGGAATTATGTAAAATGTGATCTGAATGTAAAATTCCAGGTTATTTCACACCAGTATACCCTTGATTCTACTTCTGTCCATCTTGGCATTGTGAAAATGCAGAAACTATTCAAGTCCCATTCCTCTTTCTCTCTCCTTTCCTACTGCTGTTGTCCTTATATAGTTTTACTGTGGCTTATTCTGGCCCATTGCCTGAAGCCAAGTATCGTTTTTCCTACATGCCACCAATATTTGAAGTCTCCTCTAGTTTTTTCTCTTCCAAGTATTTCCATCTCAAGTTTGCATTAGAACAGGATCTGAGGTGTAGCTGGCAGCAAGGTAAAGGCTGTGACCTGCCTTAGCCCACAAGGGCTCCTGAAGTTATTGTGGCTCAGATTTCTGGAAGAGCTCTCTCCTCTATTTGGGATAGGAAAGTCGTAACTTTTTTTGCCACACTGCAAGACTGAACACCTCTGGGTGCCTTATCTAGTAAAAGCTAAGGATGAAGTATCCATCTAGAATCCCATCTCTCTTTCTCATGTCCTCTTCTGGGCATCACTAACAGAAAAGGAATAGACATTAGATGAACAGAGCTACATGCTGAATTCAAAATCTAAGTAGACTTCAGGGAAATTGAATAACCTGTTTAAATTTCTTCTGGTGTGTGAGACAAATTCATTTGCCCTCTGCAGTATGTGATGAACAAATCACACTATTTTAAGCTGATTACTGTACAGCCAATGGGGAAAGGTAGAGGAAAAGCCTAAGCAAAAGGGTCTTCATTGAATATGAATGACATTTACTGCTCATCTTCATTCAGTCATTCAGTTCCCCAAAATCAAACACAGATGACTGAGCCCTAAAACGCAGTTGAGAAGTCATTCCCCCAAAGAAGGAAAAGGGGACTTTACACTTGTGGATAAGAAAATTTCTTCCTGAGTGTGGGTATATTTATCCCATCACTACAGAAGATATATACACAATTGTGATTTATGCAATTCAGAGAAATAAGAATGATAGCAATTGGTAGACCAGAGGGGAAGAATCTATTTATTGAAAACCTTTGTGAGACATATTCAAATAAAACTTCAAATAAAATCAGCTGTATTTGGTTTTACCTAAATTTATGGAAATAAAACTGCAAATATCCTCCAAGTAATCTTATGGTTAATTTATGTCCCCAGTAAAATTAAGGCAGGTATCATGTGAACTTTTACTTACTTTACATGGAAATAACGCAAAATTTTGATTTTGTGTGGTTTCAACTGGGGCTGACAAGAAGAGTATTTAAAATCTAACAAAGCTAAATGTTGCAAAACCAGGCCTTTAAAGATGGAAACATCATACCCAGCACAGCCCAAATATTTGTCTCTGAAATATATGTATTGCTGTTTTGGCCTATTGTAATAAGTACATAGAATCTGGGATGAAATTTTGTGTGACTGGCTGTATTTCTCCTGTACTGGTCAGCACAAATCCAGGACTTTATTGAGGCATTACTCTTTCCTGTGATCAGTGGGTTACTACTTAAAGAAAACTCAAGAATACCCTAACTAAACTTACATGTTTAGTAAAGTACTAAAGAAATGCTGTTGAATTTTCAAATTCCTTCTGTTATTGTATAAGAATACTCTGTGCATTGTATACACAACTGTAAGGAGACAATTTTCAGAGGCTCTGACAGGTATTGAGGCTCAGAATGCTGAATGCTATTACATCCCAGAGAAATCTTAAACCTTAGCACAAGGAATGCCAAACTTGCTAAACTTCAGTTCTGGCAGATGCAAACTGTTTGAGACCCAGGGTGGTTTACCATGTGATGTACTCTTAAAAATAGAAGATGCTAACATTTTAGTTCCTGAGGCAGCTGCTTTGTTCACAATTCAGTGTTTCATCCAGTTGTGAAAAATAAATGGGCAAAATTAATCAACCATCTCTGCTTGTGTCCCCAAATCCCATGTATCAGAGACAATTTTTTTCTGATCAATATCTTAGTGAAGGCGGGGGATCATGCCTGACTGCATTCAGATATGGAATGAGTAACTACCTTTTTGACCAGTTGCATTTTACCAAGAATTTATAACTTCTGGTGGCTTTATTTTATACTTAGATACTCTCAAATTAATTTCATTAACAGAGTAAAATTGGTATTTAGCTGTGGGGTTCATACACTATGATCCTTGAAATACAAGCATTTGTGACAGAGACTTCTTTTCCATTTTAAACACTAGGGTCACAATTATTTATCTCTATTTTTTTTCTTTGTGCTCCTAACATTTAAGTAAATCATAAATTTGAATGAAACACAGTTTCAAGCACTTTAATGGTGTGAACTAATTGTTCATGCTGTTGCATGAAAACTTGCCATCACATGCCTTTGGCAATATAGCATTTGTTTACAGGAGAAAGCTAAGTATTTCAGGGACATTTGCCCTTTTGGATATATGTTAGGAAAATCAAATAAAAGACAGCTAATGGGGATTTACATATTCACAAGAAGAATTTAACTGGATCCCCGTGGCTGACAGGCAAAACTCTGAGAGTAGTGAGAATGTCAGACCTACGCATCAAGTGGAGTTTAAAATGTAGAAATAATACACACATACATTACATGACAGTTCTTCTGAGTGACTGCCCTTGAGGATGACGTAATTGCAGTCCAGCTTTATGCAGTGTTGTTGACCTGCAATAAAATTTCTTTTAGCTCTCATTATGTTAATTAGAAAATAATGCTTGAAATGGTGGGGTAATGAGTAATCAGTTTAGCAAATCCACAGACAGATAGACAACTTACATTAACATGCTCACAGTTCAGGTGATAATATTCAAGTCCTAGTCAGCATGGTAGACTGAAAATACATCTGCATGGAAGTCTGAATTTGGATACAGTGGAATTGAGTCTCTGATTTAAGCACCCTAAGACTTCTAGATTCTAAGTCAAAATGGAAATTTATGGATACTTTTTGTCAATTTTTTTCCAAGATGATATACAAAATAATAAAATATGAGCAAAAATGACAGAACAAAAAAAAGAAAAAAAATATTAAAAAGTTGCTTTCTGTTTTGCTATGTTCTATGTTCTACCTTTGCAGCTTTCACTCTTGCAAAATCTAAACAAATACTTAGGTTCATGAAAGAAAAAATACAATTCTTTATTCTCTGGAAAATAAAAATGAAACCTGAGTATACTAAAGCTTTATTTTATTTCATAAAGTATAACTGAAAAGATGAGATCACCTAATATCCATATATGTCACTGTATATTGCAAGTCAATTTTATGTGGGCTGATATATGACTGAAAATTTCTCAGTTTGGATTAAATGGCATTTTGGAAACTATTAAATCAGATAAAGATATAAAGATCTAAAGTTCCCAAAACCTTGCAGAGGACACTGTCTATTACAGTTTTTCCCAACAATCCTAATAGCCGCTTTCTTCACATAGAAACTGAAATTGTTTTAGTTGTTATTTCTCCTAATTTTTTTCCAATATGTTCAGAATTGCTTTAGCATGCACTTACGGATGTATTCTAAATCCCCTGCAAGATAAACAAATTTGCTGTTTAGAGAGGAACATGGATGTAGAGCATGTTAAATGAATTGGAGGAAAAGTCATGATTCATGCAGAAACTGAACATTATAAATAAAAAGGTAATGTATGTGCATTATATATTACTCCCCTAATTTGGGGATCTCCAGATTGCCTTATTAAAAAAACAAAATTAAAACAAAAATCAGAGAATATTTGGTCTGCAGATATGGTGCTACTTTATCCACTGTGACATATTTTGAATTAAACTTACTTTATATCATACTTTTTCTCTTCTGCACATTCCAACTTTAAAATTCTCAATTGTACCATTGTTATAAAAAATCTTTTAAAATACATTCATGGGATTCTTCCAAGTTCCCTTATATGTATTCTGTGCAGATTAAGTGTATCTCCAATGACCTCTTTAGAGTTGTATTGAGACATATTTCCTTGATTTAATCAAGAAGAAAAAATATTAAATGGAATAAAACAAGTAAAAATAATTCAATACATCAGGAAATGATCTAGCACTAACAAAGATTCTAACTAGGTTTTGCTAACCTCATTAGGGAAAGAAAAGCCTACATAAAAATCTGTCAAATGAGAGCTTTTGTAGAGAGAGAGAACAAAGTCATGTGCAGTAAAAGCAAAACCAAAAACGGAACTCTTTGATTCGAGCTCATTAATACTATCTGTGTGAGAACAACACAGAGGAGAAAGTTGAAGCAAATTTGCTTGTGCATTTGTTTGTTTTTAGTATAGAACAAGTGCCTTGATAAGCGCTGCAAACTATGGCAGTGTAGTACAAGTAAAGTTACCAAACAGGCAAGAGAACAGTATGCTTCCCACTCATGTCTTCTTTCAGTAAAAGCTAAGCTCCAAGTTCCCTTGGACTTCTCTTGGAAAAGTGGTAGTAATGTCTTTGACACAAGTTTTCATTTAAAAGTTAGTGTTTATTTAGCAATTCTGTTCACACATTCCTATTTGAAATACCACTGTTACTTAGAAGGTCTTGTGTATGTGACAGAGGACTGACTGAACGTATTGTGGCAACCACTACATATGTAACATCTCGCACCATGTATTTACCAAAGCAAGCAGTGTTTATCTAAAATGTGACTTAGTTTAATCCCTGTTTCAAGATGAAAGAAATTACTAAAGACAGAAACAGAAATACTTCTTGCTTCACTTACAGTTAGCAGATACAGAGAATGGTGTGACATCTGAAAACTTTAAAAAAAACGAGCACTTGCCTGGATTTCTTTTTGCTTTTGTTGTGTATGTTTCATAAGATAAACGTGCTTTTGGGGGTTGCAGTGAAATCCATAATTTAGTTTAATATTGAGTTCTTTACAAAAGTATCTTATACATGATTAATAGATTAAAAAACAAACAAACAACAATTTATTACAGATGTATCATTATAATGGATTGGTTATAACACCATTGTTACTCTGTTATAGGACTGATGCTTCTAATTATCAATAATATTTATCATTTTCAAATATACGACACAGATATAAAATCTATTAATCATGCATCAACCTGTTATAATCTGAATTTTTACTTACAGTGCTACCAAATTACATTTATAGTTTTGACCTCAACTAATTAGTTTCAAATTCTGAATGTAATTCTCTATGATACTGATAGTTATCAAGCATTGAGACTTGGCATGTAAGACAACTAAATACTCATGCCCTTAGTGTGTGAACATTTCAGTTCAATCAGTCTAGCCCCGAATGCTTTTATTCTGCTAGCATACTAAAGTCACAGGTTTAGAAATAATTATATGGACCATTGATTTCATGGCTTTTTAAAAAAGAAAGCAAAGTCTGGGATAATATGATTTCTCAAAAGTAAGTAGTCCAAACCTTTTGGCAGTAGTCTGTTTCCCCCTTGTAAATAGCACAGCCATTTCCCTGTATCTCCTGTGGTTTACAAGAAAACACTCTTTAGCCACTAGATGACTTTTTTGTTAGCAGTCAATGATGTGATGCTGGAAATTATTTTGTAAAGAATACTCTGAGGTGGAAGGTGTTTGGCTTTGTTCCTCTTGGTTTATGGTTTCATTGGGTAATATTGTTTAAAAAGACAGACAAAAAAAAAAAAAAAGCAAATCAAAACACAAAAAAACCTCCCTGGGACTGAAATACTTTGTATGTGTTGTTATTTGCAGTGCATGCCAAGACATTCATGGGCACCAGAGCCAACCTGGCGAGCTAATTAAATAAATAAATGTATATGTTTAAAACAGCCTTATAAGGAGCGTTGGAAATCTGCAAGATGAGCGAATATCTTATAACTTCTTCCGCAGGTGCGAGGATAGCTACAAGCCATGGACTTTCTGTCCTGCTTCTTGTTTGTGGCTTTGTGAAGGGTGCTTTGCTTTAATCTAAAAGTGCTGACTTTTTCCAATATCACTTTCTCTTCTTAAAGCAAAGAGCAAATCGCCTGTAAAATCCACGGAGCGGACAGCAAAGTTGACCCTAACCTCCAACCACCACTCTGCACCCAATGTACTCTAAATCTCTACACAAGGAGCACCTTCTTCAGGAAGTACAAACAAAATTACTAAATAAATAAAATAAAATAAAATAAATATAAAAAAGAAGAGGATACCACATGTTTTCTTGATATATCTTATTTTCTTTGGCGTATCACTGATATTTTATTTGAAGAGAACTGGTGTGATGTAATCAAACGTTTTGTAACAGCAAGACCTAGTTTCCTTTTCTTTCGGCAAGGAGAAGCCTCATCCTTGACTTCTCAGGGGTTGGCCTGCAAGTCCTCAGTATTACAGAATTAACCATGGATGACATTTGGTTTCCTACGCTGAAAGAACCGTTCCAGCCTGGAAGCAAAAAGAGGCCAAATAAGGAAACAAACGGTAGTGATTTAACATAAAGCCTTTTTTTTTTTTTTTTTTTTTTTCCTGGCATGAGGAATAGGAAGGAGAAAATATATTCTACAGAGGAGCTCAGCAGACTAGGAAATGTTATTTCTGAAAAACATGTGAGGATATTTTTCTTTTGAAATTTTTTTTCTTTCTGCTTTTCAATACATTGCTATTCTTCCCCTTTGGGGTTTTTTCCCCTGTCCTTCTGTTTGTTTCTTGTTCAATGGTGGCAAGTACAACTTAGGCCAACCCCTGATGACTATGTGGAGGTTTATATATATACATCCTTTTTTTTGTGTGTGTACGTTCTATATTTCAGTGTGTTTTCTCTAATTTTGCAACTCCTGTATATGCAAAAATAACTTAAATTCTGTAAATTGCTTACAGTCTGTGTGATATAACTTCAGAGTAGACATACTTTGGTCCTCATGGAAGTCAGTTTTTAATATTATCTATGTGTCGTGCCACCAAGAAACAACTTTATTTCCTTTTTTGACAAAACACCACTTTTTAGTTTGTAATTCAGTAATGTGTGGATTTTGTAATGCATATCTTCACTTTGACTGGTTTGACCCCCCTCAGCCCTCTGTTTACTCTGTAAATGCACATTAAAATTTGTTATGGTCTCTAGACAATGAATTATTTTAGTTTGTATGTTGTATTGGAGTTCAGATGCTGAAAGCTCTTTGAACTTGTGATGTTTATAGAAGATGAAGTGATTCAATCACTAGAGACTGTAAATGGCTGGTTTGCAGTCAAATACTGCACGTAAAAGAAGGTTAGAAACAGAAAACAGACAAATAAACCAGAACATGTCTTTAAGGATGTTCTTTTGGTAAAGAGTTTTAGGGAAGTGAATTTATTACACTGATAAAATATATTTGCATCACAGCTCCTTCTACATGGCCAAAGAAGTATCTTTCTTTGCTTTTTCTGAAAGTGGATTGTCATTATTCATTGATATTCTTAATTAAAATACTTTTTGTCTGTGAACTGAATGTGAGAATTTTGCTGTTGAATGATGTAATATGTGCTACATGAATTACATTCATTAATGCAGGAAGCAAAAATTGCTACCGTTTGCAGCTGCAATCAGGAAGGTTTTTTTGTTTTTCCCGTCTTTCCACTGATGCTGAAAATTCACACCCTTTCATTTATCATCACAGACAATCACATACACCAAATGCTTATTATGATCTATTTATAGCTGCGTTAAGTAGCTGCAATGTGGTCAGCTGTGTGATTTCTCCTCACTTTGTAAGTACTGCAGAAGAAATTTAAAAGTATGTTTTTTTTATCTTGCCAGTCTGTGGTCTACAGGCCTAACATTTTATTTCAAAATGCTCATAAAACTGATGTCTTCCCCTATCACTTTCAAAGGATAAATATAAAATAAAAGCATAGAATAAACATTTTGTTAACCTAATGCTTTGGAAGAAGATAAGATATTTGCACAGATGTAATTTCCCATAAATTCTGTAGTATAAGCTTGACTGGGAATAGTCAGTCTTTCTTTGGTTTTGGACAAGTCTTAGCAGTAATAAAGAGAGTAGAAGTTTGGTATAATACAGACAAATCAGGAGAAACATTTGGGAGAAAAAGCTGAAAATTTCTTTTTTTTCAACATAAAGTTTATGACCCACTTGGGATGTTGTATATTGAGAAAGTTTTTCTCCATAGTTATAACAGTTTATCAACCTACTGACAAAGAAATTAAAAACTGTCCCCATTAAAATGTTTAGAATAAAAACCAATATTGTGGATCAGAGACGACACAAAGAGGAAAAAAAAAAAGGGGTCAGAGGTTTTTTGGAGCCTTGCTTTCTGAACATACCTGTGGAACCAAACTTTGAGAGTTCTGGAGAAAAATCTCCATTTTCTCTGAAACAGATATCCATGACTGGATGATGTGAGAATATCGTGCTTGGAGCTTGGAAACTGAAGTTTCCATTGGTTTTAACTGGAACCAAATGCTTAATGTCACATGTGTTTCGTTTGTTTACTGTATCCATATATCTTGTATGAATATTCCAAATATGCACATAGGGACTACCCATCATGACATAGAGCATTTGACAGCACGGTTTAGCCTCACATTGCTGAAGTTGTTACTATGTTAAACTGATACTGTGTTTTGCTTTATGGTCTTAGCTGCTTGGATATAAATCACTATGTACTAGGAATTCAGATTAAATAATGAGCTGAAATTAAAAGCAGAATTCTAGACCGGTTGGATTAGTGTGATGCAAGCCAGGAAGACTTTCCCATATTGTGATCTGCTATTGTTACAACTATGTTAGCAAAAAAACCCACAAAAACACAAAACTGCAAAAGAAATGTGTAGGACTTTTGAAAAGCCTTTATATTTCCCATGAGATGCAAAGAGGACACAGAAATTGTCCTCCTTCCCCTCTCAAAACAACACAACCAAATTCTTCAAATGAGGCTGATCCAGCCCTTCTGGCTGCAGATCTAGAGCACGGCTTTAGTTTCTCCCAATCTGTGTGGATGCAGCAGCAACGTCTCCTAACAGGACCAGATATCACATTTCAAAATTTTAAACTGTGTCTTAACAGCTGTTCTTCAAATTGAGAATCTACTTGGAGCTCCTAGAATTTCTCAAAAAGGAAGATACAGTAGACACCCTTGTTTCTAAGAATTCTGTTATGAGTAATATTTGTCATAGGATTGAAACTACTACCATTTTCTGCCAGGTGCACTTCTACTCTGGATTTAACATAAGCAGATTTAAAAAAAAAAAAGTGGCTTAATTAAGTCCTGAAAAGTTCCCTGCTGGGTAAGGAGTCTAGAAGAGCAATATGCATCTAGCAATCGTAGCATTTCTCAACTCAATGTCCTTAACATTTTTACAAAAAGAGTCCAGTTTTGAGGTGTTCTTTTACACTACTCATGCTTCTCAATTTGTGTTCCCAAAGCCTCATTGCATATGATGACTTTCTTCAGGTTGTTCCAACAAGTTTTATTTTTAATAGAAGAACAAGCATGGGTGAGTATGAAACACTTTTGTATTTCAAGGTATATGCAATCTACACTCACACACTTTGAGATCTGATATATCATCAGACTAAAAGAAACATGTTCCAGTCCCATGAGGTGTCAATGACAGTGTTTGTATTATATGGAAAAAAGATCTATGGCATTTTGGTACTACCACCACCAGGGGGATTAGTACTGCAACAGAGCCTGTCTCAAAAATTATCCTTGTCAATGGGTTACCAATATTCTTTTAAGCTCTTCATGCATAAAAGTTGCTGCATAACATGTTTGAATGTCTATTTCTTAATTGTATTTGCTAGACTTTGTAAATTAATTTGTGAAGCATGAGGAGGACTCAGACGGATTTAAAAAAGCTTGCCAGACTAATTTAACATTGACAGTTCCTCAGAGCTCCGATTAAGAAAGGTACTAGAAAATTTGAATGGTAAACACTGAATCTATCAGAAGTAATTGTTATTTCTTTTTCATTCTTAATATTTATTATTTACATTGCAGCACTACCTGAAGGCAAAGATCTGAACTAGGTATAAACCTGAGACACAATGGCAAAAATGGTAGGACCGTTTGGAAGTTTATACTTTTTCATATAATTCAGTGCAACTATGATTCAAGACCAGAAAATACCCTAGAATCAGGTTTTTTTTCATTCATTCTTTAAAGTACTTTTGCTCTGTTCAAGTAAAATGAGGAAAGTTACCAGTGCAAAAATCTGAATGCTTGCCTGATATTTTTGAGTGTTAAATGCTTAACTTCTAATGATCTCAAATTTCTAATGATCCTAACTCCTAATGCTCTTAAGTGATTTCATCATTTGAGTCATCATTAAAAAAACAAAAAGCCCTCTCCTCATCCTTCCCCCCAAAAATGGAACCAGCACTGCTGTCAATCTCAAATTTAAAAAAAAAAAAAAAAAGGTAAAAAGAAAATAATTCAAACTTTTGTCATTTTCAGGGTATCGGAGCATTTGTCCATGACATTACTGTTGGTAAATGTCAAATGTTGTTTATAGAACTAAAAAGCATTAGGATCCAAGAAAGGGATCATCATACTTTGTAATATAAATTTTTAAAGGTTAATCTTCCATGATTAGCTCAGCTAAACAATGCTAAGCACACAGTAGGCTGATTAATGCAGCTCACTATAAATGCCTTCATTTTGTTCTGAGCTTCCTAAATACTGATTAATCTGATTTCACAGTCAAAAAGTTTGCACATATATTGACATAGTTGAAAGATTATGCATAGTTTTTCTAGTGTTATTCATCAAAAAAAATGTAAAAAGAAAGTTAACTTTCAGTCTCAGCAATTTCAGTCTGTATCAATGAATTGCAATCAATTAGTGAAGATGCTTGCAAAGAAACAAAAGTGTGCTTTCTTGAGAGTCAAGTTTAATTGCAATTCATTATTTAAATTCTCCTTTTTGTGCTATTCTTTTTTTGCCAACATTTCAATCAACTTCTAAAATAATACTACATATCTTATTACTCCTTACAAAGTGACAGGACAAAATAATGTCACCTTTGTTATGAAAAATCTGTGGGAAAAAAACCAATCTTTTCATTTAAGAACAACCTAACTCTCGCTCTTTACAGTGTCCTATAAATATCTTGAGATATATCTAGGTATAAATATAGATAGATAGATAGATAGATAGATAGATAGATAGATAGATAGATAGATAGATAGAATTTGATTTCCAACTCTATCATGCTGATAATAGAGATCGCCCTGAGGTGGGAGCAAATTAATCTTTCAATTATTGAAATGCTCCTTTACATTGATATTACAGCACAAAAAGAGGTCTTATTTGTATATGAGACTATTTACTGAGTGACAGCTCATAAGGAAGCCAAAACATACATAATAGACTATTAGTCCCTTTATTGTTTTAATATGTCGTGAGCTTGAAAAACAAGAGATAAGATTGCATCTGACAACTCGCTGCTTAAAATAAACCATTTCATTCAAATCTTTGAGAAGCAAATTCCTTATTAAAATTACTTGTATAACTATAATCTTTTAAATGATATGATTTTTAGATTTTAAGAAAGTTGTATATAATATAAAATGTTCTTGTATATAGAATTGGGAAGGAGGGAGATGATAACTTCTTTTGCTGCTTCTGATAGAAGATTATGTTCATTGCTGCTGATTGTCTTCAACACCAGATTATTTTAAAGATTCTTTAAATCACTGGCAACTATAGTTTAAAAAAAAATAGATTCAAATTTTTCTGATCATCTACAATACACTTTAGTTTCTAGATATTAACAGCAATGGTTCTGGTTTTTAAAAATACTGTTATTTCATCATAATAGAAAAGAAATAATCCATACTTTGTTAAAAATATGTGTCAACATGTTTGCTAAACCACCTTAATGTCTTTTTCTTTGGTGATTCAGGCACAAGATACATTCTTTTTGTTCATATATTTAATCTGCTCAATGGGGCTAAGCACTGGGGACAGGGGAAAGTGGTTTCTGGATGTTCCACCTACTAATTGAAATCCTGTGTAAGAGAGAAAACAGAGTTGTGACTTTGTTTTGCTAAAACAGCCAACAAAAAAGATCCTTTACAGGGTCTAACAAAAAAAATCATTGCTCTAAAAAATTACAATGGTCATTCAGCTTTGCAACAAGGTGAAAAGCAATGAAATTGAATGCAATTTCTTTAGTAAACTACAAAGCTTTTTCTCCCAAAACTATTACTCTACCTGCAAATATGAAAGTCTTGTAATTAGAGCCTTGAACAGGGAAAGTATTTGTCCACCTTTTGCAACTGTACAATGGCAACCCCAAAGAGACTCAGCTGTCTCCTTCTCACCATCTCTGTCCTATGTATGGTTATTAATGAGGGCACTTGAAGATGAATATTTATTACAGAATAATAATTTTCTATGCTTGCACTTTTTTTTAGTATTTTTAAGAGTTTTTTTTGTCTCAGTTAACTTTATTTTAAAAAGTAAGGCAATGTTTGCATAATTCATAAACATTGTATATAGTTTGTTGGAGTTTTATTTCTAAATAGTTCCCAGCATTCAAGATAACAGAACAGGCTTAAAAAGTCTCCCAGTAGTATTCTAAAGCTGTTTATGGGCCAGAACTATTTGCATTAACGTGGGGGAAAAAAAAACTGACAAAAAAAACCCCAAAACAAACAAAAAAATCAAAACAAAAACACAAACAAAGCCCCTCCTCATCTGGAGTTTCTTCTAATCAGGAATGAAAATGCTGAGGAAAGGAGGTGACTAGAAGAAAGCTCTTGGTGTGATTCCAGTGATAGTGATCTGAACCTTACCTTTAACATTTCCAGTATACTTCCTGGACTTAGTAAGGGAGTAAATTTTGGAAGAACTTACGATACTCGTCCAGCAGCAGAAATAATGATCAACAATAACCTTCACAGATGGACTTGGAGAATACTATTTGACCTGAAGTTTACATCCCAACTTTATTTCTTTCAGTTTTGAAAGGTATGTCAACGTTGAAATAGAATATAGGCAAACAGAAAGAAGCCAAATGACGCATTGTGCCAAAATCTTCAGTCAAAAACTATTAAATGTGAATAATCAAGTATATCTAATATTAAACCAAACTCATTTATTAGATACTTTAAAGAATCACTGATTTGTAGTCAGGAAATATAAGGAGAAATCTGGGAATTATGCTCTGTTATGCATTTTGTTTCAAAAAATAGCAAACTTAAGAGTTGCTTGCAAAATTAAATGCTATTTAGTATGGTTGTCGATAGAGGCAAACAGTATAGATGTTTAAGACATCTGTCATGAAAATGTCCATAGAAGATACAGAATTATAGAGACAGATCTGCTAATGGTTGCACAGTTCTTTTTCTCAGCAGATGGATGAATCAGATGGAAGACCTGTGTTTTCTTCACACTTTTCTACTGATAAGTAGCTGTCAGCAATAACGGCAATTCTATTCTGGAAATATGTATGCAGTGATTTTTTTTCTTATTAGCCTCACGTTTTTTCATCAGACTAGGCTTTTGGTAGTCCTTGGAAATATGTAATACAGGAAAAAAACCATAGCAATTGTATGGAAATTTGTGGGCCTTCAAGCATATTCACCGAGCAAATACAATCAGGTTTTCCTTAGGAAAAGAAAGACATAATATTATACTGTAAGATGAATTTTTTTATATACAAGTCATATTTGAAACACTGTTCAGAAAGATTTGCTTTTACAAATGCCAAAAAAATGGGAGGATCTACTTAAAACATTCCTGTTGCAAAATTCTAAAATATTCTATTTGTCCTCATTTTCTTGTGGATAGCTCTATTGTAGTCAGTATTCTGTTTCAACAATTTAAGATATTGAGCTGTACAGTCTTGCTGAAGAGGATGAGAAGTCCTTGTATAATCTGTTTCATCAGGTCATCTTTGAAGGCTCTGGCTGCCCAACTGTAAAATGGCAACAAACAAGTGGAGCAGCAGAAATGTTGTAAAACAATCATAGCTGTCGGGAGGGATTTCAAAAGAACACCATTCAGGAAGGTGACACAAGATCTGCTAATGAACCAGCATACAAAGCTCCTAACACTGGAATAATTTGTTTCTGTGCTAACTGTAGATATTGCAGAGAAAGATGAATGTGCTCAATGTGTCAGAATCAATGAAAACACCATTGTAGTGGTTAATGGGCAAACAAGTAGAAAATATATTATGACATATATGAAACAAGCTACATAATAAACTCTGAAAGTAATAAAATGACATGACATATGTTTGTGTTGTATGCTGCTGAAGAAAACTAGCTGCAGGTTTAAACTCATTATTCCTGACAACACTGATACCAGTGAATGTGGCAGTGGGATAAAGATCTAACTCAAAACGAAGCTGTGATGGCTGAAACCACTGTATCCTAAGAAGTAACTGTAGGAGTGCTAAAGATAAATAGCAAAATTCTAAGTGAAGCTGGACACTGAAGATAACAATAAAACCTAAAGGAGTTTTTTAAAAGGCTCATGTAGTTGTGTAGCAGGCAGGACTGAGAAACAATTCATCCCTTTGTACTTGACACTGGTGAGGCTGCGCTTCAAATCTCTGTGTTCAGTTTTGGGCCCCTCACTACATGAAAGGCATTGGGGTGCTGCAACATGTCCAGGGAAGGGCAGTGAAGCTGGTGTAGGGTCTGGAGCACAAGTTTTTGAGGAGCAGCTGAAGGTGTGAAGGTTGTTTAGCCTGGAGAAAAGGAGACTTTGGAAAGACCTGATTGCTCTCTACAAGTACCTGAAAGGAGGCTGCAGTAAGGTGGGGGTCAGTCTCTTTTATCCAGTAACAAGCAACAAGATGAGAGGAAGTTACCTCAATTTGTGCTGGAGGAGGTTTAGTTTAGATATTAGGAAAAATTGTCTCACCAAAAGGGTTGTCAAACACTGGAAAAAGTTGCACAGAGAAGTGGTTTAGTCACCATCCCTAGAGGTATTTGAAAGACATTTAGATTTATCTTTTAAGGATATGATTTAGTAGGGGATTTGACTCATTAGCTTAATGATTGGACTTGATGGTCTTAGATCCTTTCCAAACTAAATTATTCTATGACTCTGTGAATATAAATCTTCATGTTTAAAAAGTAAATATAACACCTACTGCTGGTGAGGAATGAAATAACCCTTAGACATATAATTCCATGTACAAATTATTCTAGGAGAATAGTTCTGCTTATCTCTGAGAAGCATATAGATATGGCTAGCACTGAACACTAGCTACTGAATAAGGTGGACTTCATTACATTCTGCAAAAATAGACAGTGCAGAGATTTCAGGGATTTTTCTGACTGGGAACACAGGAAGGACCATGGCAATTGCTAAGACCGAAATGCTGTCTATGCCTTTTTAAACTACTTTTAAATTACTTTTTAAACTACTCTTCCAATGAAGTCTTGTTTCAAAATTTTCCAATTTTTTACACTATAGTTCCTATTTCCTTTTGAATAAAACAGCGAAAAACAATATGCTTTTTCATAACCTTCTCTGTAAGTTTTTAAGCCTCAAAAGGAAGGCACTGGTGGTTTATGATCAATTTACTGCCAGCAATTCTTAGTGGAAAGAAAGGTAGATGTGGTAGTTACTTCAATATATCACAAGTAGAGCATTAGTACTATCTCTTTAAGACAGAGTAACTGAGACTCTTATTTTAAAATTCATAAGATGCTTTCATGAAGTTGATTGACAATATTATTTTGCTCTGGTTGGAAGTACAATCTGATAATTGTCACATGCCAAGAAAACGTGTCAACTTAGCCTAAGATATTGGGCCATTCTGCTGACTACATAGAATCCTATTTAGGAGAAACATACCTTGTATTGGTTTTTAAACTTCTATCCCCATTAAACAGCATGTATTTTGGGAGAGTCTAGCCTTAATCCTAATGCAGTTACAACAACAGTTCATTTGAACAAGAGTGAATGGGACATGTATGAAAATGAAGGAGTGTAGAAAGTAATACATAAAAGTTAAACACAAATAGTTGCCATAAAATTTACCATCACTACCAGCTCATGTATTTCTAGCATGATCTACCATAGAAGCATGTTTTTGCCTTTTCCTGTCTTACCCCCTTAATTTTCTGGTTTCTTCTCATTCATCTATTGTAAAGGAATGTATAAATACGATGTGCTCAATTATTAATCATGTATCATTCAAGCCTGGCAAGCAGCTTCAGAAATAAAAATGCGGAGAAGACTTAAAATTATATCCCCCTTCAGAAATTTTACCTAAAAATAGCTGGTTCCTCTATGAGCCACATCCTGTTGATTTTTATCACAGAAGTGCCAGGCTGGAATT
This sequence comes from Alethe diademata, assembly GCA_025584955.1. Classification (NCBI taxonomy): domain Eukaryota; kingdom Metazoa; phylum Chordata; class Aves; order Passeriformes; family Muscicapidae; genus Alethe; species Alethe diademata. The sequence continues at coordinate 82,196,155 of JANRMJ010000001.1, forward strand.
CTAATATTCACAAACTGTAAGACATATTCTCTTAAAAGGAAACAAAAAGAAAAAAAAAAAATTGAATAAGTCAAGCTAACTCAATCCAAACTCAGGTGCTTTTCTCTTCAGCAGTGGTACAAAGAACCTACACAGAAGTAGAGAAAATGAAAAGTAAGGAGTGGCCAGAGGAAACCAGTATGTACTGACTGTAACTCTGTCATACACAAACACATACACACACACTTCCCCAACCTTGCATGGTGCATTACCTCGCTGTAGGGACTGACTGTAACCTATGGCAATAACAAGGAGGAAACAGGAATTAGGAGTGAAGTTTAGTGTGGAAAAAAGGGGAGGAAGGGTGTTTTCTCTAAGTATACAAATGTTTGGTTTACTGTCCTTCTCCTTCCAATATCCAAATAAGTAATTCCATATTTATTTTCATTGAAAATAAATTTTTTCATCTCAAATAAAGACTGTTTTGCAGACAATGATAATTAGTAAATGATCTTCCTGACTCCATATTGATCCAAAATGTTTCTCATTCCTGTTTTTTCTTGTCTTCCCCTGTCCTGTTGAGGAGGGGGAGTGAGAGAGTAGCTGAGTGTGAGATTGACTACAAGCTGAGACCAGCATATCATACCTTTCTTTTTTCTGGAAAAGAAGAGTGAAAAAAGAAAAGAAAAAAATTAAAAACGTCTCATATATTCTTAGTTGCAGAATGATGTGTCTGACTTCTCTTTAATTTCAACAAATTCTTTCTGGTTGTTTTTAATGTTCTGGAGTGGATTGTTGGATCTCAGAGGCAAGTGACTCAAAGGCATGTATAAGACACTTCATAAACTGTGTCTCCCTGCCTGGTTCATTCTAGGAAAATATCGGAATTGTTTAAGTGGTTCTGGAATTTGCATTCAAATGAAATCTCAGATTGAGTTAATTCTCATTCTATCAGCAGCAAAACAGACAACCTCCTTCTTCATCAGTATCAGAGATTTAGAGCACTCAGCTCTAGACCTCGCAAAGAGATGATGTCTCAGGTTCTGGGTTCTTGTTTCCTCACATTCAGACACAACAGCTTGAGGGGGAAAAGATAGTTCTTTTCATCCTGCTACAACATCTCTATAATTTCTCAAGAGAGTTGCTGGTGTTAAAATATACAAGGTTGAATATCAGAAGGTATAGAATGAAGGTTAGTTAACAAACTGGTCATCTGTCAAAATCAGCCTTCATAAAGAATCACCACAGAAGCAAACTAACAATGTCTATCCAGATGTCCTTGCCATGTGCTTGCCATGGGTGACTACCTCAAGATTTTTTTAGCCCTCATCACTGCCTGCTGATAAACATGATGATTCTTTTCAGCTTCCTTCTCTGCATTGCTTTCCTTCTGCGTGATTTGTTGCTGGATCCTCTGAATACTTGTTTATTCATGCATTTATTTTTCATTGCAGTTCTTTATGTCTCTTGTAGGAAGGAAGACAAGGAAAAGGGAAGAAGAAGATTTGATGTGTCTCTTGACTAGAAGTATTTGTCCCCAGATGGAAATGAGTAAGGTTCTCTGCATGGGTAGTTGGAGATAGAAGGCAGTCAGTGCCAGGTCAGAAAGACAAATAAAGGCTATTTTTCTTTAGAACACTGTCTTTTAAAAATGAGAGAGTAGCAGTATTAAAGAAAGTTCTCAAGGACTAGGATTTGGTGAGCAGGGAGCTCCAAATCCAGATGGTGGCTGGAGCTTTTTATCAATGAGGCCAGCTTGTCAATATAAAGCAATACCTTAATTAGATTTCATGAGAAGAGGAAATATATGAGAAAGAAGAATTATGTTTCTAGTCTTTAAAATAATAGTTATTAAAGCCCCAAAAAATCACAAGTCAAAAAAGGGCATTCAGAAGAAATAGGAAACTGAATATATTTAGAATTTGATCTTAAAACACAAATTCTCATGTCTTTGAATGACTACTTGTGGTACAGTCTTCCCTGAGCTGGCTAAGGGACTTCAGCAGTCATAAAAGTTTTTAGCTGGTAGGAGGTTTTTCAGTGTCAGATTCTTCTCTTAGAATTTGTTCTAAAGCTGATTTTGTAGTGACAAATGGCAGGTATTGTAAATTGCCTCCCATACTGCTGTAAAAGGAGGTTCAACTTTTCTTCAGTCATTCTGACCAGTGATAATGATGGTCGTAAATAGCATAGAGGGCCATCACTAAAACAGCCTCAGATCAACAAGGGGGAAAATGTATGAAAAGAAGGAATTGAGACTGTATAAATGGAAAAAAATCTGACTGGTTTGCCGCAAAGAGACAAAAAGCAGAAAATAGGGAAAGTTCTGATAACAAAAAACCTATTAAAAATTATTTAGAAGAGCAGGAATATAAACCACAAAATATTCCAGTTTATCTGACAAGAAATTTGATTAGCTCAATAATTAACTCCCTCTGTAATGAACCCTGTTCTGTGGCACTTGTTAAACTATGTAACACCAAAGGAAAAGAGAGGTAAAGAGAAAGCTTTCTTCATGACTTGCTCAATTCTGCATGGTAAAGGAACAAAAATTGTCACATAAAACTCTGCATACAACCAATAAAACCAACAAAAGTATATTGATTAAGCTAAATCTCTGTGAATATGTCACATCTCTCTCCAATTACTCTATTTGGTGAGTGCTAAATTGGTAAACACAGGATAATCAATTAATTATGCTTTAAGTTTTCCCATACATTAGGAAACTTTAGCACTTTATATATATGTTTTTATTTCATTAGAAAACATCTCAGGGATTTCTGTATACTGACTTGTCATTTTTTCCTTGTGGAAAAGAAAAAAATGAAAGGAGAAAAGATAGAGGATAATAAACTACAAGTGGCAAAAAGTAAGATGGACAGAAATTGTTCATTTCTTTTCCAGTGCAGGAAAGAGATGTCAAATTGAGCTGGTAGGGATACATTTCAAGACAGAAAAAAGTAGGTGCAAAAGACCTTGTAAAAGCTAATGTGGATTCAAGAAGTTCATGTAGGTTGGTTGACTGGGAGACTGAAAAGGTTTATGGAAGAGAAATTCATGGTGGCATGCAAATTAATAGGACCACATAGACTCAGGAGACTTTCAATGTGAAAATAGCTGGAGCATGAAATTAGCATTACACAGAAGTGTCATTTTATAACCTTGTCCTGCTCTTCCTTTTTTAAGCCATTCACTTGTGGATGTTGAGGGATACATAATACAACTGGGCCTTTGGCTTGAGCCACTACAGCTGTTAAAAGTGCATTAGGCTCTATAACTGCTGTCACTCATTCATGTCTCCAACTGAAACTGTAAATCTCTCTTCAAATCTATTTGACTCTATGAACATAATATAATCTAAACTAATATAATCTTAAACTAATGTATGAATTCTTAAAAACTTTTAAATAACCTGCAAGCTTTATTTATATTCCTACTGATTTCTTAAGGGATATTTATTTATCTATCACATTTTGTGTGTATTATCCACGACCTCTATTGTGATCATATTTTCTCCCCTTGTTTCTTCTGACAAAGTTTTCCCCTTCTATTTTTCCTACCACTCCCAGTTCTTAAGAGTTCATGATCTATATGCATTGAGTTTTACAATTGAGCTGAAATAACACTCTGTTCTGTTTGGTTTTTTTCTTGTACCTGTAAGCTGAAAATTGGCAGCACTGTTCTCATCAGGTGTCAGCTTTAATTTGTGAAGTTTTTCTTGGATTCAAATTATTTTTAATCCTCTCCCCTGCATTATTTAGAATAAATTTTAGATAGGTAACTAAGATGAGAATCTTGTCTGTCTCTGAAAAGCAGAAAGTAGAGAAATATTTTAAAGATTTGATGGCCCCTGGAAAATTCTGACAGTAAAGTTTTCAAAATAAAGTTTTTATCTCAATTTTAAAACAAAATTTTTATTTCCATAGTTTTATCTCCCAACAAGAAGCAGTCTGCTGTACCTGGCTTGTTCAGACAATATACTCTTGGTCAAGAATTTATCTCTTGCTGGGCATACATGTCAAGCTATCTGTCTTGCCAGCTCTTTCTCTTGCACAGTCCTAATGTACTTTATAAATTCTACATCAGAATCCCTTTATCCTACACTGAATTTTATTCACATCTCAACTGAAACATAACTGTCTAGAAACATTCTGCAACACTTTCACAGCAGAAGAGATCAACACATTGAGGTGAAAATGCAAGGATAAGTTTTCAAATATACACAAACTAAGTAGCTAAATTAGTGTAATGATCAGTATACTATCTTTACACTTAAGGAGAGCACCGAGAAAAAATTGTTAATCTATGATAGGCAGAAGTCTTAATATTATTTGCTGTTTTACTTTTATCGCTTAACATTTAGTAAACAAGTCATTGTTTCAGATCTAATATGTACCCCTCATTTATAAGATATCATACTTTTTTCCTTCTTCCGTGTTAAAGAATTACTATGGTACTAAGATACTGCCTTATGGTAACTCTGAAAACAGTCTGGTAGCAGTGCTACTGCACCAGTTCCAAAATAAACCCAGTTTCAACATTAAGCATTGGAGTGGCAGTCAAGACTTGTTTCCACCAGTGTCTCTTGAATTCTAAGATCAAATTGAGAGTATATTTCTCTAATATTAAATTATTAAATAACCTACAATCTTGCTTTATACAGTATGAAACAATATCCTCTTCACTGACAGCAACCAATTGTATATATTATGGAAACTTGAGAGTTGCCTACTTCCTTGCTTACTTCTAAATGCTGAAGAATCCAAATCAAGTTGTTATACCAGCCTACTGTAATAAAAATCAATTAAATTTACCACATGGAAAACCAGCTATAACAATTTGCTCCTCCATCTTAAAAAACAGACAAACTTTTACATAAAATAAACCTAAAACATTGGAGTATTTATTAAAATTTTTCAGTATGTCAGTAAAAAACCTACTTCAAGAATCATCATCCTGAAATACTACAATCAGCACAATTTATTTCTGCTTCCTAATTTGTGCAATACTATAGCATGTAGCCATTGACTGCTCTAAATGTATTTTTTCCTTACTGTATCTATGTACATATATAGCAAGACTAGAAATAGTTCAATGAAAAGAGCGTGCACTACACAGCGAAGGCTTCTCTTAAGTAATTATTTACCTGCAGAACTTGGATAGTTCAAAGCCCATTTTCCACAGTGTCCTTTTGTTTATCACTGATTTACTGAATGCGACCAGAGAGTCTCTTTCATCACAGGTTTTAAGACATAGATTAGACAAACAGTTATGAGAAATTTTGTTGTACAATTTGTCCTTTATGGGAGCAGCAAAATGAACTTGGCAGCTCTCAAGGTCCCTACATTATACTTGCTAGGCTTTTACAAAATTTAGCTACAAACTCAAAAGTGAGAAAAGACACTGACATTTCTGAGCATGATCCAATGCCTTGTCATATCAACAAGAGCTTTTTTGATAAGTTCCAAACCATATAGGATGAAGCAACACAATATCGATGATTCTAATCCATGTTTTTGCAGTTGATAGTATTTTTTATTATTAGAGCATAAGTTGATAAAAATATGATTTAATAGATATTGCAAATACATTTGAAAGTGTATTTGGACACACACTACAATACAATAAAAGTATCAGACAGGAATGTGTATTCTAAGCTGTGAAATATGTTTTGAACATTATGTTTATAGCCCAGAGAGCAACTAAATGATTTGTAGAAGGGTAGACATCTGGATTCTTATGGTATCTGTATGAACAAAAAATAGAGAGATGATTTCACAGCCATTTTTGACCTCTCTGAATAATTTCAATCTGACTATGCAAAAACTCTTCCCCAAGCAGACAACAGCATTATACCCATGCCAATTATTGTAGGCAGTCAGTGTATGGCTGCTGAATAAGTGATTCAGTCCTTACAGAATTGGTATTTAGATCTGGCATCTGTTTTTCTTGGCTTTTTTCACTGCTGATTCTGCCAGCTTCTTAATCTGAGTCCCTTGCTTTCTCTTATATGCATAGACATTTTTCATTGCCTCTAAATTTTCTGCAGCAGGCAACAAGTTGACCTGTCTTCCTTTCTGTGATCCTGTTTTGTTCAGACACAGTGTGCAACACATTCTATAATCCTATCAAGGATATTGCAACCTTTAGCACATTGTTTGATTTTGGTTCCCCTCCCCATTGCTCCATACACAAAGAACTGTGAGACAAAATGAAGAAAGAGCTGAATCCACCACAAAAGGTAGAATACTTGAAGTAACAATAGGAATTTTTCCCTCTCAAGGACATATTCCTTAAACATAACTGAAAAAAAAGTACTAAGAAACCACAAAAGACATTCAAAACCTGAACTTTCAAAACCAGAAAGGCTGCAGAGGAATCAAAAGTCTTGCTCTTAACAGATTTCAATCAGGGTTTTCACAGGCATTTCATCACTTCCTTCTCTTTAATTTAGATGCAATAAAGGCCATTTCATCTCGTGTATATCCTGAGAACCTTAACAGCTATCAAACTTATTCCCACCAGCTGCCTAAACATTTACAGGCAATGTCAAATCTAGCCATGGTACAGAACAATACAAGGCAAAACACTGTATAGTGTACATACTATATAGGGTAACTCAACAGAGTGCAATACTACTTAAAACTGCCCAGGATCCTCTGTTAATCCGCCTGTATTCAGGCACAGCAGTTTAAAATGAAAATACATTGATAATGGCCAAGGTCAGAGACAAAATGCAGTACTAAAAATCCCTCAGCCATCACCCTGAAGGGCATTTCTAATGTTAATCCAGAAATCTAATTAGGCAGCCTGACTAAAAAAAAAAAAAAAAAAAATCCCACTTGAAGGTCATTAAATTGAATAGATTCCAGCTACCATGTGGAACAGCACTAATCATATGGAACTGTATTCACTGTTCACTTTAGCATTACCAAGCAAAATATTTGCATGCAATGTAAACAACAAGATACTGCAATATTAGGTCCTTGGAAATGGAAAACAGAAGAACAGTTGGTAATGATAGCCAATATGACCAGCATTTCCTGTACAGATGTACATGCAGGTGGCTCACAGACACGAGTAGATGAGCTCAGAGCATGTTTTTGGGAGGGGTTTCGAAGATGGTTGAAAGACTGCTTTCCATGATAATGACAGGATGGAAAATAATTTCTAGAGGCATCTGTTTTGCAAGGATCTTATGCAATATTTATTCCAACGCTATGGCTCTCTTGCTCTCACCACCAGTGGCAACAAAAAGGCACTTGGAGAAAAACAGAATTGTAAAATAGTAAGGGAGGTAGTTCTACAGAAATATTTTATTACTACTTACTTGGCATTGTTTCATGAAAGGTCACAAAGCCCTTGAAAATATGCTCAAATTTCTGTGAATGTTTCATTAATGTTAGAGCAAAAATTAAAGAAAACTATGGCGTTTCTGATTCTTACAGAGACTTCAGAAAATTACCTCCTCATTTCAGTGTATGCTTGCCTCCTGGACTTTTATTAAAAAGGCAACAACAAAAAACCCAAACAAACAAACAAACACACAAATCCCCCCCAAAAAAAAAAAAAATAAAACCCCACCAAAAAAAATCCCAACAAACCCATAATCACCAGAGTTATACAGAGTATATTTTCTTTTCTTCCCTGTAATATTGATAAAGTTCCACCTAATCAGTCACTTATCCATTAGTCACTTTCAAAATCCCTTCCAATTTACTGAATGTTATTGAATGCTGAAGTACAAAGGCCTGTTGAGCCAACCATAATTTCTTCTCTGCTCAATTAAACACTACTACTTCTCCATATGCAAATAAAGGGGATATTTTTTTCATTCTTTCCAATTTTGTGAAGGTTTAAAAAATGTTTAAAAAAGTTGATCTTCATTAGTTTAAAAGCTTGATGACATTTGAAGTGCCACATCATTCACTTTAAGATCTGAAAGTAAAGTAGCAAGGCTGACTTTGGGAATTCCATCCAAATCCAACAACTGAACTTGAAAAGTCTATGAGAGGTCTGCTACACACAAAGAGAGCTTCTGCAGATGCCTGCTTCACACAAATTCATATAGTAAAGGTGTGGTTTTCCCCTCCTCCTTGCCCAGCCAAAATGAACTTGCACTATTTGCCCAGAAATATTTCTCTGTTTGTGACTGGTATCCCATGCTCCTTATCCCTGGTAACATCCTGCCAAGGAGCCCCAGAAAAACCTGTCTGTCCACACAGTGTATCTGTATGCTGCATCTCATCTTTGAATACTGTTGGCCATAAATTCCAACACTTAATAGAACAATTTATAACAATTAGGACATGCTTTTAGAGAAAAGTAGAACAGCTTCAGAGAGGTTGGTAAGAGAGGAGCATCAAGTAGGCACATAGGTCATTTGGCTTGACAGACTTAAAAATTTTCTTCCATCTGCCAAGTTAAATAAAATAAAATTAATTCCTGAAAGCATATGTCAGCAAAATTTTCCAGAGCTTTTACATTCCCTTTAATAAAAACATTTATTAGAGGCATGCCATTATTTCCTACCCTGCAAATTAATTATTTACTGGCTTTACTGACTATGAGCAATCCTAGTAACATTTCAAATGCTAGTAGGATATTTATTTTATTAGCTAGCACTACTTTTTTCCATTTTTCTACTGTATATCACCATACAGGAAATGAAACAGGTGAAAAAAGTATGCAGAGAATTATTTTTGAGAAGTCATGTCATATTCAGGTGACTACTCAGGAGAAATAGCTTTGAATTTAGGGGAGAATCACTGTTCTTTTCAAATCTTTCTTTTCTGTCTTTTGTATACTCCCAACACTCTTGTGATTCTGTACTGAATAATACTGATAAATTCTGTACTGAAATTATATTAGCCTTTCATAGGCAGTATACTGACGAGAAAGAGAGAAGGATAGAAGGATCATCATTCACTTGCTGTTTCCATGTTATGATTTCTTTGGGATGAACTCTCTAACTCCACCACCAGTGCTTTCTTTAAATAACAGGATTAATTAATGAGAAGACCAATCTCTTTCACATTGGGTAACATTCTTAGACCAGTATAGTTCTTCTGATGTTTATGAAAGTTTCATATTAAAAATATAATTCCATTTAAAGAACTCAGACTTCCACCAATATGAAAAATTTGCTCTTCCAAGTCTCCATTTGCAATTAAAAGGACTTAAACAGTGCTCATTCAAAGAAAAGTGCTTTTCTTATAACTGAATTCTAGCTTCTATATGTGAGAGCAGTGGGTGGAATTATAAAGATCCTACATCTTATTCTATAATATATTTGTATTATTTGCATTATTTTTTTCTTGTCATTTACACAAAAGCAAGCTTTTAAATTGATACTATGGTCTGTGAGTCCCAAGCCTAGTTCTTAGCTATAAGCAGGAGCAACTCTGAACCCATTTGAACAGTATCAAATTACAACCTTGCAGTCTCATTCTTTCTTAATCATTTAGAGTTTAGAGTGAGACTGCCCCCTGAAAGGCCCAGGTTGACTTCAAGCTCTGATTTGGTTCTATAATTTCTGTCTTTTTGTGGATTTGCAAGATTATAACACCTAGATGCTCAGTTGACAGCAACATTGTAAGCAAAGCCTCTTCTAATTTGATTTTATAATTTGAATTTTGCAGACACTTAGATTTTGATAACATTGACTTCATATGCTGGCGTTAGCTGAGCCAGTTTTTGAGCCTACCTATGTTTGTACATTATGAAGCAGTTACCATGGGCAAGGTCTGCTGAGTTGCAGGTGTTTACAACCTTCCACATAACCTATCAGATACTTTTTTTTGACAATTAAATAAATGTCTCTTTTGTCACAGTACAAATACAGCTACTTGATTTTTTATGTTAATGAAGATATGTTATTCGTCTCAGGCTACACATTCCAAATCTTTGAACAATCTATATCTTGCATATTCTGACACCATATGTATAATATAATTTCTCTAATAATTTCTTTCTACATCTGATTTTTATCTCGTTTACATAGTGCTCAAGATTTTAGTGTTTTTTACTACTTTGCATTTACGTATTATAACTTGATTAATTGAACTGGTATATTGCTGCTAAATCTGAACAATTACAATCAAGCACAGAAGGCACAATAATCTTTTTTTTTTCTGGTGTTCTTAAACTTCAACAAGTCTTACTGCAACAATTAGCTGGTATCCTTCTTTTGATGCCTTTTAATAATGTGCTAGCATTCCAGGAGTTTTACTCAACAAACAGACTCTTATGAAAAAGAATCCACCGCATTTTCACAAAAACTTTCTGCCTTTCTTCTGAAACTGACCTCTTCTGTGCTACTTTATGAAAAAGGAAGCACCAGGAACCACAGGTAAAATAGAATAATTATTTTTTTAAGCAACTGCCTGCAGATAATATAGTAGAAGGATATCACCACTTTTTCTTCTTCTTTTATTGGCTTGTAATTTCTACGGAAATTGAATGCAAGTGGGTTTTAAAAGTGAGTGTGGTATTCCTGAACAGAAGCATACACGGAAAAAGCAAGAGATTTTCTTACCTGTTATCTGAACTCTAAATTTATTATTTTAACTCGCAATAAAGAATTTGGGATCTATAGATACATTTAACTTAAAAGAGTTTGTGTTCTATTGCAACAGAGGAAGCAAAATATTCAAGTAATTTCTGTACTTTGATATGGTGATCACCCTCCACAGAAATGCTTGACCAGATCATATGTCAAAAAACAGGCACTTCCCATAAGCTGTGACACCAGCCAGTGTCATTTTGGAGGAGGGCTTGTGAGAGGAAACCAGGCCATTGGACCTACAACCACAGACACCTGGAAGTAAACTTAACTAAAGAAATTCAATCTAGTTGCAATTATTGACTATCTCACATGAGTCTGTGTAAAATATTTTCACTTTTAGATAGCGGATGGTGAAAAAAGGATTAAATTTCTTGAAAGAGATAATTTGGTTATTTGATATAGGCATGGAATTTGCATATGAAATTATCCAAATTTGCAGATGGAAAAAGACATCAGTTTGCACCCACACTGTAAAAATTCAGAACTACTTTATAATTTTAATATATCTATTCTCATTCTAGCAGAACGATGAAAAATATGAAAGGCAGAAAATGAAATTGAAATTTTCTTGGTCAGCTGATGTATGATGAATTTTCTGTTGATGTCACATGCGAATCCATCGTAGTCAGTCTTGAATATTTGTTATAGGAACCTGAGCCTGAGCAGATAGCCTTTAAAAAAATTAAAAAAAAGATTACATGAGTGGATATAAAACAATTTATCCCACTATTTGAGCAGTAGGTCAGTTCTCAGTATATCACACCACTGTCACTCAGGAGTAGTGTTAATGTCCTGTACAGTCACAGTGAATATCCAATGTATAACCAGCTTTATGCAAAACATAGGCTGTAGAACAATTCACTAGATTGCTTTTTCCCTTCCTCAAGTTCTTCATTATCTCAAGCATTTAAAGACATTTAAACACTTCAAACAAAGGAAAAGTTTAGACACAGAATCACAAAGTGTTTTCCTAACTTTTTTTTCTAAAAGCTTTGCATGTAATTTATGAATTTGAGTAAAACTGCTCTTCTGCTAATCAGTTGCATCTATAGACAAAATTTCCTCTTTCTTTGTTGTAAATGATTTGACTATGAATTACAGCTCTGACACATTCAATGTGACAACATTCTTAATTCTAGAGACAAGAAGCTCTGGCAGTCTTCTCATGATCTATTCATATGAGGTTCTTTTGCATACTTTTACATTTTTACTGTGAAGAAAAATTAACTCTTTGAATTGGAGTATGAACTCTCAATCAATCTCCTCCTCAAGAGTTAGGTTCCCCAAACTCTGATTCTTATTCTGGTTCCCCAAACTCTGATTCTTATTCTGGTAATTCTCTTCTTTTGGAAGAATTTCTACTCTTTTATAGAAGACACTCCAAGTCTGAATGGATATACTGGTGTGCAGGAAGCACCATCGTACCCAGAGCCCACTAAATGCATCCATGGTCATCGTCAGCATGGGTAAGTAGCTAAATGAATATCTACTTCTTAGGTCTCCTGCTTCCCTTGTTATCATCAGTATATTCAACTGGTCCACTCAGTTCTGTAGAACAGAAAGAAAAATTTATTTGTGGTTGACAATTTTGCCTGTTTTTCTAGAGAGAAAACTCCATGTTGATGTTCCACTAACAACTGTGGTATGAGATGGAAATGTTTACTAAAACATACTTTTTTCAGGTTTTAATTACCGCTCTTTCAGACTTCCTTTTTAGAATACCAACATAATTTGCTGATAACAGCTTCCTGAATATGAACTACAAATACTAACCAAATGGAAAAGGCTGTGTAATGTTTAGCAGAACCAGCTCTTAGATGAAGATTAGTGAACTGTTTCTGCACAGATATGGGATCAATCATAGAGAAACTGCAGTGTCTCAGGAGCCCTCATGATGGTGTGTTTTCCCATTCAGAAATTCTGTAAAAATCAATAGCCATTACATATATGAAAGGTGGAAAGAGCCCACAAATTTATAATAATTATGCGATTCCGGAATCTGATGTTCAAACCGGTAAAAGTAACAACTGCTTCACGTACTATATCAAATGAAATTTTACTTAATATACTGCATTTGTCTTGAGAGTTCAACACACAGAGGGTAGAAAGATTAAAAATTTTCTATAAGCTTCTCTGACTGTCCAATTATTGTCCCAAAACTATCTAATTGCTCCATGTTCTAATGAACATATATGATCTGATGACATGATAAAAACCTGAACCAGTTTTCAGGTTTTCAAGATGATTGTGTATATAAGGTATACATTATAGATCTCATATATGGCAAAATAACTTCAGCTTTAAGGGTTGTGAAGGGAAGATGTGATGTCTCGCATTTCACCTAAAAAAAAAAAATCAGCTTCATATACTGCACAGTACAGGAAAAACCTGTCATTCCTCTGTAGCTGGCAGATCCTCATGTCAATTAGCTTGGGGGGACTTGTATGAAGATGACAGTACGTATCTCTGAATGTATAGGAAGGAAACAACACAGATGATTCCACATGTAAATCATGAAAGTGAGCTCACAGCCATCAGTCAACAAGCAAGTATAGCCTGTAGTGCCAGTATACTCCTAGTGATATAGAGAAGGAGCACAACTGTCACAGCAGTTTCCTCAAAGACAGAACAAGTTGTGGATCAAAACAGAAAGCAATACAATCATGAGGTGCTAATAAGTTATAGAAAAAAATTTAAGGATTTTTGCTCAGAAATTAAGATTTTAGAGTATTATGCAATTTTTATTTAAATATACTATCACATCTAAGCAAGTATCTGAAAAATATTTTTTTTAAAGTTTTCCACATGTGTTTTTAGTGTCATCATTCAAAGTAATCTTCACTTAAAGTAAATCAGAAGATAAATAGGATACTGTCTAGATCACAACTACTAGAGTGCCAAGGAATGGAAGGTCATTGGGCAAGTTCCCCAATGTGCAGCATATGCTGTGGTCATGAAATCTTAAGCCTCATGACCTGATATGAATATAAGCTGCTCCCAACTAGTGGTCAATAATTTTCTGTATAATTTACAATGAATATTAAAAAAATACCAACACAGTATGAAATTATGTCCACCTGCTTTCTAGGACATATCTGCATATTTGCTAATAGAATAGGCATTAGCAAAGAATCTCTCTGTAACAGATTTTATTGAGAAATTCTAGAAGCATTTAAGCTTCAGAATTAAATTGGGACTTAAAACTTAAGAAATATGGGGTTTTGGAAGTGCTAGTCAGCCTTTTCTATAAAAATTTTACTTCACATATAAATTATGGGAGTTCTGTCATTGTCTCTACAAGAAGTAAAATCACACCCTACTTTCACAACCTCTTAGTTATTACACCATGGGGAATTCAAAACTGCTTTTCTCCTCATACATAAAATTTTCAATAATCTATAAAGCAGTTTTTCCTGTATACTGTAGCTTTTTGACACGAACACCTGTGTTTCAGAAAAATTAATTCCACCAGTTTGTATTGAGCTATATGCTTCCTTCCTGTGCTTCTAGATCTTAACAAAGTATCTTTCTAGTGATTCAGACTAGAAAACCATTGTATGTCAAATAGTTAGTGATTAATATAATTGTTTGAATGACCAAAAAGAGGATTTACATCCACATACAAGATCTGCAGAGTGTGTAATGCAAAAACATATTTAGGATTAACCCAATGCTGCATGAAAGCAGGGGTCCCAGCCTCTTAAGGGATACAAGATTTAGTTGCTATCTGCATTCCTCTTTTTACTCTATCTGATTAAAAAGGCTGTTTTTTTGAGCCATTTGTTGTCAGATCTTTCTTACCAAGATCCAGAAAGAATCCTGCACCATCTCTCTCTTTCTCACACACCCTTTGCCTTGATAACAAAACTATTTCTCAGGACTACTCTTAGCTCATCTGAATTTTATGTTATTCTCTTCTTCAAACAAGAATAGATCTGCAGAATGCTATGAGGCTGACTAACCTTTTCCCCCAAGAAAACAGCCAAAATTGCTGTAGTTGCAGAGCTTTAGTTATGAGGTAATTTACTCTCAGAGACAACAGTTTGAAGGCTCTTTTTAAGCTCTTTTAAGTTTTGGTGAAAATAAGGTTTGTTACTGTACTATTGCTTAGGGGCTACTACATATCCTAACCTAACCTGATTTGAAGAATCTTCAAGGACAATCTAGCTGAGAAAATACTCAGTTCACTAGAGAAAATCTTGACAGCCTAGAAGGTAACACTCTTTTGATAGTGGTAAGATGGCAATAAGATCAGGCAGAATTACAGAATTCCGCTTTCAAAAATAACTATTAACTGGTTGTTTTCTTCCTCAAAGGCTCACTTTGAGCAGCGGGAAGATAGCTTAAGTGTTCAGCTTCTGCAATACCATTGCAAAATGCACAGCTGAAAAAGTTTGGGAAGGCTGGAGAATGAAGACTGCTAAGCAATCTATCAGCAGACTCCTTCAAATTAACCTGGAGCTCCATTACGAGGGTTCCTTGGTTAGCAGAAAACTATTTTAAAATCATTATTATTTGAGAAACTTCAGAATCAATTATGCTGATAGATGGTTTCATTTGTCTGGGTGAGGACTGTTTCAGTGCTCCAACAGGGCAAAAAGGAACAACAGCAAATTCGGCTGTGAGCCACTTGGCACAGTGTTTCAGCATATGCTTCTCTGCAGCACAGTTTTGGAAGGACAGAAAGCTCTTAGAAAAGTAAGTGGACAGAATCAATCTCGTATGAGGCAGCCAAAGGCATAAGTGCCATGTTCCTCTGAAGATTTCTTCTGTAAAAAATCTGATGTTCCCCATTAGGCAGCAGTCTTTGCTAATAAATGTAATTCGTCTTGTTCGAGTATTCATGGAGAAATCCTGAAGTTGCCGGTTTCCTTACTGAGAATGGTCTGAGCAAGTAAGTTCTGAATTAACTGTACTTACAGACTGGGCCGCGAACTCTTACACAGAGAAGGAGTCAGAATTAGGCTACGACTCAACTACACAGTGTTCACTCAGTGCAAGTGATTATGGTCTTTGGAGAGCAGATATTCCTCATGTCACAGTCTGCTCCATGGCCACTGTAATGCTAGTGACACTGGTCTTTAAATGAAGCCAGTGCCACTACAGGATTTATCTGGAGTGATGAAGGTCAGCTACATCACTCTCAGCATGCCTTACCAGCTCAGGACCCGAAGGGGAAAAACTAATGGCTCATCAGTGACACAGATGTGCCTGCGGGAAAATGTTCCTCTGGTTATTTATGGTTGGATAAAGTCATTTACAGAGTCTCAGTGGAGCCAAAGGGCCATAACCAGACTTGAAAATCTATTTTCTTTTTTAATCTCCATAGGAATTTCCATATACTGTAACAACACTGCATTCATGGAATGTTCCCCTGAAAGAAAAAGCTGTTTCATCCAAACCCATTATTTGAACTGGCGGGGGTTTTCTACAGAATATTTACCACTAGAAAATCAGGGTGAAATGGAAAATTTGCGTGTGTTCAGTGTAATCTATCCATTTAGTTGGCGCAAAAGAAAGCAGGAACTATAAAAGACAGTGAAATAAAAGAGGTAATTACCCAGTGCCTTCAATAGTCATCAAAAATAAAAATACCTGATGAACACACAGTTTAATATTAACGTTACTCAAGCAAAATATTTTAATGTATACAAAGGTATTTTTGAAACAATTTTCTATTAGAAGAAAGAGGGTTGTGTATTTTCAATTTTAAAGAGATTGAGGACAAAAGAGCATTATATCAACACTTCCCATGTGACAATATGCCTTTTAAAGATAATTTCTACCAATGATTTCTCTATGATGACTATAAACAGAAATTAATCAAAAGAAAAGACTAGGTGAACCTTGAGATGGACAAAGATGAGGTATTCAGAAGATGCAAAGCAAAGACAGAGAGAGAACATAGAGAAGTTAGAGTACGAATGAAGTGCAGGGTTGGGAAGCAACTGAAAAAAGATGCTTAAAGCTTAAGTCTTCCTGCTAGTGGTCTGGAGTGCTTTTTCTGTCTTAAACCTCCAAACATAATTTATGAAGGATTCTCATTACAGCTACGTGTTAGTCCTAGTACAAAATTCAATAATATTCTTTAAAAAATTCATTGCTTAACTTTCATAAGACTTTTTGCCCCTACTTGAACAGTGGAAAATGGTCATTCCTTAGATAGCTTAATATATTTGGAAACTTTTTGCACACGGGTGCATCAACATTGATTTGCTCTATTTATCTTCATATTATTTGTCATACACAAAACAGACTATCACTTTTAAATTGCAAAATATAAAATGTCTGTCTCAAAAGCATTTTATACAAATTTAATCTCCCCTGTCATAACATGACTAACCATTTCCTTCAGCCACCACATCATAAGGTTTATACTAAGAAATAAAATATGTTCCTGATTTCAGTATTCATTCTGCATTAGCCTTCTCTAAAAAAGTCAAGATAGATCCTGACACTTGTGCCATACTATATAAGGAAAGGATTTTCATAATATTTCTCAAATTCTGTAATTTAAAGCACTGTACAAATCCTGTGTTGTGTTGTCTTAGTTAACAGTGCTTAACAGGAAAATGTAAACTCATAAATAGAAACATTCTGGTTTTCTACTGTACGGTCAATCTGCTTGGTCAGAAAGTACTAAGCACATCTATAGTCACAATGCTCCCCCAAAACAAAGCAACAACCAAATACAACAAACAAAACCAACCAACCAAACAAAAAGAAACAAAAATCTTCATAAGCAGGATATATGTGTGCATGAAACAAAGGAACCAATAGTTAGCATTTTACATGTAGCACATATGTTCTCAACACTTTCATTCGCTACATAACTTCAATAAATCCTGCAGATTATTGTGATTTTTTTGAAACAATGATTAGATTACCCTATTGAAAAAATCACAAGTAAAGTTAATTTTTGAACGTTTGTATGCAGTTTTGAAATTTATGTTTGCATTTTAACTTATTAATTATTTACTTATGCATTCAAAATTAAAATAAAATATGGAAGCTTTTTAATGGTTAATGATAACAAGAAAAAGTTAAAAAAAGTAAAATCTGGATCTCCTTCATCAATGAAAACAGTAAAGAAACTTCTACATGATTAAAACACTACCCTTAAATGATAATGCTTTTCAGAGAAATATTCATATTAGCAAATAAATTCTTCATTTTATATCAGATACAGCTTTTTAAACCTAATTTCCTTGTGGAAACTTCTGTGGTATATGACAGAATTTACAAAGCCATGAAAAAGGCAGAAGAAACATGTTGAGCATGTTAAAGAGTAAGATAGATTTTTGTAACTATTTTTTGTGCAACTTGTATGATATCATATGGTCTTCTCTTTAAATAAAATGAAGGTTCACTGGCCTACTTTTAAATACATATTTGAAAATCATAATGCAAAGCATAAAATATTAATTAATATATTTATTTAGGGCTACTTTTTAGAACCTTGCAGAATGTTACAAATGTTCAGCACGTGATATTTTCACATAAAGGCAGGATAGGCTCCTCAAATGCATAAAACACAAATGCACTTGCTTAAAGTAAGATATGTATTTACACAGGATGAAGAAGAGTCAAACTAAAAACTGTGCTCTACCCCAAAATACATTAACAAGTGAAACAATTCAACTTCTGATGAACAGCTGTAAGTTTCACAAACCATCTCTGGACATTTTAAACTGGACATAAAATATTGCGTACATTGCTTCTAAACAAAAATGTAGGGGATTCCAATTTTACTTTAACAACATGGCTTTTCTGTAAGCACACTAAGTATACTCTAGTCACAGAATAACCTTCAATTAAATCAATAAGCGTTAAGAATTTAAATAGCTTCCATGACTGGAACACAGAATTTACTACAGGGTACCAATAGTCTCAATTTGGCAAGGCCACAGGGCTTTGCTGAATAAGGAATTCAAGATATGCATAAAATTTAGCTGTAAAATATTTTACCAAGTATGGCCCACAACGACGAATTAAGTGAAAATCAAGAATTTTTCTAATCTTTCAAAAGTACTTTTGGCTTAAAATTAATTAAACTTCTTTCTCAACATTTTTAATGGCACAGAATTTTAAATTTTGTTTCTTCCCTTGCAATCTGTTAGTCATTCAATCAACTACGATTTTAATATTTGGTTAATGTCTTGAAATTATCTATGAAAAAATCAAGTGTTCAAGAGATCAGTTGTTGCCTAAACAAAAATCAAATATTAGCTCCTGAAAAGCATCATAAATTATAAATATTACACAATAATTAATTTCATTTTATTTTATATTTCATATTAAATATATGTTACAATATAAATTATAACCTGCAGTACTGAATTTCTTTTAAGAAATATATTGATAAAATACTTGTACTTTTCAAGTTTTCCTGGACAATTTTCATTAAATCTAGTGCCTAGTCCACAAAGTCCTTCATCCTTATTTAAAATGAATATGGTTTTTGACACATTCACAGATGATTAGCTAGGAATGCTTTGGACATAACTGAAAAAAGTTATTCTTAGAAGCCTTTGCAATTTTAGGTGGATGCTACTTGAGAAGCACACATGTAAAAAGCTGAAAAGACTGGCCTCTGTCACCATAGATGTGTCATGTATCCATTACGCAATCAAATTTAGCTAAAATTTACATAAAGAGGAAGGGTGATTCACCTTGGGTCAAAGATTCAGTGCTCAGAAAAAGGGTAAAATTTTCAGTGTCCTTATCTATTGCTGTTACTTGTCACTGTAGGGATCAATTTAATTTTACAGCATCCAAAGCACCTTTTATTCCTTTTTGCTGCCACAGCACAGCTCAACAGGATTCTTTCATTGAGTGCTCTTAGGTCCCCAGTGGGCACTTAAGACTCTCAGGGTAATTCTGTAATAGAATACAGCCTGACTGGCTGCAACCTACTGGCTTTCTGGCACTCCAGAACAAAAACAAATCAAAACAAGATGAATCCCCAGCATCCAAAATCCTCCTTCATTCTTCTACTCGCCAGAGCATGATCATAGGAGGCTTAATGGGTTTTTCTAAGAGGAAGAAAAGGGAGAGAGAGGATAAACATGAATAATATGAATATCTAAGGAAAGCTAACAAAATTCAGAAAAAAATGTTGGCCACAAGCATTCAGTACAAAATTTAATTCATTGCATGCAGAGTAAAGACTGATTTAAACTCACTGTTAAAAGCAGCATTAAGGAGAAATCTAGGCCTTTAGACAAGAAGTTCTGATGTAAGATTAAATGCTATACAAGGTTATACCATCCAAAGTTTCAGATTTTAATATATGTTTTTCTTTAGCTCACCTGGTAAATCTGGCAAACAGAATTAGCTATGCAAGCCATCTATTCAACATCTCCACAAAATCAAACAGAATAAGTAGCTACAGCACTTCTTCATCATATGCTCTTTAAAAAAGTTATTTTCTATTATTTTTATTTATTTATTTATTATTTTTATTGCATACAGGTGGTTACTGGTATACAACAGCAAATTGAACGTGTTTTATAAAAACACTTGTAGATCTCAGATATTTTTAACATTTAATAACATTGTCATCCGCCCTGTTTGTAACCTAAAAAGTCAGATTTCCAGGGAAAGCTGAAGGAGGAATGATGGGCCCTTTAGCTCTAAAAAACCCCTACATAAGAGTCCTTGCTAGTCCTTTGAAATTAGTTAGGGGAAGGGGCTAACACTAATAAGTTATTCAGTAAAATGTGCACAATTAAGTGCCATTTACAGTATTTTAAACATTGATTTTCAAGCTTTCTTTTAAGAATTTGTAGTCATAGAAAAACAGGGTTAGTGAGCTATTTCATCATATGAACCTTTGATGCTTTAAAATTATTGCCTTCAAAGGGAGGAAGTACATCTAAATAAGACAATATGATGTTTTATCTGATTGGATTTCAAACCTCAAGGTCTGTATGTTCTCATGCTGCACCCAGAAATTTTGCAAACATGAATTTATTTCCCACATTCAGTGAGGCTGCTCAAGCATTTATCTACATATTTATATGTTTTTTGAGGAAAACATGTAAATCATCCATCTACTGATAGGTGACAGGAAAATTAAAGGAAATACTCTCTGGTTTAGTATATATGCGTGTGTGTGTGTGTGAATTTGCATTTTTCACCTCAACCCCCAGTTCAGAGACTTAAACCAATTCAAGGACCTAAGTGGGTATGGAAGGTGTGTTACAGAGACAACTGGTGTCTGAATCAGCAGGTTACACATCACTGTACTGCAATCTAGATGAGCTTTCAAGATTAAGGCATTTCTCTCTTAGAATAACTCATGTACTGATTGTGGTGTTTTAAAGAACACAGTCTTGTCTCTAAGTATCTAATTACAGCATATGTTTTGAGATAAACCTGAAAGTATAAATAATGAGCTATTTCCATCTAAATGTCTGGCTCTTCTATTTGGGGCTGAGAACAATCTCCCCTTACAGCAATTATTCTGACTAAACCCTGTTGTTAAAGAGACAAATCACCAAGACCACTAAAACTTTTCTTAATCTTGTGTGTAGAATTAGAAGCAATATAGTGAATTTTCAATACTGATTATATAGAGTGTGTATTTCAATACTGATTTCTGAGAGAGAAAATTATAATGCATCTTTTCTACTTCAAACAATTACAGCTCTGTATGAAGCTTTGCCAAATATAAGAAACATACAAATTTTTCACATATATATGTTACTTGAAGAATACTGTAAATATTATGGTTTGGTACACACACTGTAAAAACACAGGCTTGTAAGTACATATTGGTCAATTCCATAATTTTAAAGAAAAATTTTATGGCTTTTGCATTTTTTATTTTCTAAGATGTTTTAAATAAGGAAAAATTTATAAAAGGAATCATTGTTGTGGCTTTTATGGTGTATCAAATATTCCACAGAAGAATTTTTTTACATACAACATATATAAAAAAAAAAGCAGTTTAATAAATTCAAGAGGCACCTTGAGCACAAGGCAGGTAAGGAATACGAATACCACTGCTAAGGAAACAAAACCTGTTTGGTACTAAATTTATTTCATCCCAACCGAAGAAATTCAGGAAAACTTCAGAAAGACAAACAAACAAATAAAAACAACCCACAGACTCTAGAAATATATAAAAGAGTTCTATCTTTTCAAAATATAAAAAGAGCTACCTCTGTATCCTTTACTGGAATTCAGAAATTGCATTCTCCCCCTCCAGCTGCACTACAGAAAGAGGGCAATATAACTCTATAGCCTACTAAATACAGTATTGCTAAGAATAGGCCAAAGGTTTTGTACTGATGTTGCAAGGACTCAGTTTTGTCAGGATTACTTGGTACTTTTTTTGACCTACCTGGAAATTTGTTTTAGCTTGTTTAGCTGTAGCAGCCTGACTAGGTGGCTATGACTAGTTAGGGTTTGTTTTGTTTTTATAATTCCATATTTTATAACCGTAATCCTGTGCATACTCTTGCAACAAGTAGTTATTCTGTGTAGAACAAAAAATTCATGGCTCTAACATGATGGTGCAAAGCAGAGAAATACAGGCTTGGTATGACAGTAGAGGCTTTAAAAGCAGGTTGTAAACTGTGTGGAATGTAGAGGAGCATTGGCACGGGATGATAAGAGAAGTGACTCAGGGTTGTCTCTAGAAAGCCTAGACCTGTAAACTCAACTGTGGACAATTAAAGGAATGCAGGGTAACAAGGAGAAAAGCAAGAAGTATCCAGTATAAGCAACAAGCTTTCTATATAGTAAATTCGGCTTTAACATGGACCTACAGACCTGCAAGGAAAGAGCAAAGTTTGCAGTATGTGCTGGAAGAAATTACCCTAAGCAGCGCCTACAGTGAGGGGGAGGCAATTATAATTAACATCATATTGCTATTGTCAGTGGACTCAGGATCCTGAAAACTTGCATGTCCAACTGAAGATGTCAACTCCGAGAAGCCAAGGAGCAGTGGAAGGGTGAATATAAATGCAAGGGAAGTGGTAGATAAAAAGAAGTCCATGTTTAATAATTTTACTTTATTACTATTACTGATTCTTCCACAATACAGGAGGGTTTGTTCATTTGTTTTTTCTATATTTTCCTGTCACAAATTTGAAGCCATAAATATTATTTAAATAGCTATTTAACATTTTGATTACACAAAGAAAAAATATTAGCTTTATGTATATAAGATTTATTTACTTTTTGCCCTTAGGAAGACAGAAACTTAAGTTTAGATTCCTTCAAAATGGTACTGAAAGATATTCTAGTGTCTTAAAACAAGGAAATAACCTTCTAGTTGAAACTCATTCAACCTGATGTTCATTTGGAATAGTTTTCCCCACAATCTTCCACACACTGTTTTTCCTTTTACATACCCTTCCTCTCTTTGTATGTACCAATCTTTTCATTTAAAAAGAATCCACAGGGGTGTATATATTTGTACAGGCATTTGAAGAAAAAAAGATTTTTATGCTTTACTGTCTTTTAAGATTTTTAATCCTAACAGAATACTGTTGGAATAACATTTTTAGTTTCAGTTTCAAGGAAGAAACACTTGATAGAATGCATTTATTTCTATAACAACCTGCTCTGACAAGACCTCATTATACTTCAGGCTATCATCTGGAGCATCTGTTCACATATCCCTTAGACTGTGAAGTAGGCAAGGTATAAGCACAAAGTGCATGCTGAAACATCAGAGTGATACTAGGATCATCCCTTCTCAAGTGAAAATTAATACCTTTAGCCAAGTTCTTGTGTATGTCCTTAAAAAAAAAATTATAAATAAATAAATAAAATTAAATTTAAAAAAAAGGTGTGTATACCCTGCACATCACCAGAACAGAACATATTGGCTGCTGCCTGCAAAAGCAACATGTAGGTAAAAGCATTAGAAGAGACTACATAGAATATGATATGGTTTCCCCATGGAAATATTTCCACAGGACAAGAAGCCTATAGGCAAAGTAGGTTGAACCTATTCTAGCACCAGGTAACAAATTTCAAAGCTGAAGGCATCTGGACAGCTACTCATTTTCACTTTTTCCACACATATTACAGATTCTTCAAGCAGATCTGGAAATCTGAATGACTATGGGGTTTGATTGAAACAAGTGCTATTTCCTTACTAACTGTGCTAATTCAGCAAAATGGTAAAGCTGAGCTGAATCACCATGCAAATCAGTGAGAAGCTTTAAAATACTAGCTGCAAAATGAATACAAATTTTATATTTATTCATAAAGCTGAGAGACTAAAAATCTGAATCTTCCTTATGTCTGCTGAACTTTAGAATACACTACAGAGCAAGAATTCTAATATTAGAAAATTTGAAATAAACCCCAAATATTGTATGAGGTACAGTCACAACCATTTGGAATAGAATTGGCTATCATTTATATCACATTATTATGATGTGTAGAGAGCACACATTTCCTGATAGAGCATTTATGTTCTATATTTACGTTCCAGTACAAGACATATGCGCAGCATGCTTCATTAAAAAGTAGCATGTAAGAGAAACAGGCATCAGAATTCTAGCTTCAGAGGAACTTAAAAATATCTACAATTGCACTTCCAGCTTTATGTTCAGTTTTCAGTCTCCTATAAAGCAAAACACCTGAATATTAACATGAAGTTGGCCACCATTCTGAAACCCACTGACCACCTGTTTTTTACAAGAGAATAAACGTGGTAGGAGGTACATAAACACATTCAAGTGTTGTCCCAAAACAGACTACTAGATGCAGCCCGCAAGCTCCAGAGAAGTTCTGCAGCTTTCAAAACATGCAAAAAACTAATAAACACGCTCAGCCTTCTAAATGTCAGAGAGCATCCAGGCACAATTCCAGAGACAAATATCCTTTTTGAAGATACTGCTTAAAAAACAATTCAGAGGAGAAGCTTAACCCGTCTTCCTGAAGCTGATCCACAGAGTCCTTTCTTCACTAACAGTACAAAGAGACAAACCTTCCTTGACTTTTTTTTCCTGGAAACTGTGTTTTGTCAGAATAGGCTCTGCTTCAGTAGGGAAATATGCTGAGAAAATTCAAGATAATAATTTTCCGTTGTTGCAAATATTTGGCCCAAAAATCATGACTGACCAGAAGGCACTATGGTTGCACGTCAGCATTTCATACTCAGGTGCTGAGCAGGCTGGAAAAAATGAGGCTATACACATCTGGTCTTAATCAACCCTGAACTCCTTACTCTAATATTTCTGCTATATCTCTCATTGAATACTCAAAATCAAGGATCAAAACAGTTGAACAGAAGAGAAAAAAATTTAAAGGTAAGAAAAAAATTTAAAGTAAGAACAGTTAAGGGGTCAGCTAACAATTTTTCTGATTAAAATTACAGCAAAATTCTTATTTTGGTTCCAGGAAATTTAATTAAAATGTGGTGAGATTTGATGTAGATGACTTGCCATCTACAGGAGAACTCAGTACTTCAGTAAGCCTAAGGACAAGAAGCCTAAGGACATCTATGGACTATATTTCCTGGTAAGTTTATTATATGCATTAAGGGGGAAAAAAAAAAAAAAAGAAAAAAAGAAAAAGAAAATGGCTCAGAAAATTGTAATTCTCCAAAAACGTATGGAGAACCTATTCTTTCTAACAAGTGACTTATTTTCTATGTCTGAAATGTCTCCAGTTCATAATTTATTTTAGGGATTAGAAATTTTTATGAGTTCAAATGAGTCCCAGTTGTCATGTTATGCCAGTGCAATGACATTGTTATGTGTAATATATCATCAAACTGACAATTTTGTAGTACAAAGGGGAATGAAAGATAATGGATTGCAATGAAGGACCTTGAAAAGGTAGGTTTCAGAGTTTAATGATTTCAGTTTAGGAAGAAATCCTTTCTCAGGGTTGTTCATCTTGTTATTCTATTTTCTTCTTCATTTGGTCTTAAAATGTTGGTAACAATCTAATCATTACCAAATGTTTCCAACAACTGTATTTTTAATAATGGCCTTGCTTCAAAGCATTCTATATTGCTGCCAATAGCCTGGCAAAGTCTCTGCAAATTACAGACATTTAAAAATGGTCATTCTCTATATATTATGTTCTGGCTATAGTCCATTTTTTTTTTTTTTTAATACTAAATGAGCAAAATCCAATAAAGGATTTTTCCTCAGGCTCAAGACATTCTTTATCCTCAGAATTTATGTGAAACAAGTGTGCATGATATAGAATAAAATAAAATATATTTTACCAATTGTGGCATGTACCCAAAATCGTAACAGAGTGCTGGAAATGTATAAATTTTCTAAATACCTTGTGACAATGTCTCTCCTTTTATTTGGTTATATACATACAGAGGCATACATCTTTAATAAAAGTAGAACTGCTACAAAATAAGGAAAGATATAGACTGAAAAATAGCCCATAGTATTGTACCAGCTTCCAGCTGCAATTAGAGCTGGAGCTTGTACCAGACTTTCTCATCTATCAAGTGCATATTCTAGCTATTCTGAGTTAGTTGCTCAATTTTTCAATCTGAAAATGCTCAGTCTGAAATTCTCATAAAGGAGAAGTAGATTCTTAATTTTTAAACATGTCTTCATAATTTTGTATGTTGCGGGCAAACTGGGCCATCTCTGAAAGCACTGGACCATCCATAGAATAGTGTTAATGGTAGATCTTCACTCAGTTTAGGAAAACTGTGCTCAATCAGTGTAGCTAAGGACAGAAGACTGAGAATACACCCAAAGTTCTTCCTTTTATCATAATTCCATATGATTTGAAGTCATTGTTCCTCCGGGATCAGTATTGACACCAATGCTGTTTAATACCTCTTTCAGCAATACAGAGGGTGGGACTGAGTGCAAGTTTGCTGATGACACCAAGGTGTGTGCTCTGGTTGACATGCTGGATGGATGAACAAGATGACCTTGACAGGCTTCAGAGGTGGGCCCATGTGAACTTCAGGAAGCTGAATAAGGCAAAGTGCAAGGTGCTGCATCTGGGTCAGAGAAATTCCAAGCTCAAATACAGTCTGGGCAGAGAATGGATTGAGAGAAGCCCAGAGAAGATGGACCTGTGGGTGTTGGTTGATGAGAGGCTCAGTATGAACTGGCAATGTGTTTTCAGGCCAGAAAGCCAATCATGTCCTGGGCTGCATCAAAAGTAGCATGGCCAGCAGGTGAGAGTGGTATTCTTCTCCCTCTCCTCTCCTCTCCTGAGACCCCACCTGGAGTGCTGCATCCAACTCTGGGTTCCCTAGTATAAGAAGGATGTGAACCTGCTGAAGCAAGATCAGAGGAGGGCCACAAAAGATGATCAGAGGGCTGGAACCCCTCATGTATGAGAACAGATTGAGGGGAGTCAGGCTCCAAGGAGACCTTATAGCACCTTCCACTACCTAAAGGAGACCTTATAGCACCTTCCACTACCTAAAGGAGACCTACAAGAATGCTGGAGGGACTTGTCACAAGGACATATAGCAATAAGACAAGGGGTGATGCTTTTAAACTAAAAGAGTGTAGGTTTAGATAGATATTAGGAAGAAATACTGTACTGTGAGGGTACTGGAACAGATTCCTTAGAAAAGCTGTGAATGCCCCATTCCTGAAAGTGTTCAAGACCGGGCTGGAGAGGGATTTGAGATACCTGGTCTAGTGAAAACTCTCTCTGCCCATGGCAGAAGGATGGGAAGGAGATGATCTTTAAGGTCTCTTCCAAGCCAAAGCGTTCTATGATTCTATGATCAAAGACATTGCATGTCCAAATTCTGGTGGCTACAAAAAGCCTGAAAAACGAAATATGTCTCTGAAATGCCTCTTGTACTGTGTGTAGGTGGCAAGATTTTGAGCAACATGAGGGCTACAGGAATGGCTGCTTTGACAGGAGATCAGAAGGAGTCTTGTCCCAGACTCAGCTGGTTTCAGCCTTCTCCACAATGGACCCACAACAGGACAAAGTGAAGGTTGTTGCCCATTTGTACATTCCCTCTGGCATGGCATATTTAAAGAGAGTGGAGAAAGGAGAAAAGGTGATAAACAATCCTGCAAGCAACGTGTGACAAAGAGGGTGAGGATGTGCTCCAGGTGACATACCAGACATACCATACCCTTGCTGGAGCAATTTACTTCCCTGCAGCCCATGTACTTGACCACACTGGAATAAATATCTATCTTGCAGCCCTCGAAGAACTCTGCTCTGGAATGTTGTTGCTCCTTTTCTTTTAAGATTAAGATATACAAGAATGTATATTTTGTGTGTATATTTTTGGATTCCCAGTCATAATGCATCCCAGTGGTCAAGATTGCTTCCTAATGCAAGATTCATGATGGTTTGGAGTGAAATTATTGTACTTCCTGGTGTTCTGAATGCCACAGATATATAGCACAAGTTTAGGAAGACTTACTTGCTATCAAATATCATACTCTAATTTGAAAAAATATATATTAAGAGATTAGAGGATTGGACTCAAATCAAAAGGAAGAGATAGAACTACTATGATATGTCTTTTATGAAGAATTACCCTTAGATTTGTCACACTCTTTTTGTTTAGTTAAATAACAAATAATTTTTGTACATAGATGTACAAATGTGAATAGGTATAGACACATAAGATAAATGCTTGTGTTTATATGTATTAAAAATGTGCACAAATGTCTAGCCCTTGAGAGCATCCTTTGCATCTGGATTTCAGATTAAAACAAACATTTTGATTATTTGCATGTACAAAGCTATATTTGGCAACACATTTTAACTTCTTATAGTTAAGTGAGGCTTGGATGAGAGATTATTCTGAATGTTAAGAAGCCATTGAAGAATGTTAGTTCTCTGACAATAAAGAGATTGACTCTTGATCTGCAGTGCCACGTCATTCACTCTTGTCACTTCTCAGCTAGTGAAGCATACAGGAGAGATCAAGACTCTTCCTTGAATCAGACTGTTTCAGCCAACTCAGCCCACCTCTGTTAATTCCTGTCATTAAACAACACTCCAATTCTATATGGTCCAAACCAGCAGAACCTATTCAAATTCAGAAGATTGGCATATAGGTGTCTTGTCTCTCCCTTCTAGTCTGCCAAATATCTCCACCAAAGAAACTTAACCAATAGCTACCCAGTTGATTTTATTGACAGCTGATGTACTTCTTGAAGAAAAAGCATATTAGAATCTTTGCCAATCTTCCACTGACATTTCACCCCTACAGTGGAAGTACTGGAAGGCAGCAAATCTGTGTAGAAAATGTTAACTCTTTAGCAGTTGGGCATCATTTATCAATTTAAATTTAGTCCACCACAAAAAAAAAACAAACAAAAAAAAAAAAACAACTTGCCAAGAACTCAATGAATCTTAGGAAGAATGTGCTTTAAAGGGTATGATTCCATATCACTTTATCATAAGTGGGAAGGAATAAAAGGAACTGGATTTCCATTTCCCAAAGTTTTAGATGTCAATAGCACAAAATTAATTCCACAGAAAGAAAAACATGACCTCCTGCTTTTTATTGTCACATGAATAAATCATGCCAAAGATTGACACTCTCACAGAAGTGTGTGATTTGTTCTTTTTTGTTTTATTTTGGCAGCTGTGCACACTTGTTTATTTCCTGAGGTGAAAATTTGGTCAGGACAGAAGGAATTTGATTAGGGTAAGACAGAAAGGGAGAAAATAACTGAAGACAAAGAAATAAAAGGCCTATGAAAACATAGAAAGAAAGGAAATAGGGAAAATGGAGGTATGATGGTGTAAAGAGCCTGAAGGAGACAAAGATATGGAACTGAATCAAGCAACAAATCAACATAAAAGAATGAATGCCCAGATTAATAACTCTGAAAGTCACAGGGAACTGATGGCACCCATCTCCATTACAGCCTCCATACTCTGCTTATATCAGTTGAATGACTATGTTTTGTAGCAATTTTGAGTTGTTTTCTTCTCTGATTTAATGGTTTGGGAGTTCTTTTTCTCTTCTTTCCACCATGACCAAAAAGACACGGTAACCCTTGTGGTGCTCTTGGTATTTCATACTGACGAATAAAATGAGCTTTAAAGCTATGCAACAGTATTATTTCAGTCCCATGTTCAATAACAGTTCAATCACAATCACAGCCCTGTTTTCCTCAAAACATCTTAGTGATTTCCAACCTAGTATTAGCAGAGCCAGGTATTGCTTGTCTGATGAGACCAGATGCAACAATATCTCGGGTACTGCAGCTGATTGTGACAAACTTTTTTGGCTACAAACTCTCCCTCTCTTGTTAGTGATTTGAAGAAATATTTTTTTTGCATATGCATATGGTCATGCAAGTGCAAGGGTTCCATTCAACCTCTTTTGTACATGGAATTTCAAGATAGCGCACTCAGAGAGGCCCAGCCCTGAGAGTACCTACAACATTCCTGCTATTACATATCCCATTATATCTGGTTCTGTTTTGCAGTAGCCTACCCTGGGGTAAAACTAAATGGTTTTGTTCTAAATAAAATGTGCATTAATGAAAAGATGTCCCTGAGTCACGATGAAAATTTGATAAATAAGCAATATACATAAAAACCAAGCAAACTACTTAGTTGTTTAATGAATAAAATAAAAACTATTTAACGAAATTAATAATATTTTCCCACTGCAGTATAATGTGAAGTAACTAGGAGACTTTAATTTAATATAATATGCTACAATAACTATACAGTTCTGATTAAAACCAAACAGGGACCAAATTATGAATGTATTAATAATAACATTCTCTTCATGAAATCCTATAGCATTTTTTAGTTCCCTAAAGATATTCCAGAATACATCAGAACTCCTTGGTTATCCAATGATGTTTAGAGATTATATATTCTGTGTAATTTTTTTTAGCAAATTAGTACTTACTAAAAATGATATGAATGAAACAAAGAATTAGAATTTAGGAAAATAGTACTCATTAAATTGAATTCAAAAGGGGAGGATGCCAGGGAGGAAACAAGCCTGAAATATGTTTTCTGTCATTTCTTCAGCCATTCAACACATATTTTCTGGATCAGTGAAAATGGATAACACTTTTTCACAGATTCATGTTAATTTCCTGTTCTCTCTCAAGCTAGTAGTGTACTTTTGCAGAAAGGCAGCATGACGGATAAACCGTTTTTTATGCACAGTACTTGGCTACTGATATTTTCTCAGCTGAGAAGGAAAACAAAGACTAACTTGGTTTATCAGCTTTGCACTGACTATTCGTTTATGACTAACATCATTAGCAGGGAATAAAAGGTAAATTCAATGAAGGGAAAGTATACCACCCAAACAAGTGAGCTCCTGAAAACTCAAATTCCTTCCCTTGGCTCCTAAGACAGGAAGAGTGCCAAAAGAGAACAAAGCAAGGTCAGCAATTAAATGAAGCATCCATGCAAGCTCTTGAGAGGTAGCATAGTATAAGGGACAGTTTCAGTCTCACCAATTAAAGATACCTTGAGGTCATACTTACTAAACCATACAAAATGAGCTGAAAGGCTAATGACTCAAATCAGCGTATGCAAACTTAGATTTTAGAATGGTTGTCTTTACTGCTGTGACAGCTGCTTTATAGACTATTGCATTGTTAAATGGATCAGTATTCCTTTGATGCTGTGAAAAACCTGACATAGACTCATAATCAGAGTCTGACTAAGAAGACATTAAGTACAGAACTCATTTGGGTAACTGCTCTTTTTCTTTGAGGACTTCAGTGTGAGCTGGTTAACTTCCAGTCCAACAAGGAAATATAATTACCTATTACTTTTCTGTATGAGTTATTCCCTGCTATGGGTATAAAAGAGAATGGAGAATGTAGATGCAGCAAATCCGTTGCTTTCTCCACACAACAATCACAAACAATTAGAAAACAGTCAAATGCATAGACAAAAGGGAATAAGGAGAAGAAATATTTTAATCAAAGGGAAAACCTGTTATAAGAGCAGTCATTCAAACAAACAAACAAACTCAAAGTGGTGATGCAGGCAGGGAAAAAAAGAAATTGTTCTCAGTATTCAAAACTGTTCTCCATATTCACTGGCAACATGCAGAAGAAGCAGGCTTAAATTGCTGTCCAGAAATTTTAGGACAGGCACTTCTTCCTTGAACAAATAACTAGTAAAAGGTGGGCTAACAACACATGGGATTTAAAAATCAGTTTTCTCAAAGTAAGGACTGAAAGCCCACTCAGTTCCAGAGTCAAGAATATTTATAAAATTATGATAAAGATCTGATGAATACAGAAAGGATAAACCTGATATTACATTGTTCAAGGTCAGAAAAATAAAGGTTGAAGGTGAAGAGGTCTAGAAGAACTTTTCAAGAATGGGCAGTATGATAATAAATGAAATTCAATAATCGCTGTCTATTTTAAAAGCATTAATACATGCAAACTGGTTTAGAATCTCCACCCCAACCTTTTTCTTTTCTCTTTTTTTTTTTTTATGGTGGTGCCCCACCACTTCTGGTAAACAAGAATAAAGAGATGACCCTTTAAGAACAAGGATTTTCTTTGCTGACACCCTCAGCTTGACAGACTCACCCCTTTCCTGCTATGAATGCAGCCCAACGCCTTGTTCAGACCACTGCCTCTGTAGACAGACTCCATATCAACTTCTCTTTCAGTTGCCAGGGCTGAGGGAAGCAAATATCTAGGGTTTATGTGTATGCCCTAAAGTATTAGAGAGGATGCTCAGAAAGGAGAAAAACAAAGACAAGAACAAAAAATGTATATGAATATGAAAGGGTAACTATTTTTCAAAACTGCCTAGTGTTTCAGTTTGGAATACACTGTCTAATTACATATAAAAATATTAATTAAATACATAAATATGTTGTCCTTTTAGTTGCTGAATACTCAGAAAAGCAAACTCAGTATACAAGTGCAAAATTATAAACATTTAAAAGAATAGTTATGCAAATTATTGCAAGAAAGGAAGCCCCACTGTAAAGTTCTTCCTGACTGAACAGGATGATCTACCAATTTTTATAGTAAAGAAATGTAGATAGAAAAACCTAAAGTATTTATCTGTAGAATAAAAAGAATTTACTTGATGAAAATGTTATTTAAAGAGAAGATTAAAGTTTGAAACAATTACCTTTTAAATAACTTTTTTCAAATATATCTTGATTTAGGCTTATACAAAACAGCAAGAATTTTAAGCATTCTGATATCAATGGTTTGATTTGGGAGGAAACAGTTGCAATGAATTATTAAAATTTACTGTAAGCACTTGAATAAATTAATATAAATTTGTTTTGATAGCAGCAGTTGAATTTTGGCAGGGACTATAGGATATGCTGATTTGCTTCTATAAAAGCTGATGCTGATTCATTTGAGATCTTCACAAGACCTTTTATATAGTATTTATTGAGTATTATATTTTTCTTCATCCAACGCAGTATAGTTTATTTTAAGTTTGAATGGATGATGCAACTTGATTAGAACATATTCCGTATGAAGTTGAACCTTGAGGTCTTTTTCCTTAATATATTTTGTTCATTAATGACATTATGTCCATGTTCTGCTAAGTTCCCTGTTTCTGTTAGGACAGAAAGGACAACTGATGGTTGTGATGGCTCATGCCCCCCACATCCTTTCCTTTTTCCACATTGTGATTTCAGAAATGCTCTTGGCCTTAACAAATAGCACCTAGACTAAGCTCCTCCTGAGCCTCTGGAAAACACTGTCAGCTCCCAGAGAACTAGTTCTGTCTAATGAGCTTCTGATTTTTAACAAACAGCTTGGTAACTTAAATTTCTTCCCTGAATAACAACCCAAGTGGAAAAACATTTTTGTTATTGAACTTTCAAAGAAAGTTAGGGACCCAAATTGCTGCCAGGATGGAAAATTACTGTGGCTGGATCCAGTGCTCTTGCAGCCATATGAACAGCAGTTTAAGTGAGATGCTCTGAGCTCTCCTAGACCCCAGTGGGTTGTTACCAGCAACCTTCCTCTGAGCTGGGCCTCTCAGAGATAGTGAGCTCTCAAGCTTGCTGCAGTTGGAGGACTGAACAATGACAACAGAGCCTGAGCTGATACCCTCACTCCTTGAGGCTCCACCTTTTGCCCACGGTGAAGATGTAAAGATGTGAGCTCTTCACTGAATTTGAGGGGAATTTTTCACACGTATTAATCTCTTACATGCTCCTTTAGTCTGTACGTATGTGGCTGTGAATACACAATAGAAAATGTACTAAGAAAATTGCTCTCTTAGATTCTTAAGTAACTTAGATTCCTAAGTAAAATAGGCCTATAAATGAGTTGCTGTTATGCTTATAATAAATTCTGTAAAATCTTCTACTAATTTTTTTTAAATAGGCTATAAATTTAGTACTTAAATTGAAGTGCTGTTAAAACCTTTAGGCCTAAACCATTGGTCAGGTCCAATTTGGCAAGGGAGTCTACTCTGAACCTTGGGACTCAATGGGAAAGTCTCTTTTATTGCTTTTTATCCTAACCCTTTTCTATCCTCACCTTTTTTACATCCCCAGACTCAACACAAGTCATTTTTGGCTGATTTTAGTTTTTCATTAATTGATTTTTCTCTGTGTGCTTTAACACTCTAGAAAGCAGTAGAGTGAACTTTTGCAACAGATCTTGTCATTCTTTCACTTTAATATTATACCTGGTTTTGCTGATATATTTGCTTTTTGGTTGCTCCTTTGAACAACTTAAGACACTCATTTGCAACAAATGGTCAGAGAGATGATCCTTTTCACTCTAGTGTAAATCAGTAAATACTGAAACTGTTGCAAGGAAAGACAATCCTCAAAATTGTGATCATCTTTCCAACACAATAATTCAGATAAGTCAATATTAGTTTAGAATTAAATTTCTTCTACAAGAAATGTATGACTACTGTCTTTGGAAACACCAAGTGCTTTTCAAAAAAAGCAGTTTCTAATTGCATGGTACGTGCTATAAGACACATGAAAACCTAAGCAAAATCATTACTTTGCAACTTGAGCTTTCAGCTTGAGGTGGTGAAGATGAAAGGTGTTCTTTTTCTCTAGTTATTATCAAAGAAAGATATGGAAGATCTCATCATGACAGACTAACAAAAATGTTATCTGCTAAATGACTATTTTTCACACCGCTGCTAAGCTTTGATGTGAATTTATACAGCCTGTGTGAAGACACTCTAATGAAATATGACCTGAGTTGTATCTCTGTATTTTAGCAGGTAAGGACATGTGCTAGAGACTGAAGGGTATGCACTAACCATTACTTTCTTTGGTGCCAAATAATTCCTACATACAAACATACCATGCACTAAACTTAACATCTGTCACAGGAGCTGAAATGAAGACACTAAGAAAGGAGAATTAAAGATACATTTGAGCCAAGAGAGAATGATACTGTTGGAAAATAGCAGGCATAGTTACTGCTACAGTGTACAGACTTCACAGTAAATAAGTGAATTTCTCCTGGAAAATTATATATAAAAGCATACTGTCAGTATATAATGGTGTACAGAGTTTTCTAGGGCTGAAACATCATGATATACTTCAGAGCTAGGGTTTGTTGTTTTTTTTCCCATAGTACTGAAAGCATTAATTTAACGACTGCTTAGATGACATTTATTTGTCAAATTATCATTGTAATTTCAAGTGTCATTTTGGCACACACATCAGTTAAACCTTTTTCTGGAAACAGTAATAATTAGGGGAAAAAGAGAGATTGGGGATGATATAGAGCCATAGAATTCTTTGTATTGGAAGAAATCTTTAAACGTCATCCAAACCTCTTATAATGAGCAAGGTCATCTTCAAACAGATCATTCCTTTATATTCATATTTATTTGCTATAATGAAGACTTCAATGTCTTTATGTTTTGAAAAACTAGAAGATCTATTTGCCCTTTAACTGCACAGTGCAAATTTATCCTGCATTTTTACTAGAGTTCTTCCCCAATTTTCTCTGTCTTTACTAAGGAGAAATAATGAATAAATTCCTAATCAAGAAAAACAGCTAACACCAGCACTTTTGTATAGTAACATAAATTGTTAAAAACCCCACCCCTTCAGCACTAAAATGCTTCAATCAATTATGTTTTTAAATAATTATGTCTTTTTTAACACTATAAATCAGATTAGTTCATGCTACTTTGCAGGCTTATCAGTACACATGGATACATAAGATGACCATTAACTTTTATTTCTTTTTCCAGCTTTTCCTAGATTCCAGCAATTTAAGTTTTTGAGATGTAGTTTTCTTGGTTCCCATTGGAACAAAAGCATTCTGTCATTAGCAAGATACTTGTGTGACCTTCAGAGCTGTGTCTCCAATTTCTTCCTAGCCTCCTGTTGGTCTATTCAATCTGCAGTCTTTTGGGACAATGATGAGCTACATATTTCTCGAGCACAAAATAGCAAAATAAGGTGCTACTCCCAGTTGGAGTATAAATATAATTGTAAAAAAAATAATAAAAATAATAAACCCCAACCAATTATATAGACCATATTAAAGGCTATAAAACTGGGCAAACTTTGACTTGTTCTAATCTTCAATGTCAGATTATTCTCTATAAGAATTTCTATAACTTATGCTTTGTCAGAGGCTCTCATATGCTTTCATCTGGATTTATACCTTTTAGCTTTCCAAAGAAAACCTATTAAAACAACCAGTATGGAAAAAGTAGAATTAATCTTTACCACAATTCTTGCTTGCCATCCTATACTCCATAAGAAAACATTATGCTGTTTCACAATAGTAAATTTTCCTTGAAAATCCTTCTTTATAAATCCATGACACAATAAGTATTCTCCAAACTGATTGAATCTTGGAGCATGAGTTGCAGGAATAAAATATATAAGAATCCAAACTTAGGTAACATGACTTTTTTAAAAAAAAAAAATTATTTTTTAAAGCAAACAAAAAAGAAGCAAGTATTTAAACATTTCTAACTTAAGTTGAACTTCCAATTTCTTTAAATGGACAAGGTATGCATAATAAAAGTAAAGTCTACATGAAAATGTGTAAAATAAAAGATTTGTATCCTCTTGAGTGTCTTAATATTGCTTCAAAATGCCACAGAGTAAAATCAAATTATGCTTTTGTAGCCCTGGTCAAATGAGAGTTTAGAGAAGAAAAAAAGAACAAAGGAAAAAAGTAAATTTTTTAAACTTAATACAGTTAATTGCAGCTTTCCTCAAAAATGCATTTTCCTTGATTGCCTTAACTGCTAGTTATTTCTTGGCTCAAGCAGGGTAGCAATGCTACAATGCTATTTTTTTTCTCACACATAATTATGCTTTTTTCAAACCGTATGTATGTTATCTTACCTCTCATTTTTCAGTTTTTCTAGTTTCCTCATTATAAATCATTATTTCGGTTATTTACTTCAATTTTGTTCTTAGTTTATGCTTAGGATTAAATTTATGCCACCTAAGTTTTCTAATCAAATGCCCAATCCTATCAAATTGCCTAATATAATTAGCCAGGAAAAGTCACTTCCAAGGAGCATTTCATCCCCTGCCAAGATGAGAATTTTCCTCAAGTTTTATTTATCAGCTACTTGTGACACTGTGGCTTTGGCTCCTTCTCTTCAGGTGATTTACACTAGCACAGCTGAATTCTTGCCATCACTCCTTCCCCTTGCTCCTACCTCCTCCCTTTAGCAAACAAGTGGGTTTGAGGAAACAGATCCGTGCCGAACAAACCACAAGGCACAGGTGCAGGGGGAATATGGCAGCCTGAGTTTTGTCTAGCTTTTAAAGCACGGATCTTTACTTGTAAATTAACTCTGATTCTTGAAAATCTGTCCCGGCCAGGTGTTGAAAGGACCCAATTTCTTCAGATCTTCAGAAGTTATTATTCTAGGCTGGTAAGCACTCTTTTGCTAATTTTTTTGAGTGTTCATTTTCTAGACAACTGTGAAATAGTGTACTGTTGGCCTTCCAAGAGTGATTAACTCCACTTTAACTTGCTCCTGATACTTGTTTTGTGTTTCGAGAACTGAAAACATAACCAAATTATCGGTATTAATAATTTGCTGAAGTAGAATACCTTTCTAACAGCTTGTAAAACTAATGGTGCTCATACATTGTTTCAGCATGCAATTTGTAGCACAAATTGTAGCAAGTTATTTTATTTGTATTTATAGATAAATAGGCTACCAGGGAAGTCCAACATTCTATTTTGTTGTGATTTGAGACGTCACTAATAATGCTGCAAAATATCTGTTGCTCTATTGATTCTAAGACTTTTTAACTTCAGAGAAATATTTCTGAGGCATTTTCAGAGATGTGAGAACAAAGTAGTTGATAGGCACACTTAATTTTCAATGGAATAAAATGATCTACAACATGAGCATGACTTTACAGGTTTCTGCCTCTCCAGAGGCTTGTAATCATAGATAAGATTGCTAACATTGGTAGGTTTTAATTTCAAGTAAAGAAAGTATTTTCTCTTTTGGTGATAAAATCAAGGTAGTCAGGTTTGCAAGAATAACAGTAATACAGAGCAAGTAGCAGTCCTAAAAAGAAGGTAAATTTGTCTACAAATAAACCCACACATAATAGAACTGTACTTTCCCCAATTTCCCCATACTCTTACCTTATGTCAACTTCAAAAATACAGATTCAAGAAGAAATTGAGAACATTGCCTAAACTGATGCTGACTGCTGTAAGGTGTACCACGATCGATGCTCACATCTGTGACCCAGATGTTCTAGTTTTGGCTGGGGTACAGCTAATTTTCTTCAGAGTGCCTAGCATGGAGCTGCATTTTGGATTTGTGCTGAACAAAATGCTGATGACATAGAGATGTTTTTCCTATTGCTGAACAGGACTTACACAGAGCTAAGCTATTTCCCACTATTTGTACTGCCACAGTAGTGAGGAGACTGGGGGTGCACAGAAAATTGAGATGAGGCAGAGCTGGGACAGGTGACCCCAACTGAGCAAAGGGATATTCCAGACCATATGATATCACGCTCAGTATATAAAGTGGAGACAAGAAAAGAGGGGGCTGTTTGGAGTGATGGAATTTGTCTCCTCAAGTCACTGCTACATGTGATGGAGCCCTGCTTTCCTGGGGTTGGCTGAACACCTGCCTTCCCGTAGGAAATAGTGAATGAATTGCTTGCTTTGCTCTGCTTGTGAGCACAGCTTGTGCTTTCTCTGTTTATCACAGCCTATGAGTTTTCTAGCTCTTACCCTTCTGATTCTCTCCCTGACCCCAAAGGTGGGAGAAAGCAGCTGTGCTGGGCTTGGTTGTCTGCTGGGGTTAAACCATGACTTTGGCATCTAGTGCAGGGGCATAAAGTGTTAAAGAAAATGTCAGATTTGTAATCTAACTTTCCAAGACTTAATTAGGATATCTTTGTTTCTATATAGTTAAATTTTCTTTTTCTGCTACCCATGCATGACTGACATACATGACTCAGTGTCTCATCTCAGAAGCAGATTTTTGTCAGCTAATAACCTGAAGTTTCTTCAGTTCTATACCGTGAAAATTAAACCATTAGGACATTAACTGCATTTGTGAATATGCAGATGTCGGCTAAGATGTAAAAGTGACATGCTCAAGTTTGAATTAATGATCTTACTCTAGCTCTTATCATCCTTAAGGAATGCTCATATATTATTTTCTACTTCTGGTACAGTTAGATTAGCAATTTAGCTTTGCATTCCTGAAAAAAAACCCAACATTTGGGTATGTCATTTTCCTTCTTTTCTGAGAATGAGAAAACTATGTGGAAAATGAAATTATTTGAAAGAACCTTACCAAAAAAGTACATGAAAGAGTATTTTTCTATTGCTCCTCCTTTTAATCCATTGTTTTTTCTACATAATTCATTATTGTTTAAATGGTAAATGGAATTAACAGTGAATTCAGATATGTGTTAAACAATATGAGAATCTTTCTTCTTCTGGTTAGTTTGTCTCATATGTAATCTCTGTAATGATGAGCAAATACTAACATCTTGCTTTCCTAATGGGTAACAGAGATAGATGAAACCCAGAAAATTAATTTTGGAGTTTAATATTGTATTCTATGTGCAAACCCTTCACAAAGAAGCTGCAGATTAAATTGTTGTAGGAAACTAAACCTACCCAAGAACAGGTGGAGTACTATTGAAGCATATCTCTTATGCAGGATGTGGAAAATATGCAATTATGCTACTATCTCTCCTCACTTAAGCATGTTTTATCAATAAACTTACACATCTTGGTATCTATCCAGAAAGAACCCTAAACAACCCTTCTGTAAGAAGGCACTTTTGTAAACTGCCACAGATGGGAAAGTATGTTCTCCACAGTCAAAACACCTCCTACAATCATCTTTTAGCTTGTGAATATAAAAATGCTGGAAGATGAATGTAGCCTCTAAGGAAGCGAGCAGAAGGAAAAAAATTATCAAATCAGATGGGGTTTTTTGTCATATGCTTATGAATAGGAGAAGTTTGAAAGAAGCAGCTGTAAGTAAAAATAAAAAGAAGATATTTAAAACATTTTAGTTCACATTTATGTCAAAAAAAAAGTCTTGTAAAACCTACAGAAAGCTGGAGGTCTATCTTGAACCAGTTCTGCAGAAGTATTCTGATAGCAAGGTCTTGGGGTTTTTTTGATCCATCCTGTAATCACTGTTGTGTTTGCTACTTGTGGCTTGGCTTTCCAGGTTGGACACTCGTTTTTACAAATTTCTGGCTTGTGCATTTACATCCTGTTAAAGATTAAGTCTAATTCAGTGGGAACCTTTCAGTGAGTAATATTTCAAGTTATCAGGTGTGCTGTCAACTTTTTGGGCCTAGGTCAGAGTGTCTGGCCTGAAGACATTTGAATAGTAACTGAAAAATGACTTTTTGATAATTGAAACACAGAAGTATGTATTTAAAGAAAAACAAAACAAAAGGGTCTCTTTTATGGAAAGGAGTGAGAATTATGTCAGATGAAATTAAAAATCCTCTATAAGTTCAGAGCAACAATGGCTTGGTTATGTAACCATGATAGAAGGATGCAAAGGAGCAGTGAAGAGTCCCCAGGAACAGAATACTATAAATCCGTATTCATTTAAGAATTAATTGTTCAAAGAGTTTCAAGCAGAATCTGTAATGGAGTATAAGGGTAAACAATAAATTGGTCATATGAGGTAGTATGAATATATAACCTAGATTTATCTGAGATTATTATAATACTAAAAATGAAACCTTTGAGAAATTTGTATATGTAAATGATAATATAATGAACTAGACTAAGGTCAGAATTAGAAATGTTGTCATATGCATGACTGATCAAGCATGGATGTCCAATCACCTGTGTTTGTGAAAGAACCCTGCTTTAGGGACAGCTGGAATTTAATGTTGGGGGCTAAACTGAACCACAGCAATGGACGTGGAGGTAACTGTACTGCATCAGGGAAACAACTGTGTTTTTGAAAGGCACTTTCTTTTCTTCACTTACCATTTTCATATTTCTTTCAGGTGATGAGGCAAAGTGAAAGAGATGCTACTCCCAAACTAATATTCCTGCAGAAGAAGTCAGGTGATGTTCCAAGCCCCTTCTACTTGAATGCTCAAATAACCTGCTCCTTTTGTCTTTTAGACTGCCTAGGGAGCTGTTCCCTACATCTCCCACGCACTGCAGAAAATCTTTGTTCCTTCCTGAGCTTTCCCAGTTTGTTTACTATGTGTCTCTGAGTTTCAGTTTTTCTTCTGCTTTGACTCTCTTAACCATAGTAAAGTTACCATTTTCTTCTCCTTTGATTCTCCCACCTATTCCTTTTTCCACATTTCTATGTTCCACAGAACAGACCCTCTGTAGCAGCCAAAGCTGCTGAGTTGTCCTTGCTTGTTCTGCTTCCATCACCTCAATTTCTGGCAGAGCCCATGCCACTACACCTCCTCCAGCAGGTGCCTATTTTTTCCTGGGCACCATGGCTGGCAGACCCCAATCTTCTGCCAAACTTGAGCCCTGGACTCATGTTCTTAAAGGTATGGCAGAAATTTCAGACAATGGAAACAACCTCCCCAGATGACATTCTGAGGGCAGAAAGAATGACACACAGGGGAAAAAAAAAAAAAAAAGGCTTTTTTTTGTGTCCTGGCCTCTTTCTTATTTTATCAGTTAATTGAAGTGCTATGTCAGTGAGACTTTGAAGCACTTTCAGGTCCCTCTTGAGTCAATGTAGACATATTGGCAATCAGTCTTTGCTCCTTACTCTTCCCTGCCGCTGTTTGGCCACTGCTAAGAAAATAAAAAATAGCAGCTAGACATTACTACTTCTATCCCATTTCCTCCTTCTGGTAGAAGGCCATGCAAGGAGACCACTGATAATTTACTCTCTTCTAGAATACAGATGCTGAACCACATTCTGGCCTGGTACACTTGGTATCGGAGTGAATCACAAAGGATTTACAACAATACATTTTAATTAATCAATCTCCAGAGTTTTATCTGGAATTATTACCACACACAGCTACATTTAGAATTATTTTTATATCAAGTATGCCAGTGTACTATTTTCCCTTCACTCAGTCTTTGAATTTGGCAATAAAGCTGGATGAATTTTTGCCAAAGTGATTCATTTTATCCAGACCTCTAATTATGTTTGGGCAATTAAGGAGAGAGATGAGGGCAGTTCAACAAGTCAAGAGGATTTTATAAATAAAATTTTGTTGAGTATAATGGAAAGTAGTAGCTACCAAGTAAAATTTTATAAATCGAGAGCTAATGTTTGCTGAAGAAAAATAAAAACAAAAACTGACCTTTCTGCAATTATGCAGGTTGATTTGCTGGATGAGAAAAATGCAAAATCTGGAATAAAACAGGAATGGGATGTCAGAGTCATAAAATCCAAGCATACAGAACAAGGAAGTAAATTCTTCTACTCGAAGACAACAAAAATTGTACCTTGAGTGCAATATATACTGAGAGACCACATTGGTCTTTCACTTCAGATGTTTCCCATTATGCTGTTTTGCCTGGCTTCCAGTTCCATTGTGCATTAGGTTTCATTTGGTAAGGGTGATCAAGGAGCTTTAATAACCATCCTTAGCTGGCTTACTTCAGCATAACAGTGGACTCTAATTTAAACTCTATTTATCTTTGTATTTACTCTTCTATTTATTCTACTAACAAAGTGTCTGTATTGTGAAAACATCATGAGTTTCTTACTATATCAAATTTTATCTCTGTTAATAATTAATACACAGTAACCATTTCAAGAAATCAGTGCAGAGCACTGTACAAAC
Source organism: Alethe diademata (assembly GCA_025584955.1). NCBI lineage: Eukaryota > Metazoa > Chordata > Aves > Passeriformes > Muscicapidae > Alethe > Alethe diademata. The sequence continues at coordinate 82,238,844 of JANRMJ010000001.1, forward strand.
TGAGCCCTATATTCTTTAGGAAGGAAAATAGTACTGAAAATAATCAGGTGTTCAGATTGCACAATTTTATATTTGTCATTTAGAAGATGAAACATGATAATCACGACTTAGTTTTCTTTCAAGCACTTATTTCAAAGAAATAATGCTAGAATAACAATTCACTTCCTTAACTTTATTGATACAGCACCATAAGTCAAGTGTAACATTGTCAAAACGACCAGAGAAAATATTTTTATATCTGTTTTTCTGATGTTGTGAGTGATGATTCTCCATGATTTGTTTGAACTATTCATTTTCACTAGAAGATATTTGAAGACAAATCTAATCATTTTCTGAGTCACGTTTAAAATAACTATGAGACTGATTTTCCATTGTTCTGAAGAGTGTGTAGTCATTTCAATGGTGCAGAATGGTCCCACTTCACCAATCTACTTAAAGTACATGCCTGACTAAGTGTGAATCGTCCCATTGATTTCAAAGGAAGTATTTATATCTTTAATGAGAGGAATACTTGGAAAAGGCAGACTGAATCAGAGCTGGAGCAGGACTCAGTCTCTCTCCAGTTTGTATACTGGCACTTCAGGGCATGCACCCACCTATTTGTAACAGCTGCCTGGGCTGAATGAAAGGGTGACCAGGCTGCTGGTTCCGGGTCCCAAACACAACAATCCAATCTACAATGAGCTGCCAGACAGATGCAGCACTCTTTTAGACAGATAAACACCATTACTCTGACTGGTGGTATGTGTATGCTAACTCACCCCCATAGAGCATCATTGTATAAAACCTCTAAATGCACAAAATTGTGTAAAACCAGTCAGTCAAATAAATACCAAAATGAAAGAACAATTGCAATATTTTACATGTAATTAATAATGTAGCACAAGAATTATTAGTAAGATGCAGAAACACCTGAAGTATGACTAATCTTAGATTATATCTTTGGAATACCATTTCCATGTTCAGAGTAACAACCAAGGTTCTACAACCAAGGTTCTTGAGGATGCTAAAGCTAAACACCATTATATACCCTAAACAGACTGAATTGTATATCAGATCATTTTGCATTTCAAACCTGTGTGTAATCACCTGTGTTCACTAAATTTAGGTACTAATAATTCTTATGTACAAAGAGCAAGGACAAATAAAGGATTGGTAGATAAAGGAGACTTAGATATTCTTACAACTGAATCTCTAGTAAGCAGTACTAATAGCATTTTGCATTTTTATTTGTTTCATTTATTGTAACTATAGTTTAGTTACATTTCTTCTAGTTTCTTCTTACAGGCGTTTTAATTCCATTTCATATAAAGTGGAACATAAATGGAAAGATGTTAAATCAAAACTGTATTAAATTTATGAGTTTTGAATATTTTTAACTAACTTTTAAATAATTTTCTTGTAAACATTTTAGAATTCTAAGTACACAAATGATGTCTTTAATAGAAGCTCTGTTTACCTCTCCACATCATGATGTTGCATTAGTGTACACAGATCTAACAAATATCTTTGGCATTCTCAGCTCTTTTAATAGTACTCTTCATAGTCTCATCTCTCTTTCATTACCTAATCCACCATGCAAAGACATTTTACTGCTTTTATGTCATGACCTCAGCCCCACAGAACTGAAAACAGGGAACCAGAGGTTGGCTGAGGATTGTCTAGGGAAGGATGTCTGTTTCCATCTATTGGTGAATTACTGGCAGAGAGGAAGAAGGCCTCACTCATTTTTCTGCTTCCTCTATTCTCAATGGGAGTTTCCTGCACAGAAATTCTCTGGGCCAAGGAAAAGAATCAAAGATGTTTGCTTTTCCCAAATTTTTATGTGGGAGCAGAAGTCAGTGCATTGAATTAAAAAACTGCTAGACATTTAATCCTTGCTCTTCTTGTTCAAATCTAACACCAACAGAGCATTTTTGCTAATGCAAAATCAGAAGGTCAATAATATTTATTTCTTAGCAATGCACATGACCACTTCATTACATTGCCTTTTCTCATATTTGCTCTTTTTCCTTGTATGTATTATTGTCTCTTAATAGCTACCTTCCTAATATTTGTCTATTAGTTTTCTTAATTATCTTCTTTTTTAAAATGTCTTTTTTCTGTGTTCAGCTTTATTTATTCCACTTCAGTTGTTATTATCCCATCTCCATCGGTATTTCCTTAAATATTTCAACCACTTGCCTATCACTTTATCTTCTCTTTTCAACTCACTGTTGGTATCCTTTGTTTTCTTCTTCTTGGCATTAGTTATTTGCTATTTCAAGAGTGTCCCTTCACACCCTTGCTCCTTTGAATCCCTCCCAATATATCTTCACTTGTTGAGCCACCATGTTTACTTCAAACTGTCACCCACAAGGGCAGTAGAAATCTTTCTATTGCCAGCAAAAGGACTCTCTCAGAAGTCTTCATGGGGTATATGGATCTGTATTCAAGCTACTACTACACACTAAATTAGACAGAACATTCCTACCATCTGTTCAGAGTAGCTGTAAAGAGTTGCACAGACGCTGGTTTGACTGCACAACAACAAATTTTATTGGTCTTGGTAACCCCAGAGATTATACTACACAGTGAGCACCATCTACTGGCATCCAATTATTTATACATGTATGTAGATATAGAGCATTTCTCTATTCTTGAACCAAAAAAGCATTTATCTCTTAAAGATTTTTTTTTTTTTTTAAGATCCACAATTAGTTTTCTGTTCAGATCACTGCGTGGTAATAGTTACAATTCTGGCTGGAAGGGGAAGAAAACCACTATGATATTTAAAATACATTATTTTAAATTAATGCAAACACACATGTAATTTAACCCAGACAGTTTGTAGATAATAATACAAACACACACATATGAATGGTAATATTGGCTTTAAATCATCTCCTCTTCACTTTTTTCCTAGGAAGCCTACCTAAAGGAAAAAAAAAGGTGACTAATCCCACAGTAATAACTGCAGATACTGCAGCATGAATATATTTTATTGATAATTAGAAAATCTCTTAACTACAGAAAGACTCTGGAGAGGGAGAGATTTTGAAACACAAATTTAATTTGAACAAGTATTTGGTACATATACATCAAAGGAAGAGCCGGACAGGAATTTTCTAATCAGAACGATTTTTTAAGAAATGCACTTTTCACAAGCTCAGAATGTACTGAAGGAAGCTTTGATTTTCTTCTAAGCCTTATACTTTCTGTGAGTAAAAATCTATTGTAGAAAAAGGAATACACTGTATTTCATTTTCTTCTCATTCAAGTAACATTATTTCATGCCATTCAATTAGCATGGTTTAACATCAAACTGGCTTCACCAATAGAAGTGGTAGAATTTGGATTTGATGATATTTTGAGTCTGTTTATTCTCAGCTGCTATTGTTTCACTCTGCAGTCAGATTGTTTAATTTTTATTTTAGCAGTAGGAATGCAAGAGTTTTAGTCCAATTTTGCTAATGGAAAAGTTAGGAAATACTCTTATTTAATCCTTTACTTTCCAGAAATATAGAGATTGCAGAGATAAGATTTTCCTTTCAGTTTCTTGCATAAGGAAGGCTGTCAGGACAATGCCCATACTACACTACTTAATTGAGTGTGGCTGGGGACTTTCCCTAAGTACAAGTAGCATGGAGTAGCTTGTCAGATTTATGGTATTCAAAAACGATGATCAAATTCTCTTATTCTCCACCACAGGAATTGCTGCAGGAAGCTGAACATTGGGAACAATCCTTGAAGTGATATAAACCTCAAGCTATGCCAAGAAACTGTTTAGAATTCACTAATTTATATCTAGGGAACATAGGAATAGTTTGATGGAAATGCTTGTTGATTAATCTACTAGCATAGGCACAGCCTTAGAAGTTTAAAAAGTGAAACTAATCTAGTGACAGGCTGATTGAGATATATTTCCCAAAGCTGCATGTTATGCCACAGGAAACCTGGAACCTCATATAAGGTGCAATATTTGTCTCATTTAAGGCACATAGGGGAGATCTACAGGGGTTTTATTCAGTGTTAAGGAAAATTTGCATTATTTTACTTGACAACAATGATGTGCATATGCCAATCATCAAATTAACTCAGAGCAGTGACCCTGGACTTTATAAATACATATCACAAAAATATACATTCAAGGATATTCTCCTGATATTCACCACCAGTTAAGCTGTGGGTTTCAATCTATTTCAGCATACAATCTATTTTCAAGAGATAATAATACATATCAAACCAATTCTGTTAAAATTCTGGTAATAACACACTGGCTTAACTGAAAAAAAATTTACATACTTTTAAATGGGTGATAACACTGAAAAGTACCTAACCTGAAGTCGGAAAAAAGAATTCTGTGTATTTTAATATGATATCTGATCCAGAACAGTAAAGGTCACTGTTTGGAAATAAAAGCACGGCACATAAATATAATTACTGCCTAGCTTTCTCAACATTTGTTTCTGGAAGAAGACATTATTTCCAGAGCAAAGATTTGGTTTCCTCCCTAAATTATCAGTTATCAGTTATCTTCTGAAGCCTAGAAGACTTCTGTGGGACAATATGCACAAGGACATTTCGACTAACCCCATGTTACCCCTACAGCTGCAGTCTTACAGCTATTCTTCCCCCTTGAATTGAGATAATGAGTTAAGCTTGCATCCTCTCCTGGCATTCTATCCTTACTAAATTTACCTCAACATAAAATACTCTTTTAAGCAAAATATTTTGTTGGTCTAAAAAGCTATTTAATTATACTGCATTATACTAGATGAATGCAAATTAATTATAAAAAATGCTACTGAGATTTAGCAGTGAGTTTCTATAAAGCTCTATTACTTGTGCCAAAAGTAATAAAGACCTTCCCTTTTCAATTTTAAGTTTACAAAGGGAAAACACAAATGGGCATATATATTTTATACCATACCATACCTTTCTCAATTAGCTAGTGAGAATAAGCCTTCCTCAGACTGATAATTCTTCTGAAGATTCTCTTTCCATGCTTCCGCATAAGACTCTATGTGTGGTTTTAAACTGATTTGTGCATATACCCCAAAGCTCTGGCAAGGCACATTTTAAAATTCCAATAGAATATACATCAATATTTAAACACATTAGATACTCTTGAACTTTTACCTTGAGCAGTTTTTTTTTGGATTTGCATAAAAATGTGTTTCTTTAAAGGCTGAGAAGAGACTGGAACATGAAGATACACACTCTAGAAATAGGCATGCTTGATGCTTACTTTAAGGAACATTTTAGCTAGATAAAACATTTCAAGTTCAGGACTTGAACTAAATGGAATATTACGGGAAAGTGCCTCAGTAAGTGTAATACGTACAAGAAGCAGAAAGCAAGGAGAATTATTTTATGAAAGTTTAACCTTCTAAATTCCCTCAAAATGTTTTGCAACACTGCACATTTTTAATTTGAAAACTGCATTTTTCAGTTTCTTTCAAAGTTTCTGAATGAAGAAGAAGAGTTTGTTTGAATACAAAGAATTAAAATCAATTGAGAAGCCCTCCACCATCACCTTAGCTAACCAAGTCTTTTAATGTTCAGGTATCTTGACAAAATGCCTGAGCATCAAGAGGCTAAATTTTACTAGTAACTCTACTGCTTGCCAAAATTATGCAGGCTACTCCTGGCACCTCCTTGTCATTTCTTAATCTACACCTTGTCATCTCCACTTGGACTGAAGTGGCTCAGGAAATGCTAGATTTCTGTGGAATGACAGTGTATAAATAATTTCATAGACATAAAAAACCCTCTTGGTATTACCCATAAGCTATGACTGCAAACTCCAATATTATTTGATATAAAATTCTCATGTAGCTTCACAAAACAAATAGATACGTGGCATCAGGCATATATTCTTAAAAGGGAGAATCTGACTGGTTTTGTAAAACTGTTTTTACAGCTACCATAATTCCAAATCTCCCTCAATTTTTATTGCCAACACACTCAGCAACAGACTTGTGTTTCCTCTTGGAAGTTATAAGGTACTTTTCATGCCTCAAGGCTGATCATACAAGTTCTAAGTTTTATTTTCAATAAACTAAAGATGGCTGCTGGATTAACTTGTACACCTCAGAAACGCACAGAAGACAGTAACTTGTGAGAAAAATTTATTTCACCACTGATGCATGCACACTTCAGATGTAGCTGGAGAAGAATCAATACAAGAACCACAATTAAAACACTCAGTTTTATTACATAAAGTTCGTGCTTACAACATTGTTAACCTATGCTTAACTCTTACTATCTGGGGTTTCTACAACTGACCAAAACTGGCAGCTGTTTAGAACAAAGAACTTAAACAATACATGCCAGATGCATCTAAACTGCAGGTCAAGATGTTGTAGCAAGATGGACCATGCCTGAGTGCCCCTTAACCTCTCAGGGTAATGACATTAGAAATTAACCTATCACCAGCAATCGTCTTGAGACTGTAAGCTGGCAATAGCACTGTATCATTTTATCTTTGTATTGTGCTGTTGGGAGGGCAGTGTGATCAGGTAAAAGATTAAAAATTATCTTCTAAATTGCAAAAATGGAAACCTCCCAGAAAAGAGAGATCTTTCTTTCCATTCTAATGAATTGCTTGAAGTAAAATTATTCTCAGGCTTGTAAATCAGCTAGAGGACTCTCCAGATTATTTAAAGGGAAATCTGTACTTCACAATAAAAATAAATACATGAGACTAATGAACACCATAAACCCAGATTTATTATTATTATTATTATTATTATTATTACTATTATTACCATTATTAAGTTTAGGTTTACAGACTAGTCTGATTCTGCATAACATGAAATTCAAATTTACTTATTTGATTTACAGGTCTGTTATCTCACCGTGGAAGCTGGATACAGAACAAGTTTATTAGCTAGTCTGGTCAATTTGTTTGCAGACACAGGACGGTTCCCAAAAGCTTTTCTAACTATTATGCAGCACTTAGGATCCAAATCAAGGGGTTTTCATTATATTACAATACACATTATCTCAGCATTATATATTGTCCCTGATACTCATTGTCTCCTTATATTAATGCCTCTCTATTTTGGAACAAACTCTGTACCTAGCTTAATTTTCTTTGCTTCAGGGCTTGAAAACTACTTAGTATAACATGGCTATTCTCAGCCAAATGCTGCTAATACTCTCTATAACCAAATTTCTCTGCTAAAGTGAGGTTTACACATTTTGGACTGCAATTTGTCATTGTTAGGAGTGAATTTTAAAGTAATTTGAGCCCTTAATGCTATTAGAAAACCAGGGCAATTAGAGGTCTAATTAACTTCCATGATTTGTGACTTAGAATTTAGGGATAAAACTTTTTCTAAATGGCAAGAGTAGGACTTCAAAGGGTTTTTTACTGAAGCCTGTCACAGTCCAGGTGGACATATTGAAGTTTTTTGAGCAGCCACCATCTGTCAGGTAATCTTTTCTTCATGAAACCTTATATGTAAAAATAAGTATGAAAATCACTGCTATATGCCAAATTAGAGGGGCAACCCCCCACACTATATATTTATAACGTGCATTTATTTGAGTGTGAAAGGAGAAACCTGTATTTACATTCTGGATGTGTTTGCTGAAAAGCTTCCTACCATAAGTGCAGCTACTGTTTAAACACCCAAAGTTTAAGAATAAATATCTAATTGAACTGTCTTTTTTGCACATTAATTAAGGTTTAAGAGAATACAGGACTTTTGACAGCACTTTGAAAGAAATCAGAAAATAAGGCTCATTTAAAAGTGACACAGAGTTATAATTGGGCTCCCCATCACTGATGCCAATCAGAATCTGATGCCTGAAAAATATGCAAAAAGGTCATAAACAAATGAATGAATCCAGAATAAATTAAAGCATGTGCAATCCCACCATGTACTAAGCAAAACAGAAGAGATGGAATAAATATTTACATGATTTATCTATCTTTATGATGGAAACTAATTTCCTTACTGTTAATTAAACGATTGGATATAAGAACCTTGGGAAATTTGCTTGAGAAACCTCGCATGTAAAGCGCAAATCCTAAGACATCATAACTGTGTTACAAAGCACATTTTGAAGTGATAGCACATCTTTCAAAGAGTGCAAGTGCAACATCAGTATAAGAAAAAAAAGAAAATCAAAGCCAAAATGCAACTTTTTAGTTCAAAAATCTCTCTTACTATCACAGGTGAAGAAAACCCTGACCCAGGTGCAGGACCTTGCACTGGACCTGGTTGAACTTCATGAGGTTTGCATGGGACCTTCTCTGAAGCCTGTGTAGGCTCCTTTGGTTGGCATTCCTACACCAATGTATCAGCCACACCATACAGCTTGGAGTAATGGTGAAACTTGCTGAGGGTGCACTCAATCCCATTGTCCATGTTGCTGACAAAAATATTAAATAGACTGGTCGTGATACCAATCCCAGAGGAACATCACTCAACACAGGACTTCCTCTCTGTGTGTCTATTTAAGATGACAGTTTGTTGAGATATATAAAAGTGTTTTAGCCCTTAATATTCAGCAGTTCAATGGGTTTCATGTTTTTGGCTCCACTGGGATCAGTCATAGGAGAAGAGCTATAACAGAGGAGCATGCAGTGTATGTGAATAAAGGAGATAAAACCTCTTTGCCTGCTTGCAGCTCTCTTTTCTTATCACATCCTTCAACTGAACTCTGGTTCCAGGCATCACACACTTGTCTATGACTAAAGCAAAGAGCCCAAGCTCCATCTCCACTGCTTCCCACAAACTTGTACTTCATGATGAAATTAAGATTACCCAAACCTCATGCACAGTGAGCACAAGGAATTTTACTTGCAAGTGGTTCTTAGGCTGTTTGTAGGTTTATTGATGACTGTGGCTAGACTTTCTGCAAAAGACTGCAAGGTTTATAGAAAATCACCGGAGATTATTTGGATAAAAAATTCTAAACTTTTAAATACAGAAAACACTAAGCAATTTTGGGAAACAGGGGGGATTGACAAGAGCTCCATACTGCAGCCTTGAAGGGAAGGCCTTTTTTACTGTCAATTCAGGGATATTTTTTTAAAGTTGCAGCCACTTGGGATAGCTCATGCCGTCCCTAGTCTGGCTCTCAGTTCCCAGTCTACAAAAGTTTCTTGATGTCCATGAGGTTCAGGCTTCAAACTGCAAATAGAAATTTTTCTCTAGCCATACTCTCTCAGCTCTTAAGTACGTTGCATATTGAGCTAGCTCAATAGCCTCTAAAAGAAGGCTACTCTTCTCCTTCCAGAGGACTTTACTGGACTCTCTAAAAGAAATAAGAGCAAACAAAATCAAGGGAACAATAGGACCATAAACCATGTCCTGGCCCTACATACCCCTGTATAGCATCAATTCATAATTAAACTCCCAGGTTGGAGCAGTATCTATTACTGGTAAATCTGAAAACTCTTTAGTACTGTATTTTCTTCTTACCATGTGCCAAAATAGGATAGACTATTTGATGTAAATTCTGATTCTTTCCCTATTACTCCATTTCCTTCAAGTGTTGAGCGCATCAAACTAAGTGGAAATATTTTCCTGAACAACATTGTCAAACCTTTTAGCGCCCACAATTACTGCAACCCCATTTTATAGAATGAAAGCCTGTTCTGAGAGACTGGAACACCTTTCCACTCCTCAGGATAAATTCTCCAGTCTTTTACCCCAAATAGGATACCTTCTTGTCCATGAGTTCCCAAGTGGCTGGCAAGGGATACCTTCACAGGTATTTTGGCCAGGCAACAGAGTAATCTTGCATGTCAGAGGCTGCATAAACGGCCCCATCTTGCTCAGACTGTGTGCAGAAGTACCAGAATGCTGCCTTGAACATGTCTAACTTATGGCCAATGACAGAGCTCTTGCTTAAGCAGGTACAAGACCAAGCTGGAAGGCAGAGGTGGTGAGTACTGGTGGTGTGTGCCAGGCAGGACGCAGGAGATGGAGCACACCACTGTGCTCGCAGCCCCTCCAGAGCAGCTCAGCTGCTCAGCACTGAGCACTGCTGGGGGAGAGCAGCATTACACTGACGTCCTCCCAAATGGGAGGACTGTCTCTCAGCATAAGGTTCCTCCTTCCGCTGGTTCTAACAGGGAAACAGTCTCAGAGGTGAGGAGCACAGAGAAGTCTCCTAGCAAAAGAGGAGCATTGCTGGTCAGGCCCTGGCCTCATCTGGCAGTGCTGCTTTGTCTGTGGGCTGAAATGCAGCTCCTCCAGCACTGCTCTTCTCTCCTGCTGGGAAGGTTACACAAGGAGCTGCAGTTTAAGAGCCCTTCCACAAGCAATCTCTTCCCAGACATGTAACAATGTAGCCCTGATGCACCCCTTCCTTCCTCTCTGAGGATGCTGGGAATAACTTCTGCTCTGTCTCCAGCACCTCTTTGCCCACTCTTCAAATCAGAACAAGAAGGCACAATTCTGACCCTTTTCTTCTTGGGACAGGTCAGCAGCCATACAAAGCTCAAATGCCCCCTGACTTCAGAGAGGTCTACTTCTGTGTTCCTGGGTAAAGCAATTAATAATGCAGTCACCAGAAAATGTAACACATCTGACTAGGCCATACCCTGGTACTGCTCTTCACCCTGAATCTCTGGTCTCAGTGTCACTGTATAGTCAGATAGCACATGTATTTCCAGTGATGATTAAAGCCTTTTCATAAGGCACCAGCATGATTCACAGTTATAAATCCTATTATAAGGATTCAGTAAGAGATAAAAATCTGTGCACGCGCAGACCCTCTTGAAAATATGCAGCTTTACACTTTTCCAAATGTAACCCACAATACAAGCTTAAATCATTGCAATTCATTTGAAAGTATTGGGTTTGAGTAATGTGTATTTTACCCACTTGAAGGACTGGCCAAAAAAAAGCACTAAACTTATTTATTGTTGCAAATGCCATTGTGACAAAAACTTCACACGCTGTAGAAACATGTAATTCAATAACCAAATTGGTAGAAAGATGTCCTTATTTATCTGTAAAATTGTCCTCCATAGGTAAAAGGAGGAGGTTACATTGCATAACACAATACTGCCTACAAACTCTGAGACATGAATAGTGTCTAATTTTACATCATTATTCAGAATCGTACAATACAACAGATGATTTAGGAATATCTTACTCTTCTTTCTCTCTAACATTTATTTCTTTCAATTTAACCACAAAATCTTTAAAAAATCATTTCCAGCAAGTTCAACTAAGAAATAAGAATCAGATATGCATATCATAAGAGATATATATTTATATAGCTATAAAATTCATAGATTGTGTGAGTATATATTAGAATTTTCTGTTTCTCCATGGGAAGAATAAAGTGAAATATGCCATACATGTCTTTAATTTATATGGTGTGGCTGTATTAGGAAAGAGGGATCATGCATACATTTAAGAAATTTATATTTAAAAAATAGTGCAAAAAATAATAACATAATGAAACACGAATAACATAATGGAACAATTATAACAAATTCTAAATCTGTAGCAGATTATTTCTTATCTTTTCCTCTGTCTTTCCCTTATGATTTTCAAAGTTCTCTCATTCTCCCAGAATATCCTATAAGCTTTGTTAAATTGATTTTGCAGGTAGATATTACAGAATTCTTACAGCGAAATTCCTTCTAGTACAGGTGTACATAACCAGAAAAAGTGACTTTGCTGCTTTGATTGAAATAATGTTGTAAGTGCACAGCTATTGCCTCTGGCTAAAAAACAGCACAAGCAAAGAAAGAGCAACATGTTGCCAAAACATGAATCAGGATTTTTCTAAGAAGTATGACAACATTTTAAGGTCATGATACAAAGAATTTCTATATAAATCTGTTATTAACTTCAATAGGAAACAATTTTATTATTAACAAAATTGTATTCATGTCTAATAGTTGAGCTAAACATGTACTTGCCTTCAGCTAAGTTACGACCCAGCACAATACTCATGAATTTTATAATTATTCCTCATTAATTCCTTAATTTATTATCATTCCTTGTGAATTTTATAGCTGGAGAAGCCAAGTGCATTTGTGTTTTAAATTTGAAATGTATATAATATTAAAAAATACCCTTTCCATAAATAACATCAATTTTAAGGTCACCAATGCAAAATATTCAGTTTTCAAACACTTGTTCTTTTTATTAGTGCACCAGTTGTCAGGACAATAGCAGACATTATACAATTTAAGCAAAGTAACTGGAAGTATTATGTAGGGGTTTTGTGAGTCAAGCATACAGAACAAAATTTTGTTTATGGATTTCATGGCAATCTTTCATGACAAATTATGCTGAGAAGTAATTGTGACAGAAGGAAGGTATTGAAAGATACTCTTCTATCCTGGCAAGCCAGTGAAAGGGTAGAGATAGTGAATCAGCATTTTGTGTAATGATGCCTAAGACTACAAAGAAACTAGGCGTAATAGGTGTTACAGATATGACTATATAATTTTTATATATATATATATATAAAGGATAATTAAGAATAAAGTACTAATGCAGTAGTAGGTATCTGATCCAAAATCTTAGGGCCAGACCAAAATATGATCTGAGAGTGTTTATGCTATCAAAGA
>JANRMJ010000001.1:82262802-82275521 GCA_025584955.1 Alethe diademata
CCCCCCATGCAAGTAACAACACTCCCACTAAAACTGGTAATTTTATTGCTGCTATGAAATTCAAGTACTAGAAGCCGAAGTGTTCCGTCATAATATTACAGGTTGACACATATGAATTTCTGCGGAAGTCCTATCTCATCCAGAAATTTGTCAGAAATTAATTATGAATAAATAAGTAGAAATTATCATAATGCCAATGTGTACATTTTGAAACTGAAGGTCAATCTGACAATCTTAATTCTGTTATTTTCCACTGTGATTTTTAAACTTTGTAGATATAATTCCGTAGTTGTTGGTTGATATTTTTCCTTATATTTGCCAAACGGTGATAATCAAGCAAGACAAGTAAGTGGATTTTTAAAAACACACTAGTCATCTATACCGCATGTTTGAAGTGTTTTATAAGCATTGCTGTTATCAGATCTTACTTTTGCTGCATGGTGCAATCTATAAAATCAAAGTTACAGCTGGCAATTTAGGCAAATGTTTCAGCATGCAAAACATGTTCATATCACACTTTAAAGAACTAGTACTTATTTACAATAATCTGTATTTTAAATATTATCAAATTTTCAAGTTATTCCAGTAGTATTTCCCTTCAATATCCAAGGAAGTACATTAAAAAAAAAATATTGCTTTTATGTGGCCCAGTAACCTTGTTTGAAATAGTTCGTTATTATGCGTAAGATAGATGCTTAGCAGATAGAGTTTATTAAAATTAAATACTTACATTATAAAAAGAAAACTGCTTAATAGGAGAACAGATGGTTAATGGGCTGTGACTAGCCACAAATGGATTGTGAATATTACAGCAAAAATCTATCAAGAGATAGGAAAATTATTCTGGACAAGGACTGATTGCCTGGAGTCAGAACACAATCTAATTTTAAACCCTTTCATTTTGATTTTTTCTTTTTTTCTTTTTTTTCTTTCAAATAATACGAACAATATGATGAAGTCACTTTGCTGGAAACAATTGAACAGAACTGACAAATTCATAATGCTTCAGACCATGAAATCCCAATTGGTCCAATCACAGATACATTTATCATGTCTGTAGAGATATTATTATAGTTACAAGTTATAGCCTTTCCCACTGTGATAACAACTTCTTTGAAATTGGCCAGTTTTTCAAAATAATCCCCTCAAATTTCTTCAGAAGATGCAGCACAATCATTTTTTTAATCAGAAAGTTATTTTGTAATTTAATTTTTCTTCTTAAAAATGCGCTTGAGAAGCACTCTAATAGAGCTTTTAGCATAAAGTAGTAAAGCTAAAAGCTTTGTTCTGTGTCTGTTTTTACAGTTTTTTTGCACCTAAAGGTCAAAGCAAATGTGACTAAATTCACACATGACCATCTGCGTAAAGAGCTTTCTTTTATACAATGAACACCAGTCTACTTTACTCCTATAAGTTTTTGTAAGGATTTAAAATGCTGGCACAGGAAACCCTAACTACTTTATTCTTTCTTTTAGTCCTTAGAACCAGCATAAGACACAAAAGCTCTCCAGGACAATATAGTACAAAATAAAACCACACTAAGTTAAACAGCTAGATTAACTATAAATATTTATATAAATTTATTTAAGCCTAATTGGGCTGAATAATTAATTTCTTGTTCTGTTTCAGAAGCTGTCTTTCACTTTAGAGGTGTAAGAAACTGTTAATATTTTTCTAGTACACAAATAAATAGAAGTAACAGAACTTTATTTCTGTAATGGAAATAAATCAGAAGTAATTTCTTTTTGGACTAAACACTATATAGCAGAGGAATATCCTATCTTCAATTATAGAATTCTAATGATGGGGAATTCTCCAAAATCGTACTTAATCAATGATTCACAGTTAAAATGTGCTCATCATATTTATATTTCACTTCTACTCTTAGACTAAGTTTAACTTCCAAAAATGGGCATTCACAATATATTATTTCTATTTAAAAGATCAGCTCACACTCAGACCAATCACTGTGCAGCTCTCTCTCAGGAAAAAAAAAAACAAAACAGGCAGTCTGAGCTCACCAAGTTTCTTTTTTTTCTTTTTTCTTTTTAACTAATGCCTCTTCTCTGTACCTTCTAAATTTTCAATACACTTATTTTGAGCACAGACACAAAAAATGAGAGCATTTCCATTGCAACCAGGAAAGCAGGATACACAGAGCACTCAATTTTTCTACATACCCTAGTATTTATTGCTTGTTTAAAGAAACGGTTTCATAGTACAAACTACTGTTCTATTAAACATCTGATTATCTTCAAACCATTCAGAGTTGTTTTGGTTTGTTTTGGTTATTGTTAAAGATTCACACCTATATTTTGTAAATAGGGCTGTAAAACTTTTTTTAATCCTATAACTTTATAATAGGGAGTAGTTCCACTACATCTCATACTGCACATTAAGTAGTCCAAAGAAAATATGTTAAAACCAATCTTTTTGTTATTTTTTCAAATTCTATTCACACCTATTTCTCCATATCTAAAATTTGGGTAACATACTACTACAGATATCTAATAAAAAAAAGTCCTTAATTATAATAACATGTTTGAGAATTTTAAATTCAAAGCTAAAATATTACTGAATTACCTACTGGGTAGGTGATGGGGATTGGGAGGAATTTTTATTTCTGCCAAGTTGAAACTCATTTCCACTCCCTTTCATCCACCAAGTGTCCTCGTATTTCTTGATAGTGAGAATCATGGAAGTCCTCTGACTCCTGGTGGGCCTCCCCCAGGGATGGAAGGGCGAAACTCCACCAGTCTATTTCCCTTTCACTTTCCCTAATACTCCTTAGTCTTTCAACTCCATCCCTAGGCTCAGCCACCAGCAGAAGGAGATCATCCACCCGTTGGCACTGCAGGCAGCCTTCTTCTGCAACATCTCCTGGTACCACTGATAAACATTCTGCACAGGATGGGTCTGGACAGATGTATCCTTTTTGGGGGGTTCTACTTGGCTACACACACTTTTACTAGTAGCAGTTTTTGACCGCGTAGAAACCATTACTAACAAAACCACAGAAACCCACCAAACAACAGAAACACCAAAGAACCACACTAGCAGAAGGAAACCTGCAGCCCTGCCTGCTTGCTCTACCTGCCCAGACTGCTGTGCCACACCCGCAGAGATGTGCCACACCCGCAGAGATGTGCCACACCCGCAGAGATGTGCCATACCTGCAGAGATGTGCCACACCCTGCAGAGATGTGCCACACCCGCACAGATGTGCCACACCCGCAGAGATGTGCCACACCTGCAGAGATGTGCCACACCCTGCAGAGATGTGCCATACCTGCAGAGATGTGCCACACCCGCACAGATGTGCCACATCCCGCAGAGATGTGCCACACCCGCAAAGATGTGCCACACCCGCAGAGATGTGCCATGCCCCTGTTTGCCCTCTCCTGTTCGCAGCTCTCCCTGGAGCCCTCTTTTTTATCACCTCATCTCTCGCCAGAGGAAAACTCTGCCCTGCACCTCCATGGCTGACAAAAATAATGAGGCTTGAGTGCTTGTACCTAGGACATCACCTGCAACTTATTACTTCTAGGGTCTGCAAAGTCATGTCTAGGTATCAGTATTGAAGTTTTAAAGACCACCTAGTGACTGAATCACAAAATTATAGTTTGGTAGTTTGCTTGTAACAAAAAAAAAAAAAACATAAACAAACAAATAAACAAACCAACCAATTTTGTGAATGTCATGTATATCAATAAACTGGATCTTTTTTTCCCCCACAGAAAGAGAAAAATAGTTCATTTAATTAAGTAGATGGTTATCCAGAAATGTTATAACTTAATTTTAGTTTGTGCCCACTAGCTGCAATCTTTTTTTTCTAAATTGATTCTAACGATTCCTTATACTCACGGGAAAATATTAGGTAACCTGCTGTTCAGGTCTATTAGCAACCAAACAAATTCTCATTAACAGAGTAAAATGTATAAATCCAAATAAATAATAAATTGCACCTTTCTATTCAGTTAAATGACAGGTTAAAGTCTGTCAGAAGAAAGAACCTGGGCTATCTTGAAAATCTAGATAATTCAAGCCTTCTCATAAATACTTGTACCTGCCTAGTTAATCACAGATGGAATAGTATTTCTTATCCACCAAGCAATGCAATCTAGTTTATAGATTATATAATTATATTAGTCCTTTTAATATTTATTCCAGAGATACTGCTAATTTATCTGCTAATCTAATCTGCTACTGCTAATCCTTCATTTTAGGATCCTTCTCATTTCAAGAAGATTATCAAGAGATCCTTTTCCAAATGCTTTTTAAATACAGTTCTTAGGAAACGTTCTTCTATACTTATAAATATCCAAAAGGTACTATTTGGTTTGCCCATGGTTAGCAAACCTGCAGAAAGAAGGTTTCTGTGAAGGTCAGTTGACCAGCAAAACTTTAAACTTTATTATCCAGAATGTCCCAACATGGTCCAAGGAAAAGGAAGATTAGACTAATTGAAGGTAGCACTTAACAATCTAACTGTTTCTAATCTTCAAAAGCGACCTCTGCTTCTTCATGCTTATCCATGGGTTTAAGCTAAATATTTTACACCATTGTGTCAATTATCTCTCTCGTGCAAAGAGTAAAAGCACATTCTCAAGAGTATTGCAGAGCTGCCCTCAAAGCAGGAGCCTTATGTGAAGTATGTGGATGGAGGAAAGAGCACCTCCTTTTGAAGACGTAAGGGTGAATCATGTGCCTTTCTCAGCTCAGTTGTCTGAAGCAGCACAGTGGGAGAGGATTAATAAAACCTAGCTCCTCCAACTTTCTCTTTGAAATTCTAAGCTGCTTACTGTAAGAACCTTAGGAGTAGTCTTGCTCTCCTTGATCTTCTGTACTCTGCCCCCAGATGCACATGCTCAAATAAGAGTTAAGCAAAATTTTGGCCATAAAAATACCTCAAACTTGCAACTAGTTTGACTTTTTCTCACTTAGAACTCTCTCAATAGGGACTCAAAGTTCAGATTAGTAGTTGCTTCCAGTCTGCTTTCTTGTATAGCTGCAGGTGATTGCTATAGCACACAGAACTTGAAGAGGATGTTTCCAAGTCATAGAGTAGGACATCTCTGACTGAAATAGAGAAAGAAGACCAAGGGTTACAAGTAGAAGATTAGCTTTCCTTTGTACACCTGACACTGGCCAGAAATCATGAGAGAACAGATTTCTGCTGTTGACACTAGGTGCTGTTCCCTACTCAGAATTACTGTAATGAAGAAATACTTCAGACACACAGAGCAGGATAGAGGAAAATTGTGGTTGTACTATGAGTTTCGTTTTGTCTTTTTTGTTTGTTTGTTTGTTTGTTTGTAATTTTTTGTTTGGGATTTTTTGTGTGCCTGGTTTTGCTTTGTTTTGGTTTTGTTTTTTTTTTAATAAAAGACCTTAAATCATCTGATATTCCTACTTTCAGTATGTAAGAGCATATCTGACTAGTTTTTCTGGATTTGTCAGTTCCAGACTCCTATCTGTGTTTTTTGCAGAACATATCTGCATGAATAAATTTGTAGGACTTTTACTCAAATTCTCTGATCCCTATATTTTGAGTTTTGTTCCTACTTCATAAAAAGAAGTAGCACGCACCCAAATGTTGGTCCAGGATTTTGGCTTCACAAACAAGTGAAGTTCTCCGTTGCTTCATGTCTAAAACATCTCAACACAAATTGTTGGCTTCTTTGCACTGTGGACAGACATTCAAATTAACTGTTTTAAATTAAATTCTCAAAATCTGATGCTCCATCTCCCTTCCTTATTCTCTTTTACCTGTTTTATACTGTTGACTGGAAGCTGAAGCTGGTGCTAGAGGTCCCAATCTAGAGAAGAACGAGGTCTTCATCATTCTCAGTATTTTGCACCTCAGGGCTCTATGTGTTTTTTGTTCTGTACATCTTTTCAGTTTCATAGAACACCATGTGATTACTCTCCAAGGAGCTTCATGTATTAATCACTATCAAAAAGTACAGAAAATCAGGTTATCTTTTTTGTCTAGATATACAGGATGCACTCTAGATTTCTTTTTATTCTAGCTTTTGCTATGAAGTCCCACAAAGCCTGTGAAACTTTTGCTAAAGGATAGTCAGGGAAAATTGGTTTGATAACTATTTCTCTTCCCATAGATCTTTGAAAATTAAGAGAGTTTTAGTTCAGTAAAAATTTTCTGAAATTCTTCATTTTAATCACATAACCATAGTTCTGCATGGGTGTCCACTCATATGAATTTGTTGTGCAGAACTCTTGCTCATTTCCTATATAAACTTCAGTAGGCACATTTGTTCCAGTCAACTGATAAATATTTCAACAGATGAATGTCAACACTTTAGCATAAACATATGAAAATAATTGAAACGTCCCAGGTGTTACAATGCAGGTGACAGATGCAAAAGTGACGTTGAATACGAAGGGGATAAAGAAGACAAATAAGCCATTTTACACTGCATGATTTTGTTTTCAGTTTTGATTGTATGTTTCCTAAAAATCCAATAATCTAATTATAAATTCATATAATTCAATACTCTTACTTTAATTAGGTCAGCAAAAAAAGTAAATTAGTAAGTGTAGCTTTCATTATTCAAAAATCTATATTCAGCTTATTTCATTTTTCAGGTTCAGAATTAATCTCAAATCAATTTTCAGCCTATACCACTTGCAAGAATTTTGATTTCCACACAATACAAAAGTTCTCCAGCTGCAATAACCACTCTTCTTACCATTAGAGCATAATCCTGGCTACATTTCTCATTAGTGAGCATATCATATATCATGTAAATCTCTGATGTCTCTTTCTTATTATATGAAACTATGTGACATATATTTACGTCATTCTGAAAAGTCTGTTTAACTTGGGGATGCTGGATAGCTGTAATATTCTATGAGACCTCTTAAACTAATAGATCTCTTCTGTGATTATTACCTTTGCCAGTTCATTTCCATTTCCATCTAGTAGAATTACAAGATAGTATCAGATCCCAAAGTAATTTGTTTTTGTAGTACAGTAGAAAAAAAAATGTGGTCTGGTTTTTGAGAGCAGTTTTGGAATGGGTTTTTATTGTTGTTTAGGAGTTTTTCAACACAAAAGTTGAAGTAAATAGTAAGTGAATGAAATAAAGAAGTAAATATTTGAAACTGTTTTACATATAGCAGACCATTTAAGATTCTGAGGAGAAGTACTGTTATATCCCCTCATGTACAATTATTTTGGTTACTGCATAGGTTCCTTTGGTAATATTTTTTCAGTTTATGGTCCTGTCATCTGCATGTTGTTTCAAGATGGCTTCTTAGATCTTACTTTTCTTTTTTTTAAATTAGAATGGTTGTTAGAATGGTTGTTCTGTCAAAATCTATGATTTTGCATGTGCTCTTAAGTCAGCCAAGTATTATCTTTTACTAAACCTTTTCCTATTACACTTTGTAAAGAACAGTCCACTGTCCTATGTGAGATGTAAATGTTGTAATTCTTTAATGACACCCAGATCCATTTTGATTTAGTATATGCATTGCATTAACACTGGCAATGCAGCTCAGAAGACCTTTCTAATAAACTGCATTACTTTAGGATTGCATAATTTGTTATCTTTTTTCTTGTATCAGTAACTGGCATATACCAAAGTGAAAAAACAAAGGATTAAAAAAAGGGATAAAAAGGATGAAGTATTAAAAACAACCTCAGTATTTTGAAGACTATAGCACATGCTATAAAAATCAAGAATGCTGAGTTCATGAAAAACAAGGGAGCTTTAAGCTTAAGAGAAATAAGAAAAATAAAATGGTTGTGAGCACTTTTCTTTTTGTCATATGGAATTAAAAGAATAATGCCACTGAGTTTCAGCTTTAGCCTTCAGCTATAACTTGCATCTGCCTAGTCCCCGCCCCTACCTCTCTACAAATCCACATAATGTTCACTGGGCAAGTCACTTATTCATTCCCAGTACAGAAGCACATAAGTGATTAATTTATTTTCACTACCCAGAACCTAGTAAAACAAATTAGACAGGAGTGATTTTTTTTCATTCTTGTTTCATCTATGGTTTTTTTTTCCTCCCCACTGCATTTGCTAAAGGCTGCATATGTGAAAATTATCAGCCTGTTACTTTAGAGTGACAGGGTATCCTACACAGTCCTCTCCCATTGGAGAGGAATTCAGATTCTTTAGTCACTCCTTTATCTAAGATATTTCATGTCCATCACCTTGATACTTTTTCACATGCCTCTAGAATTTCCCATATCCCTGAATATTAAAATATCTATATGAGTACAGTCTATAATCTCTACCTCTGGTGAATGTTTCACTACCCTTTCTGGCAAAATGCATCTCTGGGTTTAAGGGGCAGTAGGATTACTGCGATTTCTAAGAAGTTTATTTTGAATGAATAACACTTCAGAATGTATTCCTGCCAAAAGGTTTTCTGTGAATTCTGACTAGCATCTACTTCATACTTCATTTGAGTCTGTCACAGTCCTCAACTATTGTAGTTTGACTTCGGTTTCCAATTTTAGTGGCTCCTAGGACTTTTTGAATTTATTTTTTCCTCTCACTATGTGTTTGTTCTGTCTCTTTTGTGTCAATTAAAATGATTGTCTTCCCACTAATGCTTATATTAAATAGCTTTTGTCTGCTTCTCAGTTCTTTTATTTACTCAAAAAATTACTTTTATTTACATTACTTATTTACTAATAGCTGCATTTAGTGTAAAAAATCTTGAGGGACTAGGGTTTTTTTGAGTTGCAGCTTGAAAGTTCTACCATATAGGAGATGAATAGTAGAATAAAGACCAATATTTGTATTCCATTATTGTTTTCCTCTCTATAGTAAAAGTATAGTAAAATCTGGGTAGCTCCACTTTCTATAATAAATATATTTCAACAAACTAAGACATTCTCAGGATAGTACAATATAATGTTTGTAATAAAAGAACTAAAAGAGTCTTCTATGATCTCACTCAAAATAGTATGTTCCAAGAGGAATTTTTTCAGCTTTACCTTCTGAATGGAAGAGGTTCTCCTTATATCATGATGATATTCATACTTGTAGCACAAGCAGCACACAAATAATTTTCATAATTTAGATCAGAATGCAAGTCTGTTCATATAAGTGTATTGAAAACACCACAGGGGAAATCACTATCTGTATTTTTTCCTGATACTGACAGAAAATCAAATGGTGTAGATTTTTATCCTAACAAGGCTTTTGAAAACAAACACTGATTGACCAACCTACTATTTAGGCTTGGAACTTCTTCCAAAAAAATCTCAAGAAGGCTTTGGGCAAATATTATAGTGTTATATCAAACAGATGATACAGTTTTTTAAGTTTCTAAAAATCCAACTCCCACTAATAGTTAGTTGGAAAGCTTTTGCATACTGAAAGCAAGAACACGATAAAACCCAGACTTGGTTTTCCACACATTTTGAAAATATTTTTTGCAGCATGAAAAGAATTTTTAAGAAACTCAAGACATTTAAATCTGGAAGCAAAAGAAGCCTTTTTTTAAATTTTTCTGATAAATTGCACAATTCAGATTTATAGAAACCTATCTGTTTAGAAGTGAATGTCAGCAGCCCAGTAAATTGTCCCCTAGTAAAGTGCAAATGTGGTCATCTATATACTTATCTCCAAAAGCTGCTTCATATTCTGGTATACTTTCCTCTGAAAAGATGTTTAACTAATTTTCCTAGCAATTTTCTAAGTGATAATTCAAATATTATTATTACTATTATTATATTACTACTACTATTAATTACTATTACTATTACTGATAATACTATTAATATTAGTAATATTATCGATATTATTAATATTATGGTTAATCCTGGTGAAATGGCAATAGCTCAGATTTAGGGCACATCTAACCTAAGCATGGCAGGAGTCTGCTGTTTGGGCTAGATGGTCTGATGGATGTAGACTTCTGGAATAACTTCTTTTGGTTTTTTTTTTTTTGTTTTGGTTTGGTTTTTTTGTTTGTTTGTTTTTTGTTTGGTTTTTTTTTGTTTTGTTTTGTTTTGGTTTTTTTTCCTATTTAACTATGCTATTTACAATCCCAACAGTGTTCTCATATTGTGTTGTTAGGCACTATAGACAAATGTCTCCAGCTCAGGGCAGATCACCTGGCAGCCTAGACCTTAACAATCTTTCTCCTGCCCAAAATTCTACTATAGACTGTTGGAAAAGCATATTTCCTAGGGTCATATATTGTAAATGTTAAGTTTTGCATTTTCTTCTTACAAAGTCCTGATTCTTTCTTTCCTTCTCAATCCTATCGAGCATAGGTTGCTGCCTACTGTATGTATCTAAGACACTGTTGTGTCTTAATGCTTATCTTAAATGCAGAGCTTTTTTCACATTTCTTTACACAAATTACTGCAACTGACATTCCATTCAGAGGGACTTTCTATTTCTTTCCATAGTTAGGTGTAATTTTCAACTTTTGGAATTTTAATCCAAGCTTCTTTTTGATTCATGAATCTTCACATTGATAGCTGCTTTGATAGGCTTCTTCTAAACATAGACACAGTTTATACCTGAATCTGTTTTGCTTGGATTAGTCATGATGCCAGTTAGAAAAAATGTATTTCTGTCCCTCACTGAATACAATGACATTGTTTGAAAATTCTTGGAAATGGGAAGTGCCAACAATGGAAAAGACCTTTTGTTTCCATGGTGGTGGTAAAATACACGAGAAGGCAGGGAGTCCTTAGAATCTATTAACTGACTTCTGAGGAGAATCTAGCTTTGTCTCAAAGGCAACAGATCTTATTTCCTTGGGAATTGGTAACCTACGAAGAGCCACTGCACTTAATCCTCATGTCTCAAATGAATACAGATCCTAGTGTTGGATGTCTGCTCAGCCTTTCCATTTCCTGCCTTTGGCAGGAATGCACCATAGGATACTCTTAAAAGTGAACAGATGCAATTCAGTTATGGCTTTTGAAAGTGTACTATGCAGAACAGATTTAGCAAAGATGTAGGAATAACAAGAAATCCCAGTCTTCATAACACTAGAATCAAGTGCATCTTAAGCACAAGCGGCTTTCCAATCCTGATCTGTAAGGGTGTAGTGTGATTGCATCCTCTTAATACCATCTCAGAACCTGGGCTAAAGCAGTTTCTAAAATGCAGAAAATAACCAAATTGTTGGAACAGTGACAGCTGAAGAATAAAAACTCATTCTGCAATCCTTTTTAAAACAGAGCCACAAGAAATGAATCCAAATGGCAATTAATTACATTATGAACAAAGTTTAACTTAGTTCAGCAGGAAGCTACCCCCACACCAGTCATATTTAAGTCTAGAGAATCTTGCAGTTCTTAGAGACCATTTAGAAGTGTTGAATAAATATTTGGAGGCACTGAATACCATGCAGAAGAAACCAGCTCAGCAGGAGATAATGCAGGTTCATACTTGCTCCCATTGAGAGCAGCCCTGCTGAGAAGAACTCTGAGGTACTGCTTGATGAGAAGCTCAACATGAGCTGGCAATTTATATTCAGCCAAGAAAGCCTGTCATGTTCTGGGCTCCATCAAACGCAGCACCGCCAGCAGGATGAGGAAAGGAATTTTCCCCTTCTACTCTGCTTTCATGAGACTCCAGCTGGAGTGCTGCATCTGGCTCTGGGTTCCCCAGCACGAGAAGGACATTGACCTGTTGGAGATAGGTCAGAGGAGGGGCACAAATATGATCAGAGATCTGCAGCACCTCTCCTATGAAGGCAGGCTAAGAGGGTTGGGATCATTCAGCCTGGGAAAGGCCCCAGGAAGACCTTAGAACAGCTTTCCAGTGCCTAAAGAGGGTTACAAGAGAGATGGAGAGGGACTTCTTGCAAGTGCATGCAGTCATAAAACAAGAAGGAATGGGTTTGAACTGTCAGAGGGCAGGTTTAAATTAAATGCCAGGAAAAAATTCTTCACTGTGACAATGGTGAAACACTAGCACGGGTTGTCCAGAAAAGCTGTGGACACCCCATCCCTGGAAGTGTTAAAGGCGAGGTTAGATAGGTCTTTGAACCAACTGGTCTGGGAAAGTTGTCCCTGCCCATTGCAAGAGGTTTGGAACTAGATGATCTTTAAGGCTCTTTCATATCCAAACCATTATATGATTCTATGATTCATCTTTATATATAGTGTAGATCATAAGATAGTATTCACTAATATGAAAAATCTAAATTCTTTTATTATAGAAACATAAAATCGTAAAATAAACTGAATTGGAAGGGACCTACAAGGATCATTGAGTCCAACTCCTGGTCCTACACAGCCCACCCAATAGTCACACAATGTGCCCAATAGTGTTGTCCAAACATTTGAAGTCCATCAGGCTGGTGCTGTGACCGCTGCCCTGGGGAGTCTGTTCCAGTGCCCAACCACTCTTAAACTTCTGAGCGAAGAACCTTTTCTAATATCCAACCTAAACTTCCCCTGACTCAGCTTCATGTTTGTTCTCAGAGTCTTGTACCTGATCATAAGAGTGAAGAGATGGGTGCCTGCCCCTTTGCTTTCCCTCATAAGGATGTTGAAGACCACAGTGAGGTCTCCCCTTGGTTTTCTCTTCTCCAGGCTGAACAGGCAAAGTGCCCTCAGCCACTCCTCATATGACTTCCCCCATGGTCTTTCACCATTCTCATGGTCCTCATTTGGACACTCTCCAATAGTTTAATGTATTTCTTAGATTGTGGCACCCAAAGCTGCCCCCAGCACTGGAGGTGAGGCTGCCCCAGCTCAGA
>JANRMJ010000001.1:82275679-82326029 GCA_025584955.1 Alethe diademata
TCTGTATGCACAACCAAGGCTGACCCATTGCAGGTGCAGAATCTGGCACTTTCCCTTGTTAAACTTCACAGGGTTGGAGATTGCCCATCTCTCTGATTTGTCCATGAAATCTTAAATCCTACTTTTAATCACTCCGGCTCACAGCTCCCTTTAGCTTCCAAAGCAGTACAGATTTAGAAGATATTAAATATCATCTTTTTTAACCAGACATCTCTGGAAAATCTTTCTATTTATCATTTTTTGGTTATAGGATTTCCATTAAAACAAAATCCCAAATATCTGATACTTGATACCTTCGAAGGCTTTCAAAATATTTCTCTAATATTTTTAAATAAAACATTCATAATGTCTCTAAAAGGCAAATGTAGTAATATATTCCCTGATATAGATTAAGAAAGAGAATAAAAATTAATTTGGATAAGTAAAATATAATCTTAAAAAAAAAAAAAACCACACCATTTTTCTTTACAGATTAGACTTTTACTCTTTTAACACTGAAGAACTACCCAAAGTCATCCTTCTTACAGGCTGATATGGCTGAAACCTGCTATTAATTTAATTTTAATCCAGCATGATAAATCACAGACTAATTTAGTCAATCTTGGGCTGTATTTAAATCTCTGTCAAAATCCAAGTGAACAAACGCACACTATTCTAGGATGAAGCTAAAGAAAAACAGAAATTGTTTTGAGGGTTATACTGGGAATAAGCAGGGACAAGTCTGATTATTTCTGCTGCATGCAGAATATGAACGAACCAGGAAATCCCAATCAAATTTAAGAAGTCTCATTTGTGAAATCTCTAAGGAATAAGAGACTTCATTTAAGACACTGTCCAGTTAATATTCTTAATGCATTCATGAATAAGATACTAGATTTTGTTTTAACAGAAGTCTTGTTAACTGAAATGTGTAACACTCAGAACCAGACTGAGAAATCAGTGGATTACTAGACCAGCAAAAGTCATATATACATCCAAGCATATAATAAATTGATAAAGTGTATTGAGGTACTGTCATACCTAACCATTGACTTTCTAGTAGCTATGATCAAAAGCTCTGTTAAAATTTGCTGTGGATATTTCACCTTACTTAAGCTTGCACATTGTTACAGACTGACAAATCCCATTCTGTCTTGCTCTCAGAGCCAAATTCAATTCTAGACCTTTCCATCTTATCATTCACATCAAAAATTCATCCATAATGAGGCTGAAGAGCCTTCAGCAACCCTAACCAACACTTTCCTTATATATTTATTTTAGGTATATCATGATGCTTTCTTGGAGGACTCTTAGCAACTACTGGTGACACTGGCTAATATTGCCATGCAGCTCATCATTTAGACTAGCATGAATCAAACAGAAAGTAGTGTTTGTCTACTTAAAATAGTACAGATAGATTAAATTATCCTATTACTGATTTGTGCACTACCTATATGAAGGCTTTCTTCAGAATATTAATTTACAGAAATCCCAATTCCAACACACTTGTGCGTTTCAGTGATTCAAAACAAATATTATTACTACTGTTTCATTCAGAATGTAAGATCAATTTTCAAGGAATTTTTTGCACTTTTTACCTTCATTTTTAACTCATGTAATTCATACATATGCCAAAAACGCCCACATCTTCATAACCAGAACACTTTCCTGGTATTGCATGTATTTGTTTTAAAAAACAACTTTATATCCAATATTACATCAAGATACACAAACATCAGGTCAGACAACTTTTTAATTAATTTCTTCAATTTGTGCAGTTTTTATCACTTTTAATAGTCAAGTCACAAAGAAGGGAAGCTTTGCATTCTGGCTGTATTTTGGTCACACTATTCAGGTCATTTTTATATCTAAAGTCTAGACAATGTGCCAAGTATCCATTGACATGATGTTTTCAGGAAGACATTTATAGATCCACTAGGTAATATAAGCTATTTAGAGAAAATGGTATGAGATATGCTCAAAAATAAGAGCAAGATTGTAAGAGGAGAGCATCTAAGCAGATGAGATAAACTTCCAGACAGTCATTTTCACTTCCAGCTTTTTTTCAGATATCCTAGTAGAGAATAAAATCATAGAAAAAAAAATCACACAGAAGAAGTAGTCAGCTCTTTCAAAAAGAAGAGGTATGAAAAAATACTTAATGACAAAATAGCCCATTTGTGTTTATCTAACATTTCTTGCCGGGATAACATTACCAGATATTTTTAATATATTAAAATATTTTAAAATATCAGTAATAAGAGATGGATTTTGTTCCTAGATAGTGTTATTGTCATATAGAACCTGAATTTTTTGTGAATGGCATTCCTGATTATCCACAATACTGTGTAATATCTTAATTTATTAAAATCTTTACCTGTGGCAGCTTAATATCTTTGGAAGGGATTTTCTCAAGTCCCATTTTCCATAGATCTCCCAACTTTTACTTGGGAATGAGTTTATCAGCAAGTGACATTTTTTAGGATTCATACTTACAGTAATGATCAGTCTTTCCTGTTTAAACTTAGGCTTTAAAGCTCAGAAAAAATTCTTTTATGATTTTGGGGCATGAGGATAATATAACATCACCTCTTCTAGTTTTTGTGTCTTCGATTGAATTGTGATAAGGTCCTACACATAGAGGAATTATTTCTGGTGAATAACACCTAAACTAGAAGTAGTGTGCCAGTGAAATTTCAGAGTTCTAACTTAGACAAATGGAGAGTAAACCCACAGACAAATATATTTTATCATCTGCAAAACATGAGGTCTACTTAAGTCATGAGTATACCACTGAAGTAATTGAGGATTGCTTCTGGAAAATCATTATCTGGCATGCACTTCAAAGATTAATTTGGAAAAGAGCATTACACTAGCAGTCAGTTCTGCTGTTCCACAGCCTGTGATATTTCCACAAAGTGTCTCAGCTTTAGCACCTCTTTCCTGAGTGAGAATCCAATCCTGATTTAATTCAGTGGGTTTAGTTAACGTAACACAAATGTACAGGTACTTAAAAAAGTTACACAGTTTGACTGCTTGAAAGCTTATTTTGAAAGATTCTAGCATTTATCTGGTTCAAACTCTCAGCACTCCCATCCAATAGCAGAAGGCTGGAAAAACCACATAGCCTAACCATATCTGCAGCCTGGTATCTCCAGTTTCTCTACATACTGCCCAACTGTTTTAGAGTTGAAATTGTGGCCATCAAGACAGTTGCAAGATAAAAGTCAAAGCCTTGGGAACATAGTCTAGAGATAAAAACGGAAAAGGTAATAAAATTTACTTATATAAGGTCTCAGTAAGGCAACCTCCTAATCAAAATAGTAAGCTAGCCCTGCAGCTCACTGGTTTGTGGAGATGCTCCAAGGTAGCTGTAGGCTTGCCAAAGCCTCACGGTTGTTCTGCAATCAATTCAGATTAACATGAATACTTTAAGGTTCTCTCAGGTTCCCTGGTTTGCCTGACTTACTCCTACTAGCCAGTCCATATATCCAATGCTTATATACTGAAAACTCTGATAGCCTCTGACAGGGTCTCCTCTGGAAATAGGAGCTGGCTTTTTCTATTTATTCTCCCATTGATATCTGCTGTATTGAAAAACAGCTTTAGCTTGAGTCCATATTGTTTTTGTCTGTGATCTGAGTTCCTATGGAAAGCTTGATCTTTTATCTGTATTTTTTCCTATACCTGATGATTTCAGAATACCTAGTAGAGCAAGCAGGTGTTTCAGAAAGAAATGTCGTGTGAAAACAGGTATTCAGAAAAGAAAGAAAACACTTCAGAGTTCCTAATGATTTTTGATTAATGACTTGAATTTTCTATGTGCAACAACTCGCACTTTTAAACCTATGAGCTAATACACCCTGCAGTTATGTTTGTTATTACAAATGTTAAAAGAATACATTCACAAGGATCAATCACATGGGGTTTTTTGTTTGTTTGTTTGTTTGTTTTTGGTTTGGTTTGGTTTTTTTGTTGTTTTGGTGTTTTTACTTGTATAGATTTACTAAAACTCCAGTTATTGTACATGGTCTGGATCCAGGAGCCCAGTGAGGAAGTTTTGGCAGTGAGGAGCTACAGGGCAGACCTCTGTAAGGAAAGGCTAGGACTGCCCTGTGCTGGACAGAGCTAATACCAGATATCCCTGTAATAGACCCACTGCATGACATGACTGAGCTCATCAGCTCCAGGTGTGGCACCTTGGGGAGAAAATATATAAGAAAGGGTAGAAAATGCCACACGTTGAGAGGAGGAGAAAACATACGGAGATAGAAAAATAGCGAGATAGCACCCTGCAAAGCCCAACATCAGAGAAGAAGGGGGGACTCCAGTAGACAAAGCAAAGATGGCTTTCCAGTGTTTGGAAAGGACCCCATGACAGGTCCAGTGAACATTTCCTCAGGGAACTGTGGCATCTGGAAGGAGGGACACTGGAGAAGGAAAAATGTGTGAGGAGTAGGAGTGCCAGAAAGAAGCTGCTATGAAGTGACTGCAGCTCCCTGTGCTTTTCCAGGGGCAGAATGGGGACTGAGGGTACGAAGACAGGTTGAGAGTGAAGACATGAACAAAAATCTGTAAGACAGAGAAGAAAGACATTTTGCTTATTACCTTGCTTCTAACCATCCTCAAACTCTTTTATTTGGTATTGAATTTGTTTTCCCCAAGTCAAATCTTCTTTTCCTCTGACAGTAACTTATAAGCCATTACTCTGATTTTATCTTGACCCACAACCTTTTTCATCATACTTTCTCCTCCTGTCCTGTTGAGAAGGGAGGATGGCTGACCAGATGGGAGTCTGATATTCATAGGTTAACCCAGAAAGAACCTGTACTAAGTTCCATTTTAGAAAACAGGAAAGTAAATAACTTTTTCTAAATTAAGTTTTCAACCACAAGACATGTTCTAGACTCATCTTTCTAAAAAAAAAAACAATGCACAAACAAATTTTTCCTGTTTTTTGTCAAGAAACAAATTAACAAAGATTTTCAGTTTTGTCCCATAAGTACATGGAATCTGATAACATCATTTTGGTCTGAATTAAAATAAATGGATTATTTTAGTTTCACCCTATCATCTAAAATGTATAAGTAAAGTTCCTTTGAAGAGTATGGGGTTGCTTTTCTCAATATTGCCTAAAGTTACTTTAGAGAAAAAGTGTTTGAAGTTCTACAGGATTGAATCCAGAGGATGCTGTCTTTTAATGAGAGAATGTTCTTCACCAGCATATATTACCTTACTGAATACTTATTTCTGACATTTTGCATGAATTATGATAATGTTTTCTAGCAATTAATAAATAAAAATTGACTGATTTTCCAGATTTATTGAGCTTACAACATGTATCATTAAAGCATAACTGTAAGTGCACAATTCTGATTTCTGTTACAAATCATTTGTCACATATGTTATCAAGACCAGAGACCTGCTACCTGAAGTATTCTAATTTGACAGAATTATGTCCCTGATTAGCAGCTAAATAAGCTTTTCCTTTAAAGCTCTCCAGTTTCCTTTGATTATTCACTCAACATAGTTTTTACTTTCCTTGATAAATCTATATTTTTTTTTAAATCTCCATTAGTTAATGTTTAAATTCACTGGACTACCATGGATTGCATTATGTCATTTTTGCAATGTAATTTAACAATCAAAATTATAAACAGAGAACTGAATTTTTATACATGTAGCTTCCTCTATTTCATTCCTTAAGGGGTTTTTTTCATCTTTTGAGCTGACTTATTTTATCAGACACTTGCATTTTCTTGATTCTAGCTAAGAGGTGAAGAAACAAGAATTTTTTCTGGGAATTCATATATCTAACCACTAGGAAAATATAAATAGGTATTTGAGGAAACAAAAAGTTCTGCAGTAAAAGTTACCATTTTAACAGTGACAGATTTAGATTTTAACAAAGTGTTTTCAATCCTTAGTAATAACTATGTACCTTCCAGCTACAGAAAATAACCATGTTGTTAAGTCTAGTATACAGATTATTTTTTTTTGTTAAGTACAATTCATTTCAGGCTCACTTGGAGCCATACCAGAGACCAGAACAGTTCCAGTCTTTAGACTCTTCTGGCCATTAGAGTAGAAGAACTTAAATGAGTAATTTACATATTTGTAATATCTGAGAGGTAAACATGCATGCCTGCTTTGGAAACATACCACAGTTCAGAAGGACAAGTTTGACAGCTTCTAGATCTTAATTCCAGCATCAATTTTATTAAATGAGATTTAGATTCTACATTACTTACACATTTCAATTGCCTAAATCTTCCTTCATGTCATTGTTTTATATAATATTTTTATTTGGTTATTTTTCAATAACTATGATGAAAAAGGATATCAGTACATATAGTACTGTATCTTCATTTGTCTAATGGACAAAGCTTAAGAAAGAATCAGTTAAAGAGAAACATTCAGTCTTGTGAAGTTAGTTAGGATAAGTCTCATTTTAACTCCATAATCTTCAATAAAGTTCATTGAAGTTGTCTAGAAATGATTAATGATGAAAGAAATTAAGATGCTGGAAAGCCATACCTGAGAGAATAATTTATAAGGCATACTTCCCCAGGCTTGACTAGCAGGAGATCTAAACAAATGGTGAGGCTAGAAAAGTGGTGAAAAGGTATTTATACTTATCTATGGTGGTGTCAACAAGAGCTGCATCGCATAGCTATTTAATATTGGAGCTACAGGGGCCCAAATTTTCAGTGTCCCATCATCTTGTGTGATACTCAAACCAAGCTAAACAAATACTACACACAACATGAAAAAGCTTAATAGCAGAGAAGATGTGATGGCTCACAGTCAACCTTAACATATCACCATATCACTGAATCCTTCTGTTGTCTATATTTAAGTTGAATTTTCTTACATTACTCACTCTTTATGATGGCTGTTTCAAAACATCCTTTTTTTTAATTACACTTCCAGCCCAATAATCAGTAGTTTATACCATTTTGTTCCAACAGCTTTTTTGTTTTAATAGCTATTTTACATCTTCAGTATTAGACTTTCTTTCAGCACAGGTTTACAGAAAGCACTCAGCTTCTCTCTCAGTCAGTGTTTTGATAGCTCTTTGGTCTTTTCTTAAACCCAGCATTGCTTAAATTTTCACAAACAGGCTATCTCTGCCTTTTGGCAACTACTGCCTCGCCCTCTAGAAAGAATGGTCTGACTTGTTCAAGTGAAGTCTGATCACTGCGTTGCACAGTACTTTTCCGTAAAGAATAATGATAAAAAGTTGTTATTTCTAGACACATGAAGATCTTCTTTCTACATGTTTGCAGCTGTTTCTTTACAACAGGAAATTTACCCATCCCTCCGTATTTCTAACACTGTTTGGTTTCATGTCATCCATTTCTTCCGATATCATATTCTGAAGGTCTCAGTGATGACAGTACTATCAAACTATTTTCTATGGACCAACATCTACTTTTCTTGCTCTGGAACCAGGACAATCTATGGAAAACAACTGCTTGCATTTCTACTTTACCATGCTTTCTAAAAGACTGTCACACATCCAAGAATCTCCAGCCTCTGGAGGGTTAAAACAGTGTACCACAGTGTGAGTTTTGAATTTAAGCTCTTACTCCAAGCTTTTTGCAGGGGGAATTAAAACACACCTTAAATGGTATCAAGCCTTTGTCTGATGTCTTAGGAAGGCAAGACTTTTTGATCACTTTTCTTAAATTGCCTAGAATGTTAATACTGTTTTCTCTTCCATACTAAAAATGCTTTGTCAATGGTAGTCTAGATCCTCGGGTTTTTGTAACAAAAGGTAAAAATTATATTTAGTGAGGCTCTGAGAAAACACTTAGTCTGGTTTGGTGGTCAAATTTCCAGATTTAACCAGTATCTTTGCCTAGTGCTCACTGAATCATGTACATAAACCAGCTTGGGCCAGCAACATCTTAGTTATCTTAATAGTGCGTTCCATTATTAAGTACAGACACTTCCAGACAGTTTCTAGATTTAAACCCATATTCCCCTTAAATCAGGTCTAAATTAGAGAAACTACATGTTTAATACAACTGAAAAATTTCAAAGATTTTACCAAAATATCAGTTTCTTTTACTTTTCCATGATCCTTCTATTTTGATATCAGTCAACTTCAATGTGCTTTTAAACATTGCACTGACAAAAAACTGTGTGGTTTTGTTCTTAATTCCTCATATTCCTTCAGTGATTTTAAGGTTTTGTTTGTTTGTTTTAGTTCCCTATATGTTTCATAATACTTTAATACAATGCATTAAAAAAACCAAAACAGCAAACCTCCCTAAAATAAAGTCAAATAAATGCAGTCAACATATAACAACTTAAGTGTTAAATATTTTCAACACTTCAATAAAAGGATTGAACAGCCATCTGTGGGTATGCTCATCTAATTGCCCTTCCACCTATCCACATTACTTTGTAAAGAGAAAAGGCAGCAGAAGCTATAAAGTTACATTAGAGTTAAGATTGTTTTTATTTCTAGAGTTCAGTTAAATTGAATGAATTAAAAAAAAAAAAAGTTACTATCTCCAGCATGATGAAAAAAAAACATATTCTCAAAATTCAGTTCTTCCCGTCTGACTCTGACTGATAAGGCAACACCAAAATAAAATTTAATTAAGGCCAAGAATGTATTCAGTTGATACTACTATTACTAAATAAACAGACTCCAATTCTTATAATCCCAGAGGAAAAAGCAAAAATTATAGTAGCACCTTCATTGCTTTCTTATAATCAGCTTTCAAAATATAAAATTCAATGTCTGAATTCCTTATAGTGATTAACACCTTCACACTGATTTTCTGCTTCTTCCCTGCAGATACATTGCAGCAATGAGTCTATTATCGTTCATTTGACTAACTGCACATCCAGCTATTACAGATCACTTTGAAGCTTTCATAAAGTATGAGAGAGAACATTCTTTTAAAGTACTTTCAGTGCCTGCCAATTTGATAAATATGTGCATTTACTGTCATAAATACAGGCAAGGTTTAGAAAATGAGGGATATTATAAAATGTGTTGCTACTTTTTTGCAAATTTTTTGACAGTTTTACGCAAGGTATATGTGTCAGAGTGTGACTAAGCTGTTTCAAACACATAATGAGCATTCCTAGAGAAACAGGATTCCTTTATTAACCTTAAATATTCTCAAGAAAATACAAGTCCATGCTTTTAAGAATGAGACGGAATGTTTGTTTATTTTCAGTAGAATAAATGTTAATTATATTACTTGGATTTTCTGTGGTTTAAAAGCAGGTAATATCCTCATTTGCATCTACTTTATCTCATCTTTGAACAGTCCATTACATTAATGTGTTTGCTTATTTTTTTCCCAAGTCACCTTCAGTCCTTTTTTCATTCCTAAGCCATACTTGCATCTTATTTACTGCATATTCAATATGCAGTAAAAGGCCAATCTCAATTCCTTAGCTCTGAAGGGAGAAAATTAATTCTGTGTTACACAGGTGTTTTCTCAATAAGGTTGTTTACTTTTACCTTCCCACTACTTGAAATGTTGAGGTTTGTTGTCTGCTTTTTTTTTACTTCTTCACTTTTTTGGCTTTCTATTTTGTGCAAAGGGAAATCTAGTTTTTACCAATTGTAATTTGTATCTAGAATCTAGTTTCTACCAATTTGAATTTCTTTTTTCCCTGCTATGAAAGGCATACTGATGAAGTGTAAAGCAAAAAGTTTAAAACCAATTTATGCCACAATATTATTCCCCTTAAAAGATAATAAAACTTTAAAAAAAAAGAAAGCAATTATTATTTTTACAATTGAGGAGCAGACTTCATCTTTTAAAAGTCAATGAAAAATTTTCATTACCCTTTGCTGGAAAGATATTTTGTTCTCTCTTTTAGATTAGGCTCGTTGGAGGACAGTGATTTCAAAATGTCCAAGTGTCCCAGTTGAAAGACTCAAAACCTTTTGTTGCATTTCTCAGCTGAAAATTCTGGGTGTTCTATATGAAAAGTAAATTCCTTATGGGTGGTACAAGTCCTCTGTTACTGGTAAGTATTTGACATCTCCTTGGCTCCTAGTACTCTACTGAGAAAGTAGTTTCTAGCTCTTTTACTTTTATTTTCATATTTCCATAAAAAAAATTACAGAGACAAATTTTCTTTCTTTGCCTCCCTAACAGTATTTACATGACAAAAAATCCTTTATGTTCCACTGGGTAAATTGTGAAATTTCATGACTCTTCAAATATATAGTTAATTACAGATAACAATGGCTTAAAGGGAATTTTGCTAATTTACAGTTCAAATAATTCATTGATACATATTTTATTTACATATACTACCTGCAAATAAGAAATAAACATAATTTTTAGATAAATAAATAAGATCAAGTCTATACCTAAAATTTACAAAAGCCTAGTAATTGGAGTGTCATGTTATCAGCTTGCTCCATAGCCCACACATGGTGTTTTGATGTTGAAATGCATGGAGTGAACAGATGAGAAGAAAGACTTCCTACTGTTTGGAGAGTCCTGAAAATATCTGTGCCTGGTGGGAAATGTGAGGGACAAAGTGTTCCTCTTCAGAACAACTTGTCTTGATTTAGTATTTTAAAGTGTAAGCTTTAATTAAAAGAAAAGTATCTTCAATGACTAATTGCTATTGACACCTAAATATATTCTTACTTAGTAAACAACTGGCAAAAACCAGCTTTTAAAAAGTACCTATCTCTTACTGCATTCCAAGGCATTGAATGCATGTCCCAGCAGGAGCTGATGTTTTAATGATATAATGCTGTACCTCCTATAAAGAACAGTAATGTCAGGAAGAATTGTAGAAAAAATAATTTATCAAGGTTTGAAAAGCACTATACCAATAGATTCAGATAAATCTGACTTCCACTTAGATTTGAAAGGCAAGATTTACGTTCTTTCAGATCAACTGAGCCAATCTTAATCACTTTTTTTTAGCAAGCCAAAATTAGAACCTACCTTTTAATGATATTATGATGCTAGCTCTATTACTGTGTTCAGGTAATACAGAGCACACCTCCAAGCAAGATTTGCAAATAAAGTGATAGTGCATTTAATTATTTATTTTACATTTATATATAACTATATAATATTTATAACTGTCCTGATGCAATGGAATCTTCTTTGATAATGATTTCAATTTCACTTCACCTTACAGCAGCCACTGGACATCTTTCTTTATTAAGAAAATCAAACACTTTAGAAAAAAACTTAGTGTGTCTACATTTACAACTACTATACTCCTAGGAAAAAATAATGTGGATGCTGCACACTGTTCCTCTAATCTGCTCTGTATATTTGCTATCCAATACTGTCTGTTACTATCATAGTTGTAATCAATAAACCCCACAATTATAAGTTATTCCACTTTTTGAACATAGCAGTATTTGAGTGACCCTTGCCTTTAAGTAACAATAGTTTTCAGTTGTCTTTGCAAATCTTTTCATGTGCCATATTAAAATTTCATGCAGTGGGAGGATGAAAACAGATAAATATTTTTCTCTCAGGAAGAAACTATTCAGGTAGATTAAAAGTAGCACTGTATATATGCTATACCTGTGTATATATGAGATAGCAAATCTACACATGCTAATAGCCCTTTTTAATAAGTATAGTTACTGAGAGAACAAGAAGCAATGGAAAAAGATGGATAGACAGTCAGCATTGTTTAAAAATTACAATCCATCTGCAGTGCATTTCCTGTGTAGGCTCATCAACACAAAATAAAGGATGGCCCCTGATCAGCATGTGTTTGCTTCTTCTGCTTTAGAGTAGTGTTCAGCTTGCCTTATTCACAAGTTATTGAACAAGCTTGGTGTACTAGTTGTGGCTGGGATAGAGTTAATTTTCTTCACAGTGGCTGCTATGGTGCTGTATTTTGGATTTGTTCTGAACAGTTTTTATAATATTAAGATTTTTTTTTTTTTTTGTGTAAGCTGAGCAAGACTTACACTAAGACAAGGCCTTTTCAGCTTTTCATATGGCCATGCTGGCAAGGAAGTTGGATGTGCATGGGAGGAGACACAGCCAGGACAGCTGACCCCAGATGATCAAAGGGGTATTCCATTCCATATGACATCATGCTCAATACATAAAGTGGAGGAAAAAGAAAGAAGTGAGGGAATGTTTGGAGTGATGGTGTTTGTCTCCCCAAGAAACCACGACGTATGATGGGGCCCTGATCTCCTGGAGATGGCTGAGCATCACCTGGCTGGGAAGCTGTGAATCCATTCCTTGTTTTACCTTGCCTGTGTGCACAGCTTTCACTTTCCCTACTAAACCGTCTCTATCTGAATCCATGAGTTTTTATCTTTTACCCTCCCAGTTTTCTCCCCAGTCCTACTGGTGGGGGAGTGACCAAGCAGCTGTGTGGAGCTTGGTTGTTAGCTGGGGTGAAACCACAACACTTGAGCTGGTAACCCTGCTGTCATTTTCATCAGCCCATGACAGCCTGGGAAGGCTCAGCCAGTTTAGAATAGCAGGTGATGCTAGAGCTCTTGTGAAGGCTTCTCACAAGCAATACAGCAGAATCTTTCCCCTCCTTCAGTATGGGGTCCTTCCCATGGGAGATGGTCCTACAGGAACTTCTCCAATGTGAGTCCAACCCACAACCAACAATTCTCCACAAAATGCTGCAATGCAGGTTGCTCGTCTGTGAAGCCAAGTCCTTCAAGGACAGCCTGCTCCAGCATGGGATCCCCACAGGGTCACAAGTCCTACCAGGAAACCTGCTAAAATGTGGGATCCTTTCTTGATGGGTGTGCAGTTCCCTGACAGTACCTTTCCCAGCTCTGGCCTCCCACAGGGTCACAACCTCCTCTCAGGCATCCACCTGCTGTATGTGATATCCTCCCCAGGCTGCAGGTGGATTTCTGCATCCCCATGGGTCTCCAAGGGCTGCAGGGGAACAGCTACCTCACCATGGTCTACACCATGGGCTGCAGGGGAATCTCAGCTCCTGCCTGAAGCATTTCCTGCCCCTCCTTCTTTGCTGGCATCAGCTGTTTTTCTCACATACTCTCATTTCACTCTTCCCTGGGTGCAATTACATCTGCACAATAACTCTGATATTTTCTTTCTTAAATATCTTATCACAGAGGCCTTACCTCCATTTCTGGCCGGCCCAGCCTTGGCCAGCAGCATGTTTGTCTAGGAGTCAGCTGGCCTTGGCTCTGCCAGACATGGATGAAGTTTCTGGCAGCTTCTTACAGAAGCCATCCCTGTATCCCCTCCACTACCAAAACTGGGCCATGCAAACCCAGCTGAGAGGTGCATAAGAAGATACATGGTATGCTGAAAAGATAAAATCTTCTTTTTCACTTTTCAGA
This sequence comes from Alethe diademata, assembly GCA_025584955.1. Lineage (NCBI taxonomy): Eukaryota > Metazoa > Chordata > Aves > Passeriformes > Muscicapidae > Alethe > Alethe diademata. The sequence continues at coordinate 82,288,977 of JANRMJ010000001.1, forward strand.
ATAGAATTAAGGCACAACTCTTTTTTTCCATTGCCCGCACCATTTAGCTGAGATTTATCATATCATGAAATAACATAGACAGCAATGAAATAGTCTTGTATTTCTTAAAAGAATCTTAAAATAAACATACACACAGAATAATTTTAATAATGAACTGTTTTGTTAAGCACAGATTCCAGTGCTGTAAACTGTGCCCTTCAAGGGAAATGGCCTAAAACTGATTAATTTATATACAGACACTGAAATCATACACAGACACAGCTCATATCTGAAATAAATACAGTGTAAAGTAAATAACGTTACATTACCTAGCAAGTTCCTCTAACTGTACCTGCTACCTGCTTCCCACATTGTCTTTCCAACCTCCTCTGGTGTTTGCTTGATCGTTATCAGCATGACAGCCTACAAATTTGACCTCTTTTCAGAAGGTGAATTGGTTGTGTCCCAACAGCAAACAATGAGAGGGTGGCCATTTTTACGAGAGGCTAATCTTCATAGGCTTTGGGGACTTTTTTCCTGCAAAAGTCTTTGTTTCCTGGCAAAAAAAAAATCAAGTTATCATAACCAATAGCTACCCAGTGAGCTATGTTTTGATTTAAGAAACATGAGCCTTCTTTGGCTTAGGATTTGAGTTCAGAAAACCATAAAGCCCAATGCTTCAGGCACGCTGCAACTGCAAATATCATGTCTAGGGAAGGTGAAAATTGACATAATATGGCCCCTTCTGCAGCTTCCAATGTAAGAACCTACACAGCCCATGGCTGAATTTGCCCCTCGGCCTAGTGTTAAGGTTCCGCCTTAGGTTAGTGTTAAGGTTTCGCCTAGGGTTAGGGTTCATAAAATTAGAAAGCCCAATGCTCCAGGCACACTGCAACTGCAAATATCATGCCAAGGGAAGGTGAAAATGGACACAATATAGCTCCCTCCACAATTTTCAAAGTAAGACCATCCACAGCCCATGGCTTCATTTACTCCTCTGCCTTTGGTTAGTGCTGCGGCTAGGGTTTGGGTTCAGAAAACCAGAAAGCCGAAAGCTCCAGGCACACTGCAGCTACAGAATCATGACCAAGGAAGGTCAGGACTTCCACAATATGGCTCCCTCAACACATTGCTCGTTGAGACCAGCCACAGCCCATGGTTGCATTTACCCCTCTGTCTAGGGTTACGGTTTGGCCTAGGGTTAGGGAACATAAAACCAGAAAGCCCAAAGCTTCAGGCACACTGCAGCTGTTAAAGGCATGCCAAGGAGAACAAAAAATTGCTACAGAGTGGCTCCCACCACAGCCTTGTCCTTGGAACCACTCTCACTCCCATGCGGATACTAAAGCCCACCCCGTGTTTAGGGTTCTGCCTAGGGTTAGGGTTCAGAAAACTATAATGGCCAATGCTCCAGGTGCACTGCAACTGCAAATATCATGCCAACGAAGGTTAAAATGGACATAATATGGCTCCCTCCTCACCTTTCAATGCAAGACCATACACAGTCCATGGCTGCTTTTAAATTTCTATTTAGGGTTAGGATTACAGCTACAGTACATATATTCAATGACTAGCAACAACATGTCCTGTCCAAAATAAAATTTTTTCTCTCAGTGGTTTAAATTGCCAACAGAACTAATTTAAATAAATGAAAGATGGTAATATAGAATAATCAAATACTTCATAGTTCATCTCAATTATAAATTGCTTTACCAAGTCATAAAATAAATTTAAGCAAACTGTCCATAAAATTAAGTTGTTCTTCACTTAAAAATAATCTGTAACCTGACAGGAGCAATATTCATATTATCTACCTGTTCCTGCCTGTCAGCCTAGGGCATAGAGCACAAATCCAAGTAGCACGAGATAATCAACACCAAGAAGATGTATCTGGCAGCAGTACCTGGAATAATAAATCATTTTTCAGATCAAAGATAGGTGTTTTCTAAACCCTTAGTTAAGGCTAGAAATATTTCTCACTGGTTATATACACATTTTGCCTTTGGATTTCTCCCTTTTCAAATATATGACAATGTAATTTATTTTTTTTGATGATCCATTTCAAGGCTTGTGCTACTTCTCCTTTGTTGACCTTCAACAATACAGAAGGAACTCACACTTTCAGGGCACCTTAATTCTGAATTACATTCTTGGGCCAAGTGATCTATCCAACTCTCCTACATAAGAAACCTTATATTAACTGCGCATTGAGAGTATAGTATTCCCAGTTCTCTTTCTATGCATACTATTGTGGGTACACAAGGCCTTGCAGAAATACACACTGATAATAATAATTTGTTTCTGTATTCATTAGGATAGAATTATTATAGGTAGTAATTGAATAGAAAAGCCACAACTGCTGTTGGCTGATAGTTTAAAGTTAGCTATTTAACTCTACTGATCTCAATCTTATATGAATGCCCTCTACTTTCCACATATCTCCTGAAGAAATAGTTGTGATGGGCTACTTTCTTTTAGTTCTCAGACCCATTTTGCTATTATTTTCATAGTTAATAAACATCCTTTATTTTCCACAGAAACACAGTCTTTTGGGTTTCCCAATTTCACCAGATTAAACGACTCTGCAAATCAGATAAATGTTCAGTCTGAATACTCTGATTAATCACGTTAACGTTTTGTGACACAAAAAAGCACTGCTCTCAAAGGAAGGTTGAAAAAAGCTCCAGCACCTTTATTTCAGTTTTATGAAATTGGCCATCCTTTAAACCAACACACACCTAAATTGATATGTCATGAGGCAGTAACAGCTATAGTTTGACATTGTTCTTTTTAAATAAATTAGTAATAAACACAGGGACATCAGAACAGGTCCTGATTTAAAAGCTAGTTTAGAGAAAGAGTAGTGAAAGCTTAAACATGACACATTACTAACAGTCATATTTTTTGTATTATATAAAAAAATCAATGTCAATAGAAAGCTCAGGCAAATTAATTTTGTTGCTGACTTATGACCAAGTATGAGATCAACTATATAATCTACACATCCCCAAGCATGTCTTTCATAATATGAGAGATCAACATAAAATAGCAGTGAAGGGTTCAGGGTGACAGCCTAGTTTTGGAGGAAGAAAATCATATTCATAATGCAATGACAAAAACTTTGATTGCAAACTTACTGTTTTGCTAAAGAATGTGCTTATTTGTGTCTGAAGGTATTAGTGAGATTTTTCACTACTAAAAACAACTCTGAGGAAGGTCCATGACTGTACAGTAAACATACAAATAGTTCAAGGGATGTGATGAATGCAATTTTATTACCATTTTGATTTATTATAAAGATAGCATCATAGCATACACGATAGTATTTATGTCCTCTCTGCAGACAAGAGCTCAGCTGCCAAATGTGATGGACTCTATTTGAATTGGCATTATAGAAATTGACAATATAAACTTCTGTATCTATTCAACTCACACTCTTGCCCTCCACTGTAATCTGATGCTGGCTTAATCCAATAAAGCACCCTGTTGCCTTCTCCCAAATTTCTATTATTCTGCACCTTTTTCCAACACCAGACATGCTCTCCTCCATCTCCAGCCATCAGCCATCATACACAAACAGCACAGGACATCCTTTCACATTTCCAGTATCATTCACCCACTATCAGATAACTGAACAGACAAATTTTTACTGTTACTTTTGTACTTGTCTAGTCTTAGAGGACCCCTCAGCACCTGGACCCAAGACAATCTTTCTTCAATTAAGGCAAGCGAAACATAATAATTTCACGAGGCTTATTTTCCTTTACTCAAAGTACATATTTGGATGTTTTTAGTTGCCATTGAAATAATGGCACTGTCCTGGAGACTTAAATGACCACTGTTTCAGGGCTGAATTCTGTTTGGTTTCTATCTTATAAAGTCAAATCTAGAGGAAAGCTTCCAATTATTGAAAGACAGAAGATTTATCATCTAACTGTGTAGGAGTTCAGCACTGAGACACTTGCTAATAATCATGGCAGTGATGAACAAGTGGGTAAAAGTGTGAGACACAAAAGTTCATAACCTCTGCTGTCAAAGAATTTGTCATAATTCATAATCATAAAAAATTCTTGTTAAACATCCATGTTTTAAGTAGCTTTAAAATGAAATTTAGGAAAAAGATCAACAACAAAACCACCAAAAACCTCACATTCCCCTATTTTAAATTTTTTTTCTTTAATTTTTCAGCAGCCATTTTAGGTTTGCATATTTCCAGAAGTAAACTAGTAGGTGAGGGTATGTCCACAGAGCTGGAATAACAGAACAGGGTCATTATTAAATTGCCTTCCTAGCCAACCTCAATCCCTTTCTTTTGTCCAGGTCACAAGATTTTGTAAATGGCAGGTTTTAATCCAGTATGGCCCTTGTTTTAAGTTGAAATTACTAGCTACTATATAAATCCTAACATCACAGCTTCTTTGTACCATTTGCATAAGTTTTGAATCCCATGGCACAGCTGTATAATAATCATTTGTGTATTTTAAATCTCAGTTTAACAGATTTTTGCATCATCAGCTGTCCTTTTCTCCCTTCTTCTTCTCAGTGTTTTGCTACACTCTCTAGCACAGAATCCAAATGAAGTAACAGCATCTCCCTATTCTGAATCTCACCCTACAACATATACACTACCATCAATGTTTGGGCAATTACCTAGTTCTGCATAGAAAATTATGCACCATTTAATCTAATTCAATTATTGTTAATGTTACTTAAAAGCTATTCTTTAATGAAATCAAGAGAAGAAACACCATCCTTAGGAACTGATTTCAGTTTGCCAGTAATGTAGCAACACACAACTATAGAAACTTATGGGTAAGTTTGCAAAACAGAAGTTAAGTAACTAATTTCCAGAAGGCTTTACAACAGACTTATTTCTGTGGGGGCATTTGTTTGTTCTGACTGAGCATGAATTAACCTTTGAGTTATGATGGCATATAAGGAAAGAAATAAAACTATTAATCCCATAGCCCACACTAATTAGAGGTAATATTTAGTCTGGGAAGCATCTTATCACTAATTAACATGAAAATAAATATTTTAGCTTCTATTTGATTCTCTAGGCACATCTCAATTCTAGTATATTTCAGTCACACTCTTTTCTTTTACCCTTCAGACCTATATTCTTGTGAGCTAATTTCTTTGGTATTTTCAATGCTAGACAAGAAATCACTGCAGTTAGTTTTAAATAAGACTGCATAAAAGAAAAGATAAATGGTTCTAGACAGCCATACTACTTTGTGAATATTGAACTATGCTATAGGTTGACATATCCTTAAAACTGCTGCTAAATCATGAAGGCTCAAAAGTCAGAACAGATTATTGAAATGTTCTTAAGTGGATTTTTGACACCATTTTTACTTGAGCTATGAGGATATACTACAGCATAAGATGACATTCAGAAGTGGTTTTTGACATGAAATACATTACTCCTTGTCAGAATATGGAATGGAGATGATAGTATGTATAGACTTTTCATATATTACATGAGAGATAATGGATTCCTTGAAAGCTTTTTATGATGTACTACATTAACCTATAAAGTAAAATATGACTATATGCATTTTTAAGTTATTACATGCTTCATTAATAAATTATTAAATACATTGAACTATTGAGATGATGACATGGAGATTTCTATGTAATTTTCTAATAATATGGCACATAATATCTTTATTTTGATTAAATAACCTCAAAGTAGCTGAAAACTATTATTGTTTTTTTCATTCCATTCCTCTCTTCCTGAATTTTCAGTAGATAATTTTTGTGACCTGTACATGTGTGTTCCACAGTTTACATAAATAATTATTATATAAGCCAGCCCTGGTCCTTATTCTAACATGTAATGCCCTGAGACACTGCAACACTTCAAAAACCCCCATATTTTTGCTGTTAGAGTAAGCACTCCATTCTCATTTCTTTAGAGTGGGTTGTCAATAGTTTTCTAACCTGGTGGGAAGAGACAGGCCACTGTAGATTCCTGATCCTTTTTCCCTTTGATTCTTTATAATATAAATAGCAGAAGCCTACTGAGGTTAAAATCCAAACTAAACTTTAATCTGATCATTTAAGCCACATTAACAGAACTGAGACAGCTATCTACAATCACACCACCTGCAGCCATAAAATCTACAAATAGGAGAAAGCTTTCTTGATCAGCCAAACTTATCAGAAGTAATTTGCTACTAGCTAAGTCTTTCCAAGATACTTCTTACTAGCACTTATTGAAATCTGAGTCACCAAAATTATTACTTTTAAGAGGCGTGGATTTTCTTTTCTCCTTAGCTACAGTTCTTTTATATAGAGGAAAGTTCATTCCCTTGAGCTTGCTGATCAGCAAACATGTTTTTTTTTTTAATTAAAAAATAAATATACACCTTACTTCAAAAAGTTATTGTGTTAACATAACAAAGATTTCTGTTTCTGCTGAAGTCATACTGTAAGTCCTTTTGATTTACACAATACATGTCCAATTTCTTTTCAGTAAAGTTAAACTTATTATCACAGCTTCATTTATTTAGCTTATGCTGGTATGATCTTTATTCAGTAATAGCTTTCCTTCAGGAAAAGATGCTCCCATGCAATATATGTAACATGCCTGAATTTATAAGCACATAATAATTAACAAGAGGAGGACAGAGCTGTAACAAGAGAAGAACAATGCCCATTTTATAAGTGAACTTAAATATAGGTAACAATCTTTTTTTTGGTATTTATTGCCCATATAGTCCAGTTGAGGATACTTACTTAACAACAGAAAATAATGGAACTCATCACCTTTAATCTTAGAAGAAATTTAGTTTATGATGATGAAATGCTAATAACAACTCAATGACTTCACATGATAGAACCAAGCAAGTCTATTTAAGTCCTGTTTTGACTGAGTTTTTTTTTATGCTAAACATCCATTAAACACCAATAAGATTAGAGCATTTTACACTTTGCAACTCTTTTGAAAATTTCTACTGCTCTCACAGTACATAACTTGTGATGTACTACAGCAGTGTAAATTTAAGATTTTATTCTTTCAAATGGTGACTAAATGGAAATTGAATGGGCAAATATACTTCAAAGTACAATTTTAGTTTACTTCACTCCTCAGAAGAAAACTGAGTTATCTCATACAGAGGATGAATTAATACTGAGAACAATGTGTAAAGGATCTTCACTGAAGAATTTTGAAGGGGAATTTCTGGAGGAGAACCAGGATTTATTGAGTCATTACCCAAGTACTTCCTTTGTATTTAAGTATTCCAGATACCCTCTAGGCAAATAGTATGACCCTTAGCTGTTAATCCAGAGGGATACACATCTTCTGCCAGCTCTGAGATAACCTTTCAAACCATCTTCTGTGAGAGTACACAGGGGAAAGAGCTGCTTCCATTGACTGCCATCTTTGACAAAACATGGCTGGACAAGAGCCTGAGTCAAGAAAAGTGAGAAATGAAATCGTGGTCACACTGGGGGTAGACGGCTTGAAAAAATGTTGATACTTCATTTACAGATCTGCAATTTTAGAATAGTTTGATTTCTCTGGGTGCTTTTGAGGGCAAACAAGGCCTGTAAATTGGTTTATCAGAGCTGACTGCCCCCAAAGCTTTTGTCTACACAGAAGAAGCAAGTTATAGCTACTGAAGGCTCCCACCAGTGGGGACCAAGGCACCAGTCTTGGTCAAGCTCAATGGCCTCAGGTTCATTGCTTTGCCAGGGCTAAGTTCCAGGGTGCTGCAGAGGCACTACTGGGTCTGCCTCTATGTTATGCTACTTTTCCATTTGAGCACTGTTGGTACTGCTTGGAGTAATGCAAAACATATTGAGAACAACCACAAATCTCTGACAGCAAGGATAAAAGGCATGTGGGGGCCCATGTTGTGCCTGCTTAAGCCTGACACTGAGGCAAAAGACTAGAGCAGAAGTAGTCTCATCAAGCAGGTCAACAACTGTCCGTGTGTGCCTGGGGTCACAGTCAGAACTTTGGCTCTGTGGGATCCTTTCTGTACCTTGCAGCAAGCACCAACTGCTAGGGTCAACACAATGGCTCACAGTAGCAGGATGAGAGCCAAAAAGCACAAGTTCATGCAGCAGAAATACTGATAAGGTACAAGAAAAAGATTATTTTAAGGCGGTGGATACAGGAACACATTGCTTAGAGCAGTGGTGGAATCTCAGCCCTTGGAGACTGATCTGTACACAGCCTGGAGAAATCTTATCCAGTTAGATCTGTTCTGAGCAGAGTGTTTGACTTCTGAAGAGTCTTTAGACTCTTAGAATCTCCATGATTCTAAATGAAGAATGATGGGCACCAGCTCTGTATACCAAAAATTACTAGCTTTCCATACTTTAATGGGATCTTAGAAGACTTTCTCAGATGCTTTTCTTATGGATACTTGGGACAAGGCTAGATGAATCCCAGTTTCTATTTTGCTGCTGTTTGAAACCCATAGGAATTTAGGCACCTGAAAGCCTTAGTGCCTTTGATATTTTACAAGTTCAAATCTTATTGAAAATAATATCTGAGACAGAAGGCTTCTTTTTATAGTTCTCACAGTACTTCTAAAGTATAACAGTTTTTTTAACCATATCACTATACAAATTAGTCACCATTTCATTTCATGAATGAGAAATATAGTTTTTTTTCACCTGAGTCTTAGGAAGAATTACACCCTAATATCTGTAAGGCTGTGTCATTTACTTGCTAGAAACAGTTACAGAACCAATTCCTCTTGAAACAAAACATCTCTGTGTTAAAGCCCTCTCTGGAATACTTAAATTCTTATTCTGTGCACTTGGCTCCTAATGCTTATTCATATGAATAAAACCATTGATTCGGTTAACTTTTTTGTATAGCGACTTATTACTGTGCAGGAATTCTTGAGTAGTATAATGGTTATATAATAACATTTATAATATCTTTTTGAGATTTTTGATGTTGGTATAATTCTTCTAAGTTGCTTTAAATACAGAATAACAGAGACAAAAATGTGAGCAGAAAAACATAAGACAGAAAAGGCAGGGGTGACTGTGTTCTTTCTAAAAGCAAGATAAAAAGTTCTTAACAATTGAACTGACATTTATAGAAACATTCCTTCTGGCAGTATTGCCTGACCAAAATTGTTCAACCTTATATTACAAAAATCGCCTTTCAATTGCACGCTACATCCCGTTTTTCATGTATAGATACTAAACTGAGAGAGTGGCAATGTTGATGACTAAATAAAATAGAAGAATACCATCCCTAATTTCAGTTTTATTGCTGAAACTAGTCAGAATTTAGGCATCTATTCCTCAAGAATTTGAGATCTGTTTCTACTTGATGTAAAATCTAAAGGCCTAATGAAAGTCCCTAAAGTAACCGGTTCCAAACATGAAACCAAGTTAAAAATTTCCATTAGCAAATTATCTGTTGTTCTAACTTGTCAGAATGAGCCTAAATCTGGACTTACTAAAAGTTCTTTGTACAAGATGTGAAGAGAAGTCTATTTTGGCAAAGAAATTAACTAATGTTTTCACCTCAGCATTTTTTAACACCCTCGTAGCCAGGCTTCATGTGATCTATCACCCCACAGCCCACAGGTGTAGTCCAAGGTTAAAGAAAGAGGTTCCTTACAAAATTAATTCACAGGTGAGGCTTGAGTGCACATGGGCACTGCAAGGAAGTGTCCATGTCACCACATTTTATGCCAATAGCTGAAACAAGGGAAGAGAGCAGAAGAGGTACACTGATAGAAAAAGAGAAGGAGAACTGTGAAGTAGAAGTGAATCAGAGATGGAATCAGAAGGCTTGATATATAAGTCAAGAAGTTGAACTAAGATAGATAAAAGAGGCAAAGGTGAACATGAAAGACTGAAGAAGAGGGCTCATCAATGATGCTGAAACACAGACTCAGGAAGGTGATAAGCTGTCTCCATGGAAACTGCAGGCAAAAAAACCTATGGAGATTTGTAGAGATCAAGGGCAGACCAAATGAAAAAGAAGCCCAGAGTTAAGGCTTCTTATGAAGAATATGAAGTACTAGAAATCATGAGAGTGGATCTGTAGGTGGGTGAGAACAAGAAGAACCAGTCTCGGAAAAGGCTATGGAAAAGGAACCTGAGCAGGTATAAATGAATGTATCTGGGAAAAGATGGAGTCTTTCGTCAAGAAATAGCTTTTGAAAGATGCCTTCTAATGATGCATTCTTCTTTTACTTGGGTGCCTGAATTTTACGTATGGAAGATTACCTAATACTGGGTTCTCAAGGATATGATCATCACCTCTTATTTGTCACTCATAATCCTGGAATGTTTCACAAAATATATCTAGATTTTTCTCATTAGTGAATCTGAGCTTCAATTCATATTCTCTAGGAACTGGTTTACAAAAATCAGAATGGTACATGTACAAGAAAATCAAATAGATAATGAATTCATTAGCAGAATTTTGATCCAGGCCTAAAAATCACAATTTAATGTGTATTTTGTACTCTAACAACTTAAGACCCTGCTATAGGATATGGATTCCTGAGTATTAGACACTACAGAAGTAGGAAAAAAGGGAAAGGGCACCTGTATATTGGTGAGATGAAATTTCATATCAGCAAAACAGAGAAGAAACCACTAAACAGTGAAGCACTTGTATAGATATACACAAAACAATGCACAGCATAAGCAGCCTATGTATTTGGTGTCACTTATTGTCGTAAACCTCCATGTCCTTTATTGATTCACACAAAAGTTTTACTGCCTGATAATCTGAAAAAGAAGTTTGATTCATCTAGAGCTCCCCAAGCCTCTTCATATCATTAAGTTACTAGAAAAAATGTTTGAATGATGATGGACCTTCGCCTTCCAGGTAGACCTTATTGAATATTCATGCTGAAAAATGGTGCCAAGTAGATTCCTTAAATACCCTCAAGATGTAAAAAAATTAAAGAAAGACAAAATTATATATTTTATTGGCATCAACTCTATCAGAGTAGATAATTTTAACTAGACTAGTAAGGTTTTCTTCCATTAGTCCCTTAGCAAATTACATTGAAAACAGAGATGCCAATCGGTAAGAATGTCCATGCAGTACATCCCAGATGATGATATATCAGCCGTCACTAGCAAGAAGTCATCATTGCACAGTGATTAGAAAACAGAATAATGACCCTGTTCATGATGGTGCCTCAGTCATAAAGGATGACAACCATTAGTTTCCGTGCTGCTACACAACATTTGGCAGTAATGACTGAACAGAACATCTGTAAGAGATCGGCTGCATGAATGAGTGGTTGTGTCACTACTTGGTTTATTTTTTTTAAACACTCTTGCATGGCAGCACAGGAATGCCTGAAGATACAAGCGTTAGGAGGAAGGGGTGACAGATAAGGAACCCAGAAACAATAGAAGCGCAGTCTTGAAGATATTCATCAAGCTAGATATGCAAACATCCCAAAGATGCAGAGGTTACTGAAGTGCAGAAGTCTAGGAAGAAGTGCATTAACAGCTTAAGGTGGACTCACTGTGTTTTTTGAAGCCAATCAAAATTATTGCCAAACATCTGACAGCTGATGGTAGCTTAAACTTCACCCAGTTGACACACCCATGAAATTAGCTCAAAAAGGGATAATCTGGAAAAATGAGAAAATAAATAAATAAACAGATAAACTAAGTCTGCAAGGCTCAGGACTGAGAAGCATACTGTTTGATCCTGGTTGAAATATTTTCCTAAAGAGTGTATATAGCAGGTATTTAAAGTGTGACCATTGCTTGGAGATACTGTTTGCTTCCCAGATACCATTGGGCTGCAGGGACATGGCATTTTCACTCCTTAGGCAAGTAAAGCAGCTGACCTTTTTTCTTGCTTGTTTTATTTTGTTTTTCATTTGCATTTCACATAATAAAAAATACAGTCTGCTCTCTTTCCAGAAATACTGTGTATCTTATTAAGCTCAGACTGTCTGAGGTTTTTTTGAGATTGTGACTGACTTCTTTTTAAAATTCTGTATCTGCATAGTAGCTTTATCCTTTGGTAGAACTTTTTTTTTTCTTCTTTTATTTTGAATTTTTATTTCAAAAGCACCCTCCTATTATGATCCAACAAAGTCTGGTATTTCTGGTTAAAGGTAGTTTATGACCCGATCTATTGCCGGCTGGTAATATACATTAGATGTCTCTTCTGTAAATTAGTGGGGCAGTTGAAAATATAAACAAAGCAATTTGATAGACATTTGTTATAATTTGACCACTATTCTGAAGAGTGCAAATAAGTCTGCTGGCTTCAAAGTAGAAAATGTCAGTATATCACACTGAAAACAAAACAAAACCTCCAACCTATTAAATATAATTACTGGTTGTTCTAAGAAGTCTAAATGGACAAGTCAGGTTTTCACTAATTTTATGACTGAGGATTATTTATTTTCTTGGAATTACATTAAGGCTGTATGTAAAGTGAATTTTTTTTTTGAGTCTATGGGAATTTTTTTTGTCTGGGGGAAAAAAAATCATTGCTAGAATGGGGAGAAACTTCTTACATAGCTTTTACACTGATCCTGTCATTTATCATTAATACACTGCCTACATTCACTTAATTCACAACCTTTGCTACTTAAGCTGTACATGGGGCTGTGGAGATTTACCTCACCAGTATTAAATGTACCTGTTCAGAGAGGTTTAAATAAGACATGATGTTCATCTAGAAAGAATGCTGAGGGTTTGACAAATCAAAAACATGCAAATTCTACCTAATTTTTAATCACTGATTGCTAAGTTTCATTTACGACTGAGTAGCCATTGACTTAATTGCAATATTATAAACTCATAAGTGGTCCTTGTTCAGAAAAGGCACAGGGACGTGCCCTGAAGAATGTGTTGCTAAACATAAGATTAGATAGCCTGTGAAGCCTCAGCAGAAAAGCCATTAATTTATGAAAATGGGGCTCAGATTGCAATTATTTTCTGTCTTTCTTGATAAAGGTGACTTCCCTGAGACTCCTCTATCTTCATAATGTGCCTCAAAACAGTCATTATAATAATGCATTTTCAAATTGAAAGGATGTTGAATTCTCAACTAAGCTCCTGCATTAAGCTCCTGTAATCAAATATATTATGATCCACTGACTAAAGAGCATTTTACTAGGATGTGTGTAGATGAACAATCAGAAAGGAAATTATGTGAGCATGCTAAAAGTTTAGGAAAAAAAAGGCTATTTTTTTTGTGTTCAGGATATAATGTAGTGTGTTTGTGTAAACATATGAAGCTGAAATTCTTCTGCATCTCCTTTAAAAGAGGAAAGCATAACTCTTGAAAAGTACATCATAATGCAATCTCTACCTCTTTCCTGTTGAAATATATGAATTTAAAATAGCGTGAATTATACTGTTAAATATACATTGGAAGATTATTTGAAGAAGCTGTTTTGGCTGCAGCAATCTTGCTAATCTAGTTTAAAAACTATAGAACCATATTTCTAGCTTCAGAAGATAGTCCACACTGCTCAGACAAAATAAATTCAGCTACAAACAGATTTTCAACAACCTTCTTTCATCTTAGTCTAAGAGCATTCAAAATCTACTAAGCCCAGTTCACAGTGGGGAAAAAAAAAAAAAAAGCAGGAAAGAATTTTTTCTAGCCAACACTAAAACAAAAGATTTTTAAGCACATGTATAGAGAAAGAGTGTCAGGCCATTTCAATGGTGCTAAATGAGGTTGCACTTGAGTAAGAGACAACATGGGAAGCACATGGCTGGCATGTGTATACAACATAAAGGAGCCATTTTGTCAAGTGTAAGTCAAAAACAAGACTCAACCTGCTATCATATGATTTTATGGCAACAAAAAATTGAAAATGCTGAAATTTCATTTTCCTGAAAAATTCAATTCTATTTTTGCAAGCATTATGCCATTATTGTGTCTCTTTCTCATTCTACCCAAGAAAACTTGAAAAATGACTAAGAATTGTGTCAAATGCATGTTTGATGAAACTAAAGACCAACATGACAAGGCAGAGCTTGGAAGAAAATCCTACTAAAAATATAGTTAAATTACAAAGCCATGGCCCCAGACTTCATTTAAAAATTTCATGAAAAATCTTAGTTGTTCCTTTTTCTTGTTATATTCATGATGTATACATGAAACTAATGACAGATATATTTTCTCTTACTGAATTTTAGCATGTCAAAGGGAAGATTTAAATGTACCCTTTAAAGTTCACAAACACAAGTCTGTGTCTACTTGGCTATGTGACAAGTCTCCTCTGGACACCCACAAAGGAGATTAGAGGCACAATAGAGGGAGGAGTCGGCCCAAATCTTCTCTGAGTGGTGGGAGCCTCCCTTGGACCATCACAGGGACCTTCAGCCCAGCAAAGACCTGTTGGTTTTTGGGATATTTTTCCTCTTATCTTATAGTTACATATATAAATATATGTGTGTATATATATACATATATATATATATACACAAACTGCTGGAGCAGTTGTCTTGAAGCTTTATTCCACCGCAATCATCAGTATAATTTTTCAGAACCAAGCACAGGAAATGGAAACAGCTTTAGCCACTTACAATGGTAGATGAAGTTTTCTTTGTAACAAAATCTTATAACAACTTTCTAGCCAGTAGCATAATATTAAAAGCTGACCAGTGTTTGCTTAGGCCAATTAATAAAGCTGCACATACATCTTGCTTTTAACAATGGATAAAGCTTCATTAAGCTTACATATTTCTACTATTTTGCTTAACATATTTTCCTGAGGACTATGTCTAAACAGCTCATAGCCCTATTGTTTCTTGTCCTTGCATCTTCAGCATTCTTGCATTTCTCCATCCTGAGATTTGCTTTCACACAGCTTTCTGAGAGTTTTATACCTTTTCTATTTCCCACAAAGGCCCATCCACAAAAGCCCAGAGAAGCACTGCAACACACATGGCAGGCAGCAACACAGGGGAAGGATCCCTGAGGAATGTCAGGAGTTCCAGGCCCCTCCCTGAGCTGCTGCAGCAGAGCTACAGGGCATGGAACACATGCTGTGAGTGGTCGGGAGCCTCACACACCTCTTCACCTCATCACCTCTTGTGGTGCTCTCTCGGGCTGAGACATATCACGGGCTGCAGGGCAAAAGTAGTTTGGGGTCGCACCGGACTTAAGGGGTATTAGGGAAAGCAGGTATGTGTATGAGAGCACCTGTGTATTTCTAGGCATGAGAATTCAATGGGATCAGCCACTGGGGCCAGGGGAATCCTGGACAGCTGGAGTAGCTGTATACCAGCAACTAGACAAAGTCACTGCCCTTAGAGGCTTCTATGTCTGTGTGCCAGCTCCTGGGAAGCTGGGATCACAGCATTTCACTGAAGCTCAACCAGCATCTTGAAATACTGCAGTGCAGCATGTGACTATCCTTCAAGCTCTTTTTCTTGCATTTTTTAATCCCCACTAATGTGCCCCACACATTTCTTACTCCTGAGGAGAAACACAAACTTTAGCCTCCATTGCCATCTGTAGTCTTGAAATGAAGCGAGAGGAGGTGGGAAGGTGTATGGTAGCAATTCTGATTGGTGGGTTCACAATCTCCACTACATGAGACTTTGTGTCAGACATTACGGTTAACTCTTGTAATATCATCTTCCTTAGCCTTGTCTACTTTTCTATTTTTAGAACACTCTCCAAATTTTCTCACCAGCATCCCTACTGAATGCAGAGAAGTGAAATTACAGCTCCAAGATCTGGTTAAGGTAGGAAACTAGTTAACAGCATGAACGGCCACTGAAACAAAACTTGTTCCATATCACACAAATCTATGGATAATTTTTAATTACTGGAAGACTAAGGGATTGATTGGACCTTTTTAATGATCGCTAAAAGTAAAATTGTAGAACCTCTGATAAAAAGAGAAAGAAATTATACAACAAATATTGAGGTTAATCCATAAAAGGCACTTATTGATTTCACCAGATTGTCAAATATTGATAAGTAGGGTTAGGCATCTCGTGTTTTTAAAACAACCTGCATATAAATTCTCCATTGAAACAAAGAAGCAAGGCAGGCTAGAGGTCAGACACTGAGGATGAATAGGAGACGTCCGAACAGGATAATGTTAGGGGAAAAAAGCACAGCACTCCTAGTTAAAAGCCTAACTGAACATTCATTCAAAATGTCACCGTTATTAAAACAATAATAAAGCAGTTTAGCTGATGTGAATAAGTGGGAAACAAGATCGTTGCCTCTAAGTCTTTTGCTACACCTCCAACTCTCCCATCATGTCAAAAGGATTATATGCAAAGCTAGTGATTGCCTTTCTTTCTAAAATATTCTGTCCTACTGCCATTAATATCCAGAGTGCTCCTCATAATGACTTCTCAACACAGGTGTGTGTGTGTGGTGAAGGATAACATTTGGCATCAGCTCCATCCTATCTAAACACAGGGTTAGTTCATTCTAGGAACTTATCATCTCCTGCTCTTGTTACAATTGAAATAAAACTCCCTCTCATAATTCTGTACTAGCAGAATCAAAAATATAAGACATGAAAATAAAAACGTCCTTAGAATTATTCTGAGAATTCCAGTTCCATTGCTGTCTACTAATAGCAGTGAACAAACACTTCAGAAAAAGAGAGATTTTTAAGATTTTTTTGAGATTTTTTTGAAGATGCTGCTTGTAGACAAACCAGTGGTGTTGATTTGGCCATATCTTACTTTAGAGTGAAAATCAATCCCCACCAAATAGACCTAGGTGTGCTTCCTGACTGAAAGTCCAATAGTAGAAAGATGTGTCCACAACAGCTACATCATTTGAAGCATAGCCAAAATTAACTGCACCACAGTTGCATACCACCCAGTGTTTCTGATCTCAGAATCACAGGGATGGTGGGAAAGGTCTCTGTTAAAAGTTGAAAGGGGGAAACTTAAACATTGTTTAAAGGTCTTATGAGGCTTACTTAGTGTTAAGAACAGATTTTAAAAATTCTCCCCCAGATTTATGTTCTTAACCAAGAAAATTAATCTGAATTTCAATGAAAGAAAGCAAATGAGAAGAGTAGCTGCAAGATTAAAAGCCCAAATGCTCAGAATAATTTTTACTCTATATTTGAAAATATTTGGAACAGTATGTACATATACATATACGTATACATGTGTATATATGTGTGTGTGTATATATATATATATATATATAATGCATTCAAGAATCAAGAAAACATGTTCATTGACTGAGTTTCTGCAAAAAACCCACAAATTTATGAGAGATTCATTTGGACTTATTGGTAATAAATTCTCAAGTTTCACACATTATTAGGAATGAAACAAACCCCCCGGCCTCTACAGAGTATGGTCCAAATATGGTGCACTAATATTCATCTAATATTGCTTCCTCTTCTTCTTCTTCTCTTCTCCTTGCTCTTTCTCCTCCATCACCATGTCTGTCATTATGATCATTGAACAATTAATAATACCTTTATATAGGGATGGATTGTAAAATCTGAAAACTAAGAGAAATCATTGTGTACTTGTTTATGGTGCCATAATTTGATTTGTTCTTCCAATTTTAGCTAATGCAGAAAACAGGTAGGCAAACATTTAAGATTGCATATTCACTGAGATTGTTTTTCTCTAAATTGTGCTTTTCAGTAATGGATTGAATAGCACAAAAATAGAGAACAGACAATGGATAAGACTTTGAAACTGAAGTTCTAAGCCTCTATATTTTCAGGCGTAAATTTTCATACGTTGTCTTCCACCAGTATTGAGGCAGAAAAATGGATCCGGCTAAGGACTGAGCACTGTTATGAGGAAACCTCCTAGATGGCCTTCTAGGAAGTGACTCACTTCCCAAAATGCTGGGTGACGAGAAAGTAAGGTCAAAAATCGATGAAAGCTGCTGAGAGCTCTCACTGAAAAAAATGAAATATGAAAAAAATATGTCACTTTCTATGGGCACTAAATATTACAAAAAACCAAACCAAAACAAAACAAAACAAATCACCCTTATTTTACAGTGTATTTCAAAAATGTAAACATTGACATGAAGTTTTTTTATTTCCTTCTAGCCTGATAGTTTGTATATTTTTGGCTAGACCCTTTTGCAAGGCTTTTGCTCCTATCAAGACATTAGATGTCTTCACTAGAGCAGACAGAATTGTGATGATAGCATTTTGCAGTGCTGCAGACAGCCAATCTATATAATCTCTGTTTTAATATGGTTTAGCTCAGGCAGATTTTCCTAATCCTTATTCTGAGTCTGGCTAAATATTGGAACAAGAGAAATGTTTGATTTTGGAAAGACAGATGGAGCTTTTGTATTTGCTGCATATTGAAATCTAGCACAGAGTGATTTCTTCTGGTAGGTGTAAGGTAACTAGTAAATAAGTTGAAGGGGTAAAAACAGGTGTGGAGAAGAAGTATTTAATCACTTCAGTTTTGTGCTTCCTGTAATTGTTAATGTTCCTTATTTACTCAGGCAAAAGCATTAAGAACCCCTAACAGACTCAATCTAGTCAAGAAGATACTTTATGTTTGAAATAACGTGGAAAATCTGTTTCATGCCAGATTGTGAAAAAGCTAAAACATCAGCCTAGCCTGGGAAAAAAATAAAAAACAACAAACAAAAATAAAAACAACAAAAACAAACAAACAAAAAAAAAAACAAAAAAGAAAAAAAAAACAAAAAAAAAAACCCAAAACAAAACAAAACAAAACAAAAAACAAAACAAAACAAAAAACAAAAAAAAAAAAAGAAAAAAGAAAAAAAAAGAAAAAAATGCCTTCACCTTTCTTGTTTCTTATTCAGGGCCTGTTTGATAGAGGAAGTCTGGATTTTTTTCCGTGTTTCAAATGTATTTCCTCACCATCTTGAACTGCTATAGTCACCAAGGATGTAACTACACCTATATGTTTGATTCCACTCTTCACAGTTTGTGTGTTACATCTTTTCATGTTGAATCTTGTGAAACTAGTGATTCATATATTGGAAGAATGTACAACAGGGACTTAATTCAACAGGCTCAGGCATGCAGGCAAAGATGATGTTTATCCCATTGATATTTAAACTAATGTTTCTGGTAGTTTCTCCATTTTCTTCTTCCTTATCTCCTTGCCTGTGTCATTGAAAATCTGATTTAACAGTACACCAAAGATTCTATTATATCACCTATACCCTAAGGCAAGATTAATCATAGCAAGGTCATTTCTGATAAATCTGAATGTAGTGCGGGCTTTGAAATTTCTCATAAAGACACTGTAATCTTTAAATAGTGTTTTTGAACACTTAATAATCTCTGACATTTTCCTGTATATCTAACATTCTATTCCTGCAAGTACTTTTGTCCCAAAGATTTTGAGAACTGATTACTGACCTTGGCTTTAAAAAAACTTTGACTAACAGAAGACTACCATCATATCTCTTCTTGATTACTCCCTGCAGTTCTTTTCCCTGTTCTTTACATTTTTCCTTGCCAGCCCCATACTCTAGGCTTCTGACAACACAATTATACTGGCATCCACTGAGATATAACCATTTCATTATTTCCCAAAATGTGATGACCAAAATGGGGTCCAGTAGTTCATTGAATATTACAATGTTTGATAAAGTAAAAGTCCTTCAACTGACAAACAATACTTTTATTAATTCATCCTAGTATAATCCCTTTTTTCTGATGACAGAATTTGACTGCAGATTGTGACTTATAAAAGCTCTGGATGCAGCTGATTACTCCTTTCTAAGTTTAGAATTGAATTTTGTACTGAAAATATTTTAATTTTTATTTGTGTTAGGTATCAGCCTGCTTCTATAGTAGTGAATTTCCTAAGATCATGCTCCAGGTAAGTATGAGCTCATAGGTTTAGCTCATAGCTAAATAGTTATTTTATTCACTGGTCATCATGAAATTAATTTAATAGAAGGATAAAAATTTTAAAGATATTTATGTTCTTGCAAGTGTGACTCAAGTAAGCGAAAGAAAAAAAGGTAGAAATATTATAATTGCCTAAAATGCTTTGCCATGATCTCTCATTAGACATCAGTGAATCTGCACACACCAGGCAGCATCACCCTTCCATTCAAATTGTTTCAATGGTTTTGAATAGATAGAAAAAAGTACAAGAAAATAAAAACAGGTCCAGATCTAGTTCTAGTGCTTACTGATTTACTATTTACTTGCAAGGTTATTTTTATAGTTTTGGTTTGCTTCTGTTGGGCTTTTTTGACTCTGACATGAAATGGTGTTCAAAATATGATTTCTAAGTTTGGCTGGGGTAGACATAATTTTTGTCATCAGTTTTCTTCCTTTTGCTCTTATCCTGAGCAACCCCCCGCCCCGCACCTCCCACCTCACCCTACTGAAAGCTTGACTGCCAGACAGATTTCTTCCACAACACTACTAGATTTGTGAATCTTAAATGCTGTTTGGACAACTTGATTTTTAAATATCTCAGGAAAAATTAATTGATTTTTGGTACTTGTTATAGTGCAAATATTTCTGTCACCAACCAAATTCCTCTAACTTACATGAATTTGAATTTTATTCATGTGCAATCTTTTGCCGCTCTGCCTTTACTCCAAAGGCTATTTAAGGTCTCCTTTTCAGTCCTATTTTATGAAGTTTATTCTGTTTTGGAAAGTTCTGTGGAATTCTATGCCATGTATAAGAGAAACTATAAAAATTTAATCCACAGGTAATGGGAAATCAATGTTGGTATCATTAAGCTGAACTTGTAAACACAGAACCTTAATAAGACTGTGAAATATATTGAGAGTTGAAAACATGCAGGTGAGTAAGGATATAAAGACTTAGAGCTGGCTGCTGTGTGTATGGTATTTTGTTAAGAAAGAAGAAATATATATGCTAAATTTTGAACCATTACTTCTTTCCCTCCTTTAAATAAACAAAATCCTTAGCAAGCTTACCAACAGCATCATCCAGAATGATGGAAATTAATAAATAGTAACTGAATATCTCACAAGAATTCAACTCTCATTAATCAGTTTCCCACACTTTATAATAGGGTTTTCTTATGAACTTACTCTTTAAAATATAGAACCCCAATTCAAAAGTGCTAATGCCTAGATCATTCTTGATAGGAGTTAACAAAAAGTAGAGGATTTCTTCTGAGTAATTCTTGGAATTAATCTTTTCTACGGCTAAAACTACATTACACAGCAAGTAACAAAATATTGCAAGTATACTGTAGAAATACCAACTGCTGAGGCAAGAGCTTTCTGGGTCAGGAATAATGTCCTTGCAACGACAGAAGAGGGTAAAGCAATGGTGCTGAAACTATTTGTGGTTAACTTTTCCTTACATCATTAAAAACATGATTCTATGCAACACAATGCTACTGATATCAAATGAAATAAAAGTGTGAGGTCAAAAAATATTGGGGGATATTTGACTATTTAACAATTGTATTTTCTTTCCCATATTATCAAAATCAACACACTGATTGTGAAAGAACAGTGAGTCCCAATGACTAAGGGCCATCTACATTAAAAACTATGAGTACAAGGACTAATTGAAAAGAAACTTTTATAAAAACTGCTTCACTGTACATCTGAATATTAAAAAAAACCTGCTTCTTCTGTAACTTGTGGTCACTGATATACTTTTAATAACTTTCTTTTTATTTTTTCCGCTTAAATTCCCTATTAAAATACAGCTATTCAGGTTTTATGACAAAAAAAGTCAGCATGTCTCTCAACAATGAATTTGAAATATGCCACTCGTAGTTAACTCAGAGTGCTGGTGTGTCAGCTAACATCAAATTTAGTGCCATGCACAATAAGATTTTTACAGGCCTGTAGCAACACTATTTTTTTCCCCATTTAAGTACATTTTGAATTAAACTCTGATCCATTTTCGTCATGCTTTCCACTCACTGAAATACTTTGCCAATCTGTTTTTCAGACTTCTGTCCTTACTCTTGTAAAGCACTGTTATTTCTCTGGTTTCCTCTAGAATACAGTGTAGAGAAATAGCTGTAATACATGGCACCCTGTAATACAAAGTCCATTCATCTACAGAAATTCTATTCCATTTGGCATTTATTCCTCAAAAGCTACATCCAAGTAAGAATTTAACTATAAGAAAACAAGCATTGTGTAATTTTTAGATGCATACATTTCTCACTCACCTACTCTGAAGCCTAATGTGCAAGGAATCCTAGACAGGCACGCTGCTAATAGAGACACCAACACTTTCCCATTTACTCAGGAGTCAGAGACTGTTCTTTAGCAGTCATATTTAAAAGTATTCCTTGTCACATGAGAGCATCCAAAATAGACATCTTCTAGTCCCAGAAAAAGCAATAAATTTGGTCCAGTATTCCTCATTCATGTTGAATTCCTAGTGCTTTCCGCTGTTAAGAAGACATGTATGCAGTAGAAACACTGGTATTATGCATTTAAACAGATAGAGGCCTTCTGAATCTCGTCCTTTACACAAAGTTGCACGGCTTCAGAAAGGAACTGTCCTTTGTCCAGCTTAATAACCATATTGTTTGCCTCTTTTCTAGGGTAACTTCAAAATCTTGTTACTGAAGCACAAAAAGAACTAAGAATTTCTGTAAGTACTTAGGCTTATATTCAAAGGCATGATTTCTATCTTAACAAGCGTGCTTTAGTGAGTTTGGGAATCCATACAAGTATATAGGAAAGCCTCTGTACTAGTAAGCAGTATTTTGTACATCAGGACTGTCAACTTAAACTAGTCCACAATGTACTACAGTTTATTATAGTCTAGTCTAGCCTGCTATAGCCATAGAATCAAATGTTCATTCTCTAGTAAAATATTAAAATTAAAAAACAAAGAAAGCATATACTTGCAAGTTCTGCATTGTGGGTACAAGGCAGCAGATGATATTTTTTTTCTGATGCCCAAAGCAAATTAAGCATACAGTGATGGGCTCTCACCTATTTAGCTGCAGGGGTCCGACAGCTGTACTCACTGATCTGGGTAATGAAGGAAATGAGGAGGAAGAAAGATTATGGTCTCAGCTATATCTGAATTGCTCACTAAAATATGTAGATAAATATTGCTGAAATAACTTCTGGTCACTGCAGTTACATAATTTTGAGACATATAGGATTATTTATTATTTATTTTTAAAAAATTATTTTTATAAAAGCATCAGTCTGGATTCCAGAATTTTATGATGTGAAGCAAACTCAGTAGAACCACTTATTATAGTGCAAGACTGTACTATATTTTCAGGAGAGCTTTGAATGGCACAAAAATTGGGATGACACTGAAAGATAAATGCACACAGAAAAAAAGTGCAAATATATATGCCCCAGATATGTGCAAAAGTAGTTTCTCATCCCAAAAGAAGTTAATATCTTCTGTTTCTCTGCCAATGCTCACTGCAAGATTTAAATTATAATTGAATACTAATCTTTATAACAGGGGTCAGATAAACAAATTATTTTTTCAGGAACAAATTAAATTTTTTTTTAGGTCAAATTAGAGGCTTATATCGAAGTAGCTCGCAAAAAATGCTGAATATCACAAAAAATAGATGAGAAAATAGATGCTTAATGTACAAAAAATTGTTTAAAATCTGTCTGTAGCTGACTGAAAAGAATATTTTCCGCAGTGAATCATCTCATTCTAAGACATCAACAGGTGCTACCTCTTCCATGGCAACTCATACCTGACAGTGACCAGGGCACTTGAGCTGGAAGGTTAAAGTAAGTTTCTTACTTTTAGGCATTTGAAGGTGGGAAAAGTATATCTCACTCTGAAGTTTCTGTGGGAAAAGTTTTATTTAGCAATCTGGAGAGCAACTAGCTGCTGACAAATTTCTAGTTTAGGCTTTCTATCAAGTACTTCTGATAAGCAATCTATATTCATGTGCATGAGTGATCCTTTAGAGGTGCTAATTTTTTTTACTGTTAACTAATGGGAGTGTCTTGACAGTAAGCCTCAAGTAAATGACACCTTTTGGTGACTAGATGGAGGTGAAAGGACCTAAATTTTAAGTGATATTAGGACCTCCTTTAAATCTTTTAAAATTCATGGCTGTGTAATTATCAGAGGGGCTACATTTCATAATATTCTCTTTTCACATTTTTTTTACTATCATCACCACTCTTTCCATGTTGAACATAATGGGAGGCAGATACTATCTGAAGGCATCACTGTGTTTGGTTTTCTTCCAAAACTAAAATACCTTTTTGTTACTGGCCAGTGTGTGCAGAGAAGACAGACCTGACAGGGTAGTAGAGAACCCATATTACCTTCTACTGAAAATTGCTGTGGCAATATTTACCTTATTACAAAAAATAGCTTTTTAAATGCCTATTAGGAATCTAGTATGAAGATTAATAGGTGCTGAAGATAAAAGTTAGATTACATTTGATAAGAGTGATTTTACAATGAGGAATATGGCATCTTTTCTACATAAGTGAATTTTGTAAAATTTGACTTTAAAATTTAAGGGTGATAACTAAAGAAAAAGATGTAAGGGGAACTAAGGGTAAGACGTATTGAATAAAGCAGGAAGACAAAATATATGTTGTTATATCAACTCTCAAAATGCATGTTTTTTCAATTACATCAATGGCAATTGCACATGTTTTGTATAGACAGAAAAGTTTAAGATAAGCAATCCCATAAAAGCAAAGCAATTAAAAGTTTTACTTGAAATAAAAATTCCATCTTTGGCATACTGCGCTATGTATAGGTTTAATAGCACAGATGGTATACTACTTTATATCCTTCTTTTTTGCTGTTATCTACAATAGTTAATTGAAATATGTTCTTTGTTCGATTTAATAGAGGGGAGGGAAGAATTCAAGTGTCTTTAATGAAATAAACTATTTTCTGTACAAGATTCATAGAAAATGTTTTTGGTAATTGTAAAAGACAGCTGTCACGATCATACTGAAACTATGATTCAGAGACACTAGGTAAGACATTTCTGTCAATTAGATTGTATGTATTGTCTTAGCACATTATATTCATGGTGTTGTTTAAAGTCTATTATTTCACAGCTCATTGGTTTGCCAAAAGAAAAAAAACCCACAAAACATTTTCTACTTTTTAAAGGAGCTTAAACTCCAAAGGTATTAGTTGTCCAACTAATAAGTATTAGCAGTTGAAGCAAGGGCAGATTTTATCTTTGAAATATCTCTATCAGGTTTTTTGCGTCTCATTTTGATGGAATTTGATATGTGTTGTGTTATAGCTTCACACCTGTGAAACAGCCAGAAACTCTCTTACACGTAATCAAATCTTGCTTATTCATGGGCCTTGCTCTGATCCTGGGTCAAAGAGGTCAGAATCTTGCTATATTCTCATATAAAAACAGAATTCATAGCTTATAAGTATATAAGACCTCTCAAAACATTTGAGGATAGTTTTATCCTCCTGCTAAATAATAAAAATTCTTAATAACCATAAATTATTAATATAGACAGATTCTCATTTTATTCCCTTCCCTCTACAACTGAATTTTGAAGCCTATTGCAAAAATTTTGCTCCAGGGTATTTCAGGGAGTTCATTCAAGGAGTTTAATACAGATGTATTTATGATACAAGTATAACTAAGTACATCCTAAAGCAAGGAAAAAAGACGCCAAAACTTTTCCAATTTAATTTCTCTTATTTTATTTCTAACTTTCTCCAGCATGTTTATGTTTTCCATTTCTTTTGACTTGATCCTAAAATGTATTAATTATTTCTCAGAAAAGTATGGTTTTTTCTGTATTTTAGGAGAATTTCTTAATACATGCAAGGTTTATTGATATTTACTATTACTAAATCTGCAAATGTTTGGTGTTTCTTCAATGCTAACTGAGAGGTCTTTATCATCTTCTGAATTTCTGAGCTGTATGTCTTGCTAGAAAATGCTATTTTCAATCTTTATCAAGTAACAAGCATAGGTCGAGCTTACAAAGGTAGTTGAACCACCACATGAAATTGCAAATACATGAAACATTTCTGGTTTGATGGACTTCAAGGACAACTTTTCTTTTATTTTTTAGGTTTGTTTGAAGGCTTTCACACCTGCATTTTTTCCAAAACTATGGCTTTGGAAAAAAAATCCATACAATATGGATAAAAATTTATATATATAAAATAGATATATCTAAAAATAGAAAGTAGTTTTCTACACTTACAGTTTGGAAAGCAGTAAACACAATATAACTGTATATTCAGGTAATATCTTAATTTTGCTGTTCCAGTTTCCATTACTTGTAAAATCAAAAAAGCCATTATTTTATTATGTCTTTTTCTTTCTGTTTCAATGTCTCTAAGATGCTTAACCTTGGCCCTGAATCTGTAAAATCTTCTTCTTATGGCTAACCTCTAAGCTTAACAAAATGATCCTTACAGTATATTCTTATTTGAGCAACAAAAAATTATCCTGGCCAACTCCTAGTCCTCTGTTCATACAGGTCATTCTTCAGGAATTCTGCATAGTTGAGGCAGTAATTTTTATCATTAAAAAAAACCCAAAAATAAAAAACAAACCCCACACACACAAACAAAAAACAAACAAACAAACAAAAAACCCAAAAACACACAAAAAAAAAACCAAACCCCACCACCAGAAAACAAAATACAAGTATACACAATACTGCTTATGGGAACAAAATAAGTAGAAATTACAGAGAAATACAGAGAAATAGAACCTGTAGAACCCAAATCAAAGGCTCTGTTAGTATTTGCTAATAAGCATGCTCCAGGTATCAGCAGAAACTCACAGGAATTTCTTGTACACTTCACACAGGGAACTATAACTCTAATTCAAACACTATGAAAGTATTTTTTTCTTATTTAAGAGTTCTCCTGCAATGTTTCCAAGAGTCAATTGTTAAAAATCAATGCTTATTTCCATATGGTGGCCTATTGCATTTTTAATTGAATCCAGATTTAAAAGTAAATAACAAACGTTATCTCTACTCATGTTCATGAAATCAACAATGCCAGCTGTGGCATTCTTACTAGAACACTAATATTGCATTTAGAATATGAGGCCATTTAGTTTTGGTACTGTGCCTAAAATATTGGGAAAATAGACGTGGTTGATTTCTATTTTACGCAAGATTTTTCTCTAATTTAACATGGCATAACTTCCTGGACGTTAGAAATGGACAACGTCAGTGTAGTAAATAAAATTTGTATCATCCAAAGCTTCTTTCTCTTTCTGGAAATCCTTTGCTTTTTATCTCCTTGATAATCTCAGCAGCATGTGTTTCTCTGGGTTTTCATAACAGTTCCTTTAAATTTTCTTTTAGAGTGGAACTATTTTATTTTCCCTTAGGACTGATAATAGTAGACCCTTCATAAAAGAGGAAAATATCATGAAACTTCTGGTCTACCTTCCTATACCTAAGAATGCCTTGTTTGCTTCTATGTTCTAAATACAGAAAGATCTCTATCTCAAGACACAAACTTGTTAGTTAAATTCAGTCATGAGGCAGCTTTTAATTAGCAGAAAAAGGGTCATATTAACTGTACAGACCATCTTTAGTCACAAAAATAATATTAAAAATTTCAGTGATGTTACTACTTCAGTTTTGCTGAAATTAAATATCTAGATTTTCAGATGCTAGTTAGAATTTTAATTGTTATACCAACCCTAAAGTCTTCAAAAATTAGAACAGGTTGACTTCTTAGGGTTTTTACTGATGAGCCTTTCATCAGGAAACTTTGTACAGCCAGAACTGAACTAGAACTCTGTAACTAGTTTAAGTCCTTTAAAAAAATAAAAATTGTGGTGTTCAGAGTTTGCTATATGAGAGCTGAGATTTGGGTAGTAAACTAATTCCGGTAGATAACAAATGCAGTGTGTGAAGAAGCTAGCCTTAGGGATTTTCTTTATTGTGCTATTGGCATTCAAAGTCATGTAAACAATTACCTCTTTCAGCTGAATATCATCTAACATATGGATCTAATAGCTTTATGCCCATTTTAAATCTAATCAGTCTTCAACTTGGCTGTCATTAGATGTGGGAAAAAAAACAGATTTGAAGCAAAACAAAATAATTCAGTTCTGAAAGGACATTCAAGGAAAAACTTATGGTATTTGCTAGAGAAAGACAAGTATTATTGGCTCCACTAGCAGTGCTTCTAAAGGGGCCACCACACATTCCACTAAAAAACCAGTTTAATTGCTAAAACTGGTGTGTTTACAAGGGTAATGTCACTACTGAAGGATTTCACTTAAATTTAAACATACCTTTGTTTTCCTTCCCCATCCAGATTTAGTTAATTTTCTGGTGCAAACCTGCCAGGTGGATGGTAGCAAAAGGGTTTGAGAAAGAGGGGCCAAGAGAAGATGTACTGGGCTCACAGACATGCTTAAGACCTTCAGACTGATAAGAACATATCCATTTAATTGATGAAGGCCTTGTTGTCTCAACCTGAAAGATAGACAGGCAAATTACAAAGTATTTGTTCTGAACTTTTCTTTTTTTTTCTATCAGGAGCATATAACTTTCTCTCTGTGATTTTTTTTTTCTAACAGTATGAATTTTACATTTTATTCACTACTCTGATCACGATCAGAGAGGGTTCTGTAAAGTAGCAGAGAGAATTCTAAGTAGCACTTTCTAAACTACATGAATACTAACAATGAAGTATTTAAAAAAGCCTGCATAATGTCCTGGGAAAAGCACAGAAGGTGTATTGGCTTTAGAAAATGAGAGGGTATATCTTGCTAAGTAAGTATTAGCTTTCACAGCTGTAAGCAGTGTGTAGTCTCAGTGAAACTGCTTAATTTTAAAGGAAGTTCTATCTATAAAGCTAAAGTGTCAAGCAGAACTGTAGAGGAACTGAAAAGATCTCAAGCTTACATTGCATAAAATAAGTAAAAGTACATGCTGCCATATTTGTGAAATGAAAGCTTTGTCTTAATTCTGTGGCTTTTAATAATAGCTGTTGGAAAATTGCTCTTTCAACTCTAAGTGTTCAGATAGTCTAATTCTGGTTCATCAGATTTATGGCAGAATACTTGCTGATTTTATGGTCACCAGAACCTGGTCCACAGCAAGAAACAGTGGTGACATGAGGAAAATATAGTAATGGCCTTCTTTAGCCCATTCAATTTAGGTTTGTAGAAATCTTCTGAGATTAAATGATTCTGTTCTCTCCTCTGTTGGAAAATATTTAAGCCAATTTCTCTCACCTTCCAGAAGAATATCTCTGCCCTTTCTTTAGTTTCTAAAGTAATTCAGTAAGCTTTATATGCGTAGGGGCAAAGTGGGATAAAAGGAAAGGACATATACTTCTGCAAACTGGTTCAAAAGTACAGAATTGGAATATGCCTTCTTAAAGACTTAGTTATACTGTCTATCCTTATGGATACTGTGGATATGCCACCCATAATCATGGACACACAAACTAACAAGATCCTGACTCATACATTTTCCTACATGGTAAATTGTCAATGACATTCTCTAAAGTATCTCTAAGTTTTCAGGCAATAATTTCACTGAAATGCATATGGAAATTTATTTTGTCATGCATTAAAATAAATATTAATATATTTTCTACTCCATATAAACATATAAACATTAAAAATATCTTTAGTTTTGGGAGACACATATAAACAAACAGCAGAATTTGAAAGAAATTCTGTCAGGATCAAAACATGGTCCTGCATATGACTGGAAAATTACTTGAATGATTATAAAGATTTAAATGCTGGGGTATCCACGTGCCCCTGCAGTTTCAGGGGAGTTAGAGAGTTATAGGAATACCAGTGTTGCTTTTGGTTGACAAAAAAATCTTGATTCCACAACTGCTTTGTGACAAGCCTCAAACCACTCGCACTCCTTAAATATGTAATTTTGCACACAATTTTGTCTAGCCTGACCCCAAGTGCAGTGATGCATGGTCAGCTGAAGTACCAGAGACCAACATTTTTACCTTTAAGAAACTATCTGATTAAAAAAATATTAAAAGGTTCTGACATTAGACTCTGAATGATATTGCATATTGTTTTAAAAACTCTTTCAAGTACCATTTCTGAACTAAACATCCAACCTCTTGCTTAAGCCAGAGAAGAGGAAAGAAAAAGAAACAAATAAATTTTATTATCATTTTTATGTTCTATGCATAGTGCTTATTTTTCCGTTCTGCACTTTTGTCTTGAAACAAAAAATAGATTTTTTTTTATTAGATCAAACTGTATCCAGCATTGTGAAGAAAGAGTTGCAAGTTAAATTTATAAAAAATATCTTTTAAAATGCATTTTCAGTGGGATGAGAAATTAATAAAATTTTCCAGATATCATGAATCTCCTCAGCGGTTAGGTCACCTTTCAAGGTTATGCTTTACCTGTTTTCTGAGGTTATTAACATACCACTTCCTCTCTGAAAGCAAATCAATGGTACTTGTCTTAATCCATCCTCCTATCAGCTGAAAAATAGCATAGTGGAAGAAGTACGCAAAAACAAATGTTACCAAGAATGCTTATCTTTATAAGAAGAAGAAGAGAACTTTTCTGAATTAGATCTGGTAAAATAAACACTTCAAAAAATATCTTGGCTTTGCAACTAAAGCAAATAATGCTTCTTATGAATGAAGTAATGATTCTTAGAACCATTGCAGGAATGAAAGTCCACAGTACCTGTCATTTCTAATTCAAGTGTTTTAGTCAGCTAAGCATGTAGTCAGGGTGCCATAAAGTCCAGTTTCTTCCCAAGGGCTCTAGGACAGGACACTGGAAACTTCCTGTGACCAGCCAGGGCCCATATCACCATCCTATCCAAGTGACAGGAAGCCAAGGAGCACCAGAACAGCCCCAGGGATTGTTCAAGTCCCTGGGTTATGTGCCAAGGACAGGTCAGAATGTTGGAAACTGAAGATTCCTGCTGCAGCACTGTCAAAGGCGCCAGGGTCTGAAACAGGCTCTTGGACCATGGGCCAGAGGCAGAAGAGACAGAGCACCATGACAGTAGGTCCTGTAGTGCCCTCAGGGCTTAGACAGAGGGATAGTGCTGGTCAAAGCCACAAAGCCTTCTCAGAGTAAAGGCAATAGGTAGGAGAAGACAATGCTTATATGAAAGTGTGTCATTTGCAAACATTAGAACGCTTGTTTATTTTTCCTCCAAGGCTACTTTTACTGTTTACTTCCTCACAAACCACCTTGCAACTCAAGTCATTATTTTTTTTTTCTTAAACAGCTTCATTTAAATATATATAACACTATCTTTTGTACCATGCTGTTTAAATTATTTACTATCAGCATAGATTATTGAAATGCAAGAAAAAGTTTATTCTCAGACAACTGAAACAACTATTAACAGTAAATTGGACTTCATTACATTTTCATAAGTCTTGATTTAAGATGATTATAAAATTAAAACTTCATTGCTATAAATGCAAATATCTCCTTCCTAGCTTATTTTATTATTAGTTTGCTTTTACAGCCCCCAGTCTTGTCAGAAAGTTGGTGGTTAGTAAATTATTTTTACAAAACCACTGTATGTTTCTTTTATATACAGTCAGTAAGAGTATAAGATACCTGCTGGTTCAATTATTTTATATAATTATATGTTTGTCAGAATTTCTTTGGCTGGATTCAGTTTTTATGCAACTTAATGTCAGAAACTGTAATGAATGCACTGTTTAATTATCACAAATGAACTAAAAAAACCCCAAATGCCTTAGACTTCCATTTGGCAGCTGCTAGACAAACATTTAAGAAGTAGAAAATCTCCCATTAATTTTCACTTTTTTTGCACATCTTCAAGAATATGATTAATAATTTCGTAATTGCCAAATAAAATGGTGTCTCACTAGTGTATTTTCCTTGTGTCTTTGACAAGCTTTAAGTAAAACGAAGTTCCATTCAGTGAATTTATGTCATATTTTCTGAAATCAGCAACCCTGTCAATACATCAGTCCACTGTCCTCTGGGTCACGTCCTTTTGCTGTCTTTGCTAAGGAATAGCAGCAGATGCGGCATCTTTTCTAAGACTGTGTGCAGACAGGTTCACCACTCCACTCTAGAAGCTTTTAAACAAAGTACAGCACAAATGCACTCCACTCATATTGCAGCAGTCTCAACTGTCAGTTGTCAGAAAACCTCCATGAACATAGTTTTTATTGGGATTTCTTTAACTTGGTGCAGTCAGAATTTTTTGCAATGAGGTGGAGTAAATCACAGAGTGAAATGACACAGGCTAAGGTATTTATAACATTGTGGCTTATGAACCTTGTTTTCTTAGAAATCTCAGTTAGAAATCAGCAGTGTTTTTCTTTCTTTCTTTGACATATTTATGCTTTTGGACCTCTATGATTAGCTAGCAAACTAAGTTCACATTTGTGATGCCCAGATGAATGGCACTTTATATACAAATATGTATATATATACACATATATATACACAAATATATATATATAAGTGTGTGTGTGTGTGTGTGTGTTATATTTTAAATTCAGATTCAGATGCTTCAAATACTGGATGTAAGCACCTCTTCAATGTCAACTGGTTTTGCTGACAGAACAACCGTCACAGCTGTTTCAAATCTCCATTTCGTCTTAGCACAAGCACAATTGGGATGAAGATGATGCAACAGCATGAGATAAGGGCAGTACTCTAGAATGTCTACTCTAAATATACTATTTTTCAGTTTATATCGTACCGCTATACTCCTTGATGAAATTTCCTTTCTCATCTTTCCTATAGGATTCCTTCAGGTATGGCAAGGCTTCCATAAGGTCTCCCCAGAGCCTTCTGCAGTCTGAAAAACCCCAACTCTCTCAGTCTGTCTTGATAGGAAACGGGGTCCAGATTCTAGTCAGGTTTCTGGCCCTCCTCTGCACCTGCTCGAGAAGCTCCATGCCTTTCTTATGCTGGGGACCTCAGAGCTGACAAAGTACTTGAAGAGGGGACTCATGAAAACAGAGTGGGAGAATTACCTCCCTGAGCCTCAGGCTACCAATGATCCATCTGATGCCCATTCTAGACCAGGAAATAGGTGACCCTTTGAGCTGCAAGTGCACATTTTCAAGGTATGTTGAGGTTCTCATTCACCAACACCCCCAAGCCCTTCCCCTCAGGGCTTCTCTCCACCCATTCGCTGACCAGATTCTATTAGTGGTGGGAGTTGCCCCAGTCCATGTGCTGGACCTTGCACATGTGTTTTCACATGAGTTTTTCATGGGTCTACTTTCAAGCCTGTCCAGGTCTCTCTGGATGTCATCCTTTTTTTTTTTTCCAGCATGCCGACTGCACCACCTAGCTTGGTGGCATCAGAAAACTCACTAAGACTACACTCAATGTCACTGTCCTTGTCCCCAAAAGAGATGTGAAATAACACGAGTCCCAGCATGGACCCCTGAGTTGCACCACTCATCACTAGTCTCTTTCTGGACATTGAGCCATCGACAGCAGCTCTTTCAGTACAAGCTTCCAGCCAACTCCTTACCCACCAGGAGGTCCATTGTCTTAGGTTACAATGTAAGACGTAACCAAAAGTATGCATTCTGTGACCATCTTCATAAGCTGTTAAAAACAGGTGAGGCAGTGTTCTTTATCTCTTCCATGACTCATCCCTGGTAACTCCCTCTGGTGGATATCTTCCGTTAATACACCATCAAGTCACTGCATGAATCATAAAATTACATCATCTCATTGTGAAGTGCTCTGCCCAGGGGTAGGTACCAAACATTCCTACCTGTATACAATCTGAGTTTTGGAACACCAGGAGCAGCACTACCCACTGGATTCCCAGAGGACAAGAGCTATATAACCACCACTGTACCTTCAGAGGAAGACCAGACCCTTCCACAGGACCACTGCTTCAACAGAACCACATGAAGAAGACTACAGCCACCATTTAATCAGACTCCTACCAACACCCTAACCAACAGGATATCAGGCCGTGTCCTGACTGTCAGTTTAAGCCAGTGTTTCTGTATTATTACCTTTATCTTAATTTTCCTATTAAATTGTAATTCTGACTTGGTATCTCTCGCTGGTTTGTTTTCAAAATCCATGTTTCTTCATTTTAGAGATTGATGTTGTTTAGAACAGTGTCAAATGCTTAGCACAAGTACTGGTAGATTATGTTAGTCACTCTTCTCTTAACCACCCAGTCTGCAACCCCACTGTAGAAAGCCTTCAAAATTTTTTCAGGCATGATTTGCCTTTCGTGAAGCCATGTAGGCAGTCACCAATCACCTTCTTCTTTTCCATATGCCTTGTCATCATTTCTAGGAGTATTTGCTCCATCATCTTGCCAGGTACAGATCAAGCCCTGGATCTTCCTTTCTTCCCTTATTAAAAATGGGACTTATGTTTCCTCTTTATATGGATATATGTGTATATGTATATGTATTTTATACATATATAACGTATTTATTTGTGCACACATGTGCACATTACTACATAAACTTGTATTTTTTCAAATATCGTCTAATTATCAGCGCTAGAAAAATACTTACTTGCCCTTGAAGCTTCTGTTACTTCAAAGCTCTGCGGAATACTAAGAAGAAAATCCTTTTATACATGTAATGGAAACTTCTGATAATATACAAAAAAATTTTCAAGGGAGTTGGTTAGACTATGATTTTGTTTGATGTGATTTGGGTGGGAGGTGTTTTTTTTTTTTCTTGAACCTGTGAAGAAACATTTCATGGGTTTCTTCAATATCCCTTTATGCACTTTGTTTTTAAGAAAGTAAGAAAAAAACAAACCCAAGGTAATAAAAAAAAAAAAGAAGAAAAGTGATATTTTCAATTGCTATATGAAATGTCATATAAACATGCAAACTTTTGCCCCAGAAAATATTACAAATTAAAGATTGCACTGCACATGGATTAATTATGCAGGTTTTCTAATTATGATAAACTTAGTTACAGAATGAAATGTCATAAAATGCTCCAAGGCAATCTTGATGGTGTATGGAGAGCAATAACAGTTTATATCAAATATTGTCAGTACAAAGACAGTTAAATTTGACATTAAAAATATGATAGGAGATCACAAACATGACACTTCTAGATTTCTTTTAGGTTGGAAATACACTGAAATGTCCAGAGTCCCTGAGGCATACAAATAACAAGTTTGAAACAAAAAAGAATGATCGCCATGCTTTATAAAACTGCAGGAGTGGAAGAGAAAAGCAGAGATTCTCTGGTATGAAAAGCAGAGATTCTCTGGTATAAATTACCCCTGGTTTTCCTAATTAGGTTCATCTAGTTCTAGAAATGCCTATTAGGAGGAGTTTTTTAGGTCTCTAGAAAAGGTCATGTACTCTACACATATTTATTCGTTCTGTGAACAGAATATTTGTTTAATATAATATATATTTGTTTAATATAATCTAAATGCTCCTTAATAATGCCTTGTCATAGCTTCACTAAGACTGCTTGATGAATCCTTCCACAGACAAAATTATTGTCTCTAGGGAAAATTTATCTTCTAATGCATTATTCTGCTCCCTGCAACTTTGATGTCTAATATATCTTCATTGATCAACTTGACCTCTATAAAACTTGTATCTGTATATTTGCATTTACTTATGGGGTTTATTTTACATTTGTTGTGCATGATTACCAAAGGTATTTACTCTTTTTCTCATGAAGATAGTACTTGGAAATTATCCAAACCATTGACAATATGCATCATTTATCTGCCTACAGCATCCACTGACTGAATATTTTGAGGTGTGTATATGTGACAACTCTAATCATACAAGGAGACTATATACATTCTTGTAAACTTGGTCCCCCTAGTTACTGAAATTTAGAGATCCATAGCTAAGTTTTGGAAAGTAATTAGTATTATCTCTTTTTATTTATACATTAGATAATCAGAATAATTTTCAAATTTTATTCAAACTAGTTAACTCTCTGATTCACCAGATGTGGTAGTAGAAAGAAGGATAAATATTATGTACTGTAATAACTTCAATCTTCATTTGAGTTAAGGAATAAAACTTATGAAGTACATGTTGTGACTAGCTGTACCCTAGGATGATCATAAAAGACAAATGACTTAACTAAGATTCACGAGAATCTTTCACTGAGAAATAAATGATCCAGTTATCTAGCAGGAATTCTTAGTCTAGGCTTTCACCAACCGTTCGTTGCACTAGTGTCCTAGATGGACACCTGGCTTTAGTAATTGAAGAATCTTTTGAGACAGAGATATTAAACAAGTTTTTAAAAATGCAATTCTTTAAAATTTATTAAGATTTTACTGAAGACCAACAGTTTCCATGACAGTTCAGAAATCTTGGAGAAATAGAATGTCATAAGATAGTTTTCTTGTTACTTAAAAAAAGAATCTAATTCAGATTATATATGTCAAACATAATGACAATGCATGTAATTGAAAGCTGCATCAGAGGAAAAAGTTTTACATTATGCATCAGTAATAACATCATTTCTGCAATGATTTTTCTAATTGCCCATAATGAGAACACCATCATGAGAACAGAACCTCTACCTGTGTTGATAAGATAGTCCTCATTGACATTTAAAATTTAAAGAAACCAGTCATAAAGAGCTGAAAACCATAGTATAATGTAGGCAAATCACACATTTAGAAGATAAAAAAAGCCCAGCAAACAACTTATTTAAAATTAGATATATAGATATAAATTATATAGATAAATATAGATTATATACATATAGAGAAATATAGATAGATATAGATAAATATAAATATATATCCATTGTGACCTCAAAGATAGAAGTCTTTCCCATACCAAAGGTAATCAGTTACATGCCTAGTTTCCTCACTTCTTCCATATCTTTCATGCATGTATCTAACTGGTATTTCTACCAAAAAAAAAGACAACATTGTATGATTACTGTGTTTTATTAGATGAATATTATGCTATTATTAGCTCAAATGTTGAAAGCTAAATAATCCTAACATGTCTAAAGCTGAAATTTTACTTTCGTAATACACGACTTCTCATTATAATATTTTTTATCCTGCAAAAAGCTTACTCACTGGACTATTTTGTGCTTACATGCTTTCAAATTGCCATTGCTTGTAGCAATTATGAAATAATACAATTTGTCAAAAGTTTACCCTCTTTTGATTTGACAAAACAAACTTTGCATGGATCTATGCAAAAACAGCTCATTTAGCTGTTTTCCTGGTTTGAAGGACAGGTGTCTGCCAATAAAGGCAGAAGCTTCTCTTTGAAAT
>JANRMJ010000001.1:82326129-82339094 GCA_025584955.1 Alethe diademata
GCTTTAACAGATGGTGATAGAATACACATTTCTGGCCACATCCTGTATTGCAGCCCAACACACTGTTTATGTGTGCATTACCACAATATCAAAGCCCAAAGATCAAGCATGTCAAGCTGAATTTGGAAAGAGAGATAAGAATCTGCAGGCCTGCAAAAAACATGCCATTGAACAAGTGGGGATCTTGGTCAAATGAGAATTATGTGACTATTAGAGTATGTGATTAGACTATGCTTGTTACTTGAGCACAACTGAATGAGTTTCTGCTTTTAGATGTTTTCAGTAAAATAAATAAGATACACACACAGTGCCTATGGGGTACGATAACACATCTCAAGTCTCAGCAAACCCATAGCATGTTGGGT
The DNA here is from genome assembly GCA_025584955.1 of Alethe diademata. NCBI lineage: Eukaryota > Metazoa > Chordata > Aves > Passeriformes > Muscicapidae > Alethe > Alethe diademata. The sequence continues at coordinate 82,326,495 of JANRMJ010000001.1, forward strand.
TAGTACCAAAAATATTGCCTTGCAAGTTATCTCAGAGCACATCAGCTTATCCTGGCAGTTACCTGCTCATGGGCTCCTATCCCACAACAAAGAGGAAAAAGCCTCTTATTCAAAATCTAGAGGTGATCTATATTATTTGAGTGAAAGCTAATTGATTTGGATTACATTGACCAGAGGTTGAGAGGTACACATACAACCACTTTCTAAGAATCATCTGAAACAACACTTTATGTCAGCAATGAAGTCATCTACTTCTAGGTGTTTGCTGTGAAAATTATGCATATTTTGTCCCTGTATGCAGCAATTTATATGTATGAATTATTCTGTTGATAAGACAAAGAAGGTTTACAGTACTCTTTGGCCATTTATGATTCTCATTTATGAATATATAATACTTAAATATGATTGTAGTAACTACACTTTCTGTACTGTTAAAATAGTGTTTTTTAATATTTTAGAGTAATTACATATTTCTATCATTTTATATAGGTGGTGAACTTTATTATGCAAGATATTCAAGTATATTAATTTTAAAAACAAGTGGGATCAAGAAATTAGAATGTGGTAGAATATTAACTCCAAGAGTTTCTGAATTTTCCTGTAGACAGAAGTGAAGGATCTCAGCTTTTTCATTATTCCTGAAGAATATGTACACTGCCTGTACTTCTTCAGAGCTTAGGTGGCAGGCAGCAGGGGAAGAAGCATAGTAGAAATCTGTTTGTGTCACCATAGAGATGGGTGGAACTGAAACATAACATCTCACACATTTGAGAAAAAAAAAGTTTGCTACCTTCTTAAGGAGAAGTCAGTACAGTCATTGAAGCAACTGATTTCTAGAAACATAGTATCTCATCTGAGATTAAATTTTCTTTTTTACTAGCTAGTAAGAAAGTTGAAAAAAAAATCAGTTACAGAGGAAACACAAGTCAAGCTTTACTTTCATCTGGGAGGCAAAACAAAGAACACTGCCTATCTTGAATTTCAAAATTATTCATCCTGCTAAGAAAGCACATATAATTATATCAATCACTGTTTGTCGTAATTACAGCTTCTACATTATCTTGGTTATGGCATCTTAATTTCTTGTAGAAAAAAAAAGAAAGCTGGAACATGCTCTGGAATAGAAGTAAGCATATTCTAAACTGTCTTTAAGTAAAGTTTAAAACTATTTCATTTTTTTAAGAAGTAATATTAAAGTGCGCTTGACCATCTGTCTAAAAATTATGTTTTAGTTAGTGGAAAGGTCAGATCTGATCTTATTTCATAGATGTCTGCGTTGATAATGAAAATCAAAGCATTTATTTATATTTGATGTCTTTCTCTAATAACATTTTCTGCAGCACATTACCTGCTCTTTAGCGCCTTCCATACATCTCAACTGCTTTACCAGCTCTACACTGCTGGGTGAAGACTCTAATACTCTGCAGAAACCTGTGTCCCTCTGGCAATTCCTTTTCTAAAATCATAGACCCATTTAGGCTGAAAAAAACTCCAAAGTCATCAAGTCCAACTGTTGACCCAGCGATGCCAAGTCCACCCTAAAACACCTCTCCAAGGGCCACATTTACACCTTTTTCAATTACCTCCAGGGATAGTGACCCAACCACTTCCCTGGGCAGCTTGATCCAATAAATAGTAATCCTTTTAGTGAAGAAATTCTTCCTAATATTCAATCTAAACCTGCCCTCGCAAAACTTTCCTTGTCCTATCACTTCTTACACCAGAAAGAAGATCAACACCCATCTCACTACAACCTCCTTTTGGGTACTTTTAGGGTGGTAGTTGGAGAGCAGGTACCCACAAAAGTCACTCTGTCACTCCTCAGCTGACCAAGGGGGAAAAAATACGTCAAAAGGCTTGAACATCAAGATAAGGACATTCACCAACTATTGTCATGAGACAAAGGAGTCAACGTAGGGAAATTAATTTAATTTATTGCCAATCAATTCAGAGTAGGATAATGAGATGTATTATCAAAGCTTGGCAACACCTTCCCTCCCACCCTTCTCTTCTTACTGGGCTCAACTTCACCCTCAGTTTTCTCTATTCTTCCCTGCCTTCAGCAGTGCAGGGGGATGTGAATGGGGGCTGTGGCCAGTTCATCACATTTAGTCTCTGCTCCAGACCCTTAACCATTTCAGTTGCCCTTTTCTGGACTCTCTCCAGCACATCAATGTCCTTCTTGTAGTGAGGGGCTCGAAACTGCTCACTGGACTTAAGGTGTGGCCTCTCCAGTGCCACAGGAGGGACAGTCACTGCCCTGACCCTGCCAGACACAGTGATTTTGATGCAAGCCAGGATGCCATTGGCCTTCTTGGCCACCTGGGCACACTCTGGCTCAGATTCAGCTGCTATTGATGAGCAGCCCCAGGTCTTCTGCTGGGCTGCTTTCCAGCCACTCCAGCCCAAGGAGAAGACCTAGTGCTCACTAAAATTGAGCTGCAAATGATTAATGAAAAAATAAAAAAGAGCTTTCCTTAGAAATACTGGTTCGGTTGGCTATGTCATGAAAGATTCTGTCTTGTTACTATGCTAGTACAGATGATAATGTAGTGAGGAGACACAAAGCAGATATCAGAAGCCTCACACAATTTGCTTAAGAAGTTTATATTTCCAGGTATGGATTGTGATGAAAGATTTCAGATCTTAAGAAAACAAATAAAAGCAACTAAAGATGTTCTTTTGTGTAATACTGCAGCTACTTATACAGTTCTAGCAGAGGAGAAAAAAATCTTTATGCTGTATCTGGTATATTATTAATAAAACATTCATAGAAGCCCCAGGGCTATTTTAGTTCAGATTATATTATAATATATGACAAACTGAGCACAGAAAGAAGAATTGCCATAGAGCATAAAAGCATGGTTTGATATTTTAGGTCCACTCCCTACTGAACATTTCTTTCAGTGTGTTTTGTACTCCTGTGTTTGCTACTGCACAGAGAAGCAGCTGTTACTAGAAAAACGGGTCAGAAAAAAATTGGTGAATTCTGCATCCAATGTGCTGTTTTGAGAAGCTTCTCTACAGGACAAGAGAAACAACAATAAAGGCAACTGAGACTTACAAAAGAATTAAGTCAGTCAAGACTAAACCAGACCACGTTTCTAAGAAATAAGATGAAAGATCAAACCAATGACAACAGATAATTGGACCTAATTTCCCTATAATATGATACAGTTATTCGTAGGTTCCATCAAACCTAATCTTCCACTTCAGAATCTCATATATTAACTGAGCCAGTGTATTTATGAAACTCCAAAAAGACAAGTGTTGTTAGAAACTACAGCTGAGGTTCTGAAGTCAGCTCAGACTTTGCTGCAACTTGGCAATGGCACAGGCAGGCACACTGACTCCTGGGTCATCAGGCTGCTGATCAATTCGTCTTGGGAAGTGTCCAGGAGTATGATGAAGAAGCCAGTGCCATACTGGCAATACAAAAAAAAGTTAACTACATTGCCTAACACTGAAGAAAATCTAAATGAAAACATGAACTGAAAGAGAATTTAGAAAACTTAAGAAAAGGGATTCGCTTTGGAGAAGTAAAAGAACAGGAAAAGAGGAAAGCAAGTGACAGTGGGTAGTTAGAATGGTTTGTGTATACTTTGGAGAAAAGTATCACACTCTAAGCATGTGCAAGTGTGACCTGGACACCAGGTTTTACTATTTACAAATACTAAGCTGACTGGAAGTATGTTCTTTCTTGTGACTGAATTTTCAGGCCACTCTAATGCTTTTTGCTGAATTAGATACATGTCATGGAACACCAAATTGGCTATGAATTTTTTCCTTAAAGTCCAAATTAACAAATATAAATTCTAATACAAGTATTTTGCATGTAAAACAGGAGAAGAACAGGAGAATTGACATCACTTCAGCACTAACTAATAAAACACTTGTTTGCATACATTTGAACCAAGATAAAAACACTGTTTTGATATCTCACATTCCTTCTAAGTACAGAAACACTTAAAAAAGGATAAAAGCAACTGTGGGAATTTTCAAAGTTATTCCATATACAACTTACTGTTCTTACTGAAAAATTCCCACTATTTTCAGAGAATGCCAAATTACATCAAATCTAAGCACATTTTAGAAGAAAGAATTTAAGTCTTCTATGCTGTACTATCTTATTGATACAGTTTTAGGCTACCACAGCTTAACAAAAGCCAGGCAAGATGTGTATTTCACTCTCCAGCACTGATAAAAATTGAAGCTTATCAGGGTTTCTTGGCTCCTTCTGAACTAGTCATTTATGTTTTGGAACAACACCATTAATCTCTGAGAATCTGTCATGTCTAATTTCAGCAGCAAAATCTCCTTGCAGCAAAAACTCCAAACTGTAGTAGCAATGGTCTTTCTTCAGTGGATGTAACCCTTTTCCATTACTACCAGTGCAACTTTGAAAATCATTTATGCCTTCAACAAACTTAACAAAAATCAATACAGACCGTTTTCTTTAAAATATAGACAGGGAGCAGTTGCTAAAATGTAAGTGTATTACTTATCACTTACAGACTTCGCAATTATTAAAATTCCTCTACCATTTACAATATTTGCATCAGTCAGAAGAGAGAAGGGAAAGAAATCAAATTATGTAACAGTATATAGGTTATTTTTCTGCTTTCTGGAGAATCTGAAGCTGCGTTATTTTAAATGCTTGCTACATCAAAATCTCATGGCTGTAAACATATTTATACAAAAAAACCAGAATCTTAGACTAAAAACTCATCTTTTCTTGCAAGGAAATTCAGGAGAACAGTATGAAGCACAAACTCTCTTAATAGGCTGCCATCATCCAAATAGCAAAAATGTTTTGTTCCACAAAATTTCCCTCTTCCTCTCCCAAAACAGATATGGAACACTTTACAAGTTTGAAATCAAGATGCAGCACATCTGAGAGAAGTAAAATGCAGAAGACATTACTTCTGTGAGAACAATTAGATGATAAAGAATAATAAAGAACAACATTAAAGGTACTGTAACAAACTGAAATCAAACATTGATGAGGATAATGGCCCATCTCAAGGGTAGATAGGCCCTTCAGAAAGATCTGGGCAGAGTAGGGAGATGAGTAATCACCAACCATATGAAATTTAACAAGAGCCAAGTTCTGTATTCTGCACCTGGGATGGTGCAACCCTGGATGTCTGGGCAGACTGAGGAATGAGATGCTAGAAAGAAGTGCCATGGAAAGGGAAGAGGGGGTCCTGGTTGTTGGCAAGCTGAACATGAGTCAGCAGTGCCCTGGCAGCCAGGAGGGCCAACCCTGTCCTGCAGGGCATCAGGCACAGCAGCACCAGCCAGGCAAGGCAGATGCTGGGGCAAATGTGCGTTTACCTCAAACCTTGTGTGCACTTTTGGGTATCACAACAGAAAAAGTTTAAAAAGCTGTTAGAGAGCATCCAAAGAAGGGTGATCAAAATGATGGAAAGCCTCAAAAGCAAGGCTTGCAGGGGGCAGCTGATGTCACTTGCTTTGTTCAGCCTGGAAGAGGTTGAGTGGCATCCTCATGCAGTCTACAACTTTCCCAGCGATGGCAGTGGAGGGCCAGTCACTAATTTATGCTTTCTCTTTGCAAGTAATAGAACACAAGCAAATCAAATGAAACTTCATCAAAGGAACTTCAGATGGGACATTAGGAAAAGGTTCTTCACTGTAGTTCATTACAGGAACAGTCTTCATGGAGTAGTCAGAGTGCTGCCAAATCTCAAGAAGCACCTGGACAATGCTTTTAGTCATATGGTTCAGTTTTAGACAGTCCTGTGAGGAGAAAGAAGTTGGATCCTTATGGATCCCTTCCAACTTCAGACGTTATGTGATTCTAATAGACAGTTATTTTTACCTTTCTCTCAGTTTGACAGTGTCATGAAAAAGTTTAGATTTTGTGATTGCAATTGTTTTTCATGGCCTATAAACTGTTTGGCTGACTATGCAACTATATGAAGTCTTACTGAAGCAGCTGGGATATTTTGTTCATATAAGCACAATAGATAAAAAAAATTCTTTACACCTAGCCCTTACTAGAGTTTAAATCAATCAGAGCAGTGCTTTTGATAGGGCACTCAAACCCACTAAATTTTGAGTATCTAGCAAGAGAATTTCATTTTGGATAATGTAGCTAGGAAAATTAGATACAAAGTTGAAAATGAAAGTTGTCAGAAGTGAGAAAACATGGTTTTATATTATTGTATAGAAAAAACCCCAACATTTGAAAATGTAATTGGTTTGTTAGGAAATTTGCACTGTCTGTATCAGAGTAAGTCGGGCAAAAGATGATTTGGCAGCAACTTCTAAATGTAGACATGAAACAAATCAGGAAGTAGTGTCACTCCCTGACTCCACAGGAGTAGCAAGGTTGCAATGAATTGATGGACCTATTATTGATATTGCTCTTCTCCAAAAGTGTGCTGTAGTTTATCATAAGATACAGTCACATTTCAGGCTGGGTTGCACTGTGCCATATCAAATTCCCTGGCAGAATCCCAGCTACAGGAGAGTAGTTTCCTTAATGCTTGCTTACTCCATTCACTTCAGCCACCAGTTCAATAAAATGGAACTATGCTGCTCCATCTCCTCTTAGATATCCAGTTCACAATTCATACTGAGACATTTAACCTGTATGTTTGTGGACACACAGCATCTTAATAAACCAGAAGACACAGGAATAGAAAAGCCCCCAAAAAATTAGAAGACAGTTGTACTTTTCTTTGTTTTTAGTTCTGCCTTTGTGGGAATGAAAGTGACTGGTGTCAAGAGTGCCATTAATGGCACTAAGGACAAGAGGTTTCAATTATTGCATCTTTGACCTGGGAGTTTGTGAACTTTAATTTTTAAATCCTATTAGGCTGTAATGATTTTACCCAAACTCTACATGGTTGTCTAAATATTTTTTTTTGCATAATAAATTACAGAATTTAAAGCAGTACTTGACTGCTCAGTTAATTTGAAACTATTAATTATTTGTTTTAGAAAAAAATAGTTATTATTAATAATATTGTTACATGCAACATATTTAGTGTACAGTTTTCAGTCATCACTAAGCTTTCCCCAGTGCATGCTATTTAGGGTATTTATGTATCATATTTTTTTATTATTTTGAAATGCATATCTATGCATTAGAAAGAATAAAGTGTATTTAAAATATTAGGTCACCTCCATTATTCCAGTCAAAATACTGTGTTTTAAAACAGAGAGAGGGGAAAGTAGTCAAAACATATTTGCCAAAATGAACATATTTTTAGTTTTATAAAACATTGCAGATTTTGGCCAGCTATTTTGCACTCAGCATGAGAAACTTTTCAGCTCTCACTTAGAATGAATATTTATCTTATTTGGAATAACAATAATGAGAATTATCAAGTCTCCAGTTACATGGTAACACAACAGCTATCTTTGGGTTGTTTGGGACTTTTTTTCCCCTCTTTTCCTTCCATACTAACACTTTGACTCTGCTTCAGTTAAAAAGATATCCTTGCATTTTTACACTTGTTCACCCTGTGAAATTATGAAGGGTTAACTTTACAAATATCCTAGCAAATTCCAAATACAGCTTTTCCTTATATTAATATGCAACATATTTTAATCAATTCTTGTGTTGATAATTTTGTATAAAGAACAACAAACTCTAATACTGAAAATCAAGCCTTTTTTTTAAACCTGCAAATTAGATGTTCTACACAGACCCAGTATAGATAAACTTCCAAAATTCAGATTGAATCCAAATCCTATTACACAATGGCAGTAGCCAGAATACCAATCAGAGCAACTGCTGGAAAAGGAGTATTTGCAGTGTCCACATCTTTGCAGATTATCTAAAGTAAATTCCTTCATGCTGTTGTCACTGAGCTGTTACAGTGAGAATCAGCAGATGGTTAATCAATCCCAAAATGCCCTTCAGGAGCTACAACAGCTGTGTATGGTCAGCACGAGTAAACTCATCCAGAGTAAATGGGAACTCGGGTCTGTGCGGCATGAAAACACAATGGTTTCCTTGCCATGGTACAATAAAATGAGTCTGCAAACATTTCTTACAGTTTGAACTTTCCAGAATAAATTCAGTACAATTTCTATAGCAGTCTTATATAAACAGTCTACGTATAGCAAATCCAAAATCAATTTATTAGTGCGCACAGCTTTAATTAAATTGAATTACTCCAGGCTGAGCAAAAGGTACCATCTGCAAATTACAGATAACAGTCCTGCAGTTGATAATCTCAGGAAATATTTGAAAGTTTCAAATAATTTATTCACCAGCACTTCTATGTACCCCCAAATACTGGTATACATATTTGGATTCAAAGGGTGGGGGGAAAAAAGCCATTATTAGACAATCCACATTCCATTTTACAACCCCCACCTTCCCTCACTACTAATACATAGCTATTTCTGATGCATAAAGCACAGAGTTCACTATCTTTCATACTCTGACATCACAGACTAGGACAATAGAATATATCAGAAGAAGTGATGTGTGCTTGGACAACAAAATATTATATAGAGGAAAATATTCAAAAGTGTATTAAAGTTGCTTTTCCAGTAGCTATGATCAATTAACTATTATTTTGACTTTTAGGTGCTCTTTCTTGTATAGGTGTCAGACTGCTTTTTCATATATAAGTATTTTAAATGGGCATGGTATGCTGGTTTTGTCTGGGGTAGAGTTAATTTTTTTCACAGTAGTTGGTATGGGGCTGTGTTTTGGTTTTGTGCTGAATACAGGGTTAATAATATAGAGATGTTTTTGTTATTGCTGAGCAGGGCTTACACAGAGCCAAGGCCTTTTGTGCTTTTCATATGGCCACACTGGTGAGAAGGCTGGAGATTGCCAAGATAACACAGCCAGGACAGGTGACCCAAACTGACCAAAGGGGTATCCATAGATTCACAGAACTTTTAGGATTGCAAGGGACCTCTGGAGACCATCCAGTCCAACTCCTCTGCCAAGAGAGGGTCACCTGGAGAGATTACACAGGAACTTGTCCAGCTGTGTTTGGAATGTCTCCCTGGAGATATTCCATGAGTTCCCTGGGCAGCCTGTTCCACTGTTCTGCCACCCCCACCGTAAAAATTTGTTCCTCATGTTGAGATGGAAATTTGTTGCATTTTAGTTTATGTCCTTGGATTTGTTCTGGTTTTGAACCTCTATCACATATAGGATAATTTCTCTGCAGCACTACCTTATTTTGTTTTTTAATTCTTTTTTTCTTTTTTTTTTCTTCTTTTTTCTTTTTTTTTTTCTGAGAGAAAGAGATACTATTTTGAAGTCTCTCATTGCTTACTGTGGAGGCCTTCTATGATACTCTCTCTTATCACACTGCCCTCCGTTATGCTTTTGGGACAAAAAATTATTTGCGGTTTGCACTGTGGACCTCTTATCCACACACAGCGTTTATGTTCCTCAGATGTTTCTGGTCTTGACCTTCACTTGTAGGAATTCCTCATCCAAGCCCTCATTCATATTTAGCCACATCAGTGTTTTCTATTTAGTCAATTTTCCCAGCTCCTTGATTGTTTTTATGTTATGTGAGAACAGTTATATTTGGCTTTTCTTGGGCTCCTCTACCTGGAGAGAATGGCTCATTCTTTTTATGTCCTTATAAACGCATGTCAAGTACATAAAAATCCATGGATATATTTTTCAAGCAGAAGAAAACATATTCTTTTAGTGTTAGATAATAAGGTATAAATTTGCAATTTTGAGCTCAATTTTATTCCTGGATAGCTTATTAAAGAAATAATAAAAAATAACTTAGTATCCTATATAAGAGTACTTCTGTGTCTCAAGGGTTTATCCCTCAGCCTGATTTAATATACATGGAGACCAAAAGAATCACAGTACTCTCTTTATATTTCTGTTTACAATTAGTGGTAATTTTCAGAAAGTGGTAAATTTCATAGAGTACTTAAAACTCTTTAAACTAATCTCTGAAAACAGAAACTGTGTCTCATTTGGAACTATTGACACATATGTCAAAGCAAAACAATAAAAGAAAAAGTAATGGAAAAGCAAAACCAAAAAACCAATCAACCAAACAAACAAAAAACCAAAAACCCAAAAAGAAGTAAACAACAACAACAACACCACCACAAAAAAAACCAAAACATAAAAAACCACATCCACAAGGAAAATTCAAATATTGAGATAGTGAAATTTATACTACAAATTCTTCTTGCTGATATCATTTGTAAAAATGATTGTTTAATTTTGTAGAACAGAAGGCTGGTCTTCATCCAGGTATTCCAAAAATTAATTTAAGAGAAGGAAAAGGACTGAGAAAGAATAGCTTAATAAAGCAAACTGGATGCATATACTAAAGTGACATTGAGAATACTAGATGTACTTATGTTCTTACAGTAATTTCTTTGCAAAGAATGTATGGAAATATTCAAAGACCATCAAATACCATTTTCTCCTCCTTTCTAGTAAACACTATGACTCACTGTTTCATTATTGAGATAGCCTGCAAAAGAGAGACTACTCACAAAACAGAGAAATAAAGAATATTCTGCAATCAGTACAGCTGGTCAGAAGTGGATAACTTTAAAAGGAGAAGGTAGGATGGAAACACTCAGGTTTTCTGATGACTTAATATTTGCCTTTGACTTAACAGCAGTGAAGCATGCTGCCTTATAGAAACCATAAGTTTTCTATATATGTGTTCTATTAATCCATGTTAGGAAAAAATCCATGAGCAAAGCATATTTCCTGTCATAGAGAGTTTCATCTTGTAGGGTTTATAATACAGGGATGTAATTCAAATCCTGAGCTTTACAAGAATAGAGGAATCATTAAATAACTGTGCTCTATCTTAAAATAAAAATGAATAATAATGCTGTTCTATGCTTTCATGGTTTTTACTCAAGGTTTTTGGTAGGGAAAAGGGGAAGCAAAAACTCCTGCCACTGGATTCTTGTATTTCAGACTGACATTTTTCGAGGAAAAACCTGTCCTAAGGGAAGAGAAATCTTTTACATACAAAAAGAAACAGATAGTATGCCAAATCCAAACATTTGGTGGAAAACCCAAAGTTATTCTCAATTTTAGCTCAAAGAAAATATGCATAGGCATGTAATAAGGATGAGTTGCAAATGCTTAATTAAGATGAGCTCAGTGAGAAAACAAGAACCCATAGATGATGCATGAAGTGCTAGAGTCTGAGGTTTGCTAGTAAAAAAAAGTAATCAAAACCATGGCTCTTCAATTTTTTCTTCTAGATTTCTCATTTTCCCACTTGTCAAGTCTTCAAACCAGTTACAGCTGTCGAAACATAAACCAGAATCTTATAGTTGGAAAAGCAATGCTTTACATAAACCGAAAGACCATTTCTTGAAGGAATTCATATTCAATTGTTAATTTAAGCACTGATATAGCATGCTAGACAGAAAAACAATGCTAAAACCTCGTTGTACTGTCTGTTAGATTTCTTTGTGTTGTTTGGATTCACTTTCACTTGGGAGGATAGAACATATAGAAATACAATTGTACCAAAACATGGGAAAAGCAATTGATCAAAAACATGAGGAAAGAAATGCTTTCAAGTTTTGAGGTAGAACAGAGACAGAAAACAATTTTGTGACTTAGTTTTGTCTTTAAACAATTATGCTGGTCATCATCTATGTTGGAAAGAAAACTATAATCTTTGGAGTTCTGTGTACCCAAAAAACTGCTCCAGATACACATATAAAACAAGAACCAACAATCTTCATTGTGGTTTTCATATAGACTATGATTTTTCCAACCACCAATAGGAGGTATGCCTGTTTAAATAAAACCACGTTTTCAGCAGAATGACTAAGGTTTTGGAGGAATGTGGAACGACATCACTCAATTAAGTCTTCACAAACAAGACTGACAGCTGCTGCAGTAGATGAACCTCCACAAGATTCATTCCTCAACATCATTGCCTCCTTTGCTTATATTTCTCATTGCACAACTCTGTTAAAAAGATATCTTTGCTTACAACAGTCAATCTTCCCCTTTTACCTTAGAACAAATCTTGAAGTTGACATCTTCCCTAACAAAATACTATGATTAAATTTCATCGTCCATTTTGAATTTTTGACACATGCTTGAGAGTTATCATTACAGATACTTCAGTGATTCCTTCCAATTTTACCACTAAAACTCACCTTTTTGTTAAGTCTACAGGAAAACAGAACACCGATGCATACTCCCACAGACAGCTAAGCAGCCCAGCAATCTGACTACTATCTACCTCATTTTTCACTTTATCATTCTATCAGAACTCATCTGTTTCTTTTGCTTTATAGTTCAATTGTAACCTGTTAATTTTAATAATGATTTGAGTTTTTTTCTTGTTTTCTTGGACTGAATTAACATTGGCTAACATTGGAAAACAATGTTTCTGATGAAAGAGGCATCCACTGATGTTGGAGTCAGTGAATTAGGGATCTCTCTGAATTCTTCAGAGAAATCAGAGTGCAGAGATTCAATAAGTTTTAGGGTGAATTCTAATGCTTTTAGTAAGTGAAAGGTTTCAAATGCCACAGTAGCACAGTGAGTTCTAGTGAAGGTTGAAACACACTGATATTTTCAGCAAGAGGCTCCAGGCCCACAGTTGTAGACAGGACTTAGACATA
>JANRMJ010000001.1:82340769-82371637 GCA_025584955.1 Alethe diademata
AACCACAAAGCCCAGCTGCACCTCCCCATGCCATGCGGTCAGCTTGAGGCTTCTCTTCTTCCTGGCTGCTTGTAAAAATGGCAGCAGAAGCCCCAGAGAACAGGGGGAGGGGGGCCTCAGTGGGCTCGCCCACCCCTGCCCAGCCAGGTTGCATGGGGAGGGGGGCCAGCCAAGCCGAGCCGAGCCAGGGCCGGGCCAGAGCTGGAGCCGGGCTAGTAGTTACCTGCCTTCCTGACAGAAACGAAAAGAGACTGATTAACTTTGCTGGTGTAATTTATGAAAGTGAAATAACTTTTTAATTGGTTACCCAGGCTGTCACCCACCAAATCAGCTCTCTGATTGGTCCCTGCAGCTCACAGAGGAAACAGCCTCTCTGTGTCTCCATGTTTTGTGCTCCCCCTCTCAGGTGACTTTTCATGCTCAACCAGCACAAATCTATAATCTTTGTCTTGGTTCTCTCCTTCAGTGTGCTCAGCAGGATTCCAAACTCCAAAATATAGTGATCAGTGCAGCTAAGGCCATCATGAGTCAAGGTAGTACAAAGCAAGTTCTCTTAGTTTGGGAGTAGGAAATCCAGTGGCATCTCGTTCCTCGTCGGCATATGTAGCGTGCATGAGGAAGCAGCATTCTGCACACTCCAGGAACTTGGGGGATGGTGTGATTTTTCTAGGAGGTTGAAGTCACCATAAGAACCAGGTACTGTTGACCAAAACTTGCTTAAGTGACCCAATTATTACTTTCTTGGGTATATCATCTTGGTTTGGAAGCAGATGTCCACTGTAAGATCCCTCTCTAATCTTGACCTGGAGACATCCAACAGGGGTTTTACAGTTGCTACAGTTTACTTCTAGACACTCAAAGTTCTCCTTAACACTGAGAATGATTTTGACTTCTCCTGCTCTTCTCCTTCTGTGTCGTTCTTTATGAAGCAGCCTACAGCCTTCCATCAGTCATGTGAGTTGTCCCACCATGTTTCAGCTATTCCTACAATATTATAACTTTCTGACTGGGCATGGAGCTCCAGTTCCTCCTGTTTGTTCCCCAGGATGCATGAAAGACCACCACTTGAGGCAGTTGGTCTTCTGGTTCCCATCTTGAGAGTCAGCTAGGTACAGCTATTGCTGTTTTGTTTGGCCTGGCTTATTTCCCAGTTGGAGATTTTCTGCTTTGGATTTGTCCTGTCCCATGCAGTGGATTGAGGGGAAGCTACTTGTATACACTGTGGGGTGTGTATGGGAGAAAAAACAAAGTTCTCAGGAGGTTCAATGAAAACTTGCACACTTTAGAGCATCCAGATAGAATAAAGCATTTGGCAACTGTGGAATATCCAAATAGAATAAGGCACTTGGCAAGGTTTTCATTGGATTTTTACATCAGGCTTACAATATATTTTGAGAAGAAGTAGGGGGAGAGAGAGAGATTAATGAGAATAATTACTCATGATATTGAGTGATTTATTCAGAGTTGATATATAAGAAATATTTAATACTAATTATAATGTAGATTTTAAAGGATATAAGTCTTTATTCCAGACATTATAATGGTTGACTAGTGCAGTAAAGTTATATTCTGCAGTACACCTAAAGTGATGCTTTTGTACTTCCTAGGTGACAGCAGATATAGCTGTTTCTTGTTTTGAAGTCAAAGATTAATAGCAGTCAGCTTCTTAGCTGTGAAGCACATCAGAAGAGCTTATTTTAGTGTCACTTCAACACTTTTCCCCACAGAGAACACGGCCTTGAAGATGGAAGAATGAACAAGAAAAGGAGCAAAGCGAAAAACTTCTGATTCTTAAGAACACTTCTCAGATCTCTCACACATCTTATCTTTCTAGCTTTTAGCTTCTGCTAAATAGAAAAAAATAGTTCTTCTCTTAAAAATAAACATACAAATGTTATTAAAATTGCTCATGTCTGTTCCTTTTCCAGTTAAGACCTTTCCATTTTGCAGTAAATAGGATGCATCTTCAAATATCACTTAAAAGTTTTCACATTGAGCTTAAAAGCCCAGGGTTCTTTTTCCTTGTTACCATACACTATTATCACTAACCTTTAACTCTCTTTTATTGTATTTTATATAGAATTGAAGGGCAAGTGAAAATTTAAATTAAATTTCTCTATTAATGTAATCAATATAATAGCCTAACTTAGTTTACAAGATATAAACATCACACACTAGTTACCTATTTTTCTGGAGTACCTGTACTTTCTCCCAACAGATTTCCCTGAGAAAATTTAGCTCATACAAGGTTCACAGAGTCTTGTAAGATGAGAGTCCATTCCTTGTAATGTCCACTTTTAAACCTGGGTTAAAAGCATCTGAATAATACAGGGGTTAAGGTCTGCAATAAAGTCACAATACATTAAAAAATACTCGTTGTACCAGGGCTATTAATCAGTAAATGGTAGCAGCCCAGAAAAGTAAGAGAGAAAATTAAACTGCCATAAATGAAAGATAATAGATGTCTGACAATGTCATGTTCCATTAAGTGATTTACCCAGCACACTCTCACTAGCCCTGCAACCTCTGGCATTGATTTCCATAGCAACAAATGGCAATGTTATTATCTGGAGCACATCCAGCAACAGGGAGAACAAGCTCTAACAGTGGAGTTCAAGAAAAAAATCCTTTATAGAAGTCTAAGTGTATACTTTACAAGAAATAATCACATGCTGGACAAGCCTGTTTCATGAAAAAGTTGTTTTCCTCATGCCTAATTGTTCATGTTTTGTCCAGTTCCTATTCATGGCTTGGAAGGAGCATATATTGAGCTATAGCCTATAGTCTATATTGAGCTATAGCCTATTAGACCAGGAAAGAGAAAATCTACAAAGTTAATCATGGAGGAAGATGTGTTATGTCACATCACTATTCCTGAACCTGGTAACAGTAGTAATTCCTCTTTTACATCAAGTACCACCCTTCATGGTGAAATTATTGGACAATTCACAATATCTCCCAGAATCTTCATATGTAGCACTTCCCACCATCTGCCAAACTTGCACAATCAGCTCATAGGCAGTCTGGTATTAACTCTGCTCAGGGTAAGGAATGTAGTATCTTTTATTTCTGAATCCCACAAAACATTTCTCTTCAGCTCCGTAGTACAGGAGTTTGTCTTTACCTTATAGAATGAAGACTGTTATTTTTATTTGTCCTGGTGGTCCCAAATTCAATCCAAATTACAATAAATTATTAGATTTCTGTACATAGCAAGTATGTAAGCAATTACATTGGATATTTTAATCATTTATTATAGTAGTTTCCAAAGACATAAAGAATCCTATCATCCAGGAGAACCTACTAAACAAACAAGAGAAAACATTTCCATTCTTCGTGAAGTCTCAGGGTGTTTTGAGATTTCTGAAGAATATTTGTTGATTCATTATTATGAGGTAGTTTTTTTGCTTAGTTTATCAGATACTGCTACAAGCATTATCTTGGATCTTTCTGCTTCTCTGCACAGCCTTTATAAACCACTGGTATTCTGCACACTGTACTCTGATATGGCAAGAAGTGATGAAGACTGGTGTATCTAAACAGAACAGATATTTTTCAAACACAAACCAAAAATTTTTTCTACAATAACAATTAACTTCTTTGCCAGATGCTGCTACACAGAATAAAGCCTCTGACATTTTCTTCCTGACCTTACTTCAGTGATCATGACTGTGACATCCAGAGATTAACCACTTTCAATAGAAAATGAGCAGAGCTTCTGTGGCAAATGCACACCAAACAGACACAGCAGGCTGACAACAGATTCCCCAGGCTAACACTGAGCTCTCTTCACAAACAGAAAAGAATTGTAAATATTGCAGGAGAAATGTTTTAGTATGTGTCTGCCCCGTTGATTTAACTTGGCTTTTTTGGAAGTTTAAAACTGAACAGGGGAAGAAAGCTGTGAGTTGGACAGTTAGATTAGGGATTAGGGAAGCCACTGAGGAAGATCAAGTTTCAGGATGCACAAGAGATAAAAGATATGTGTTTCAGGACAATGAACTGTTTCTTACTGCTCATTTGTTTCACAGAGGTGGAAGAGTTTCTTCCTTTACTGAGTTACACTCAGATGATGTAATTTATATGGCTGGGGAAGCATATAGGAAACTGGCGTATCTCTTAGTGTATGGCCTGCAATCTTCAGGAGACTTCAATTAAAATTTTAATTTAGAAGCTAAGGTATCTTACTCGCCATTATTTTACTAATGATTTGTAGTCATTTTGGTAGAACCATGTGGTCTTTCATTCCAAAAATACCGCACTGGACTTTTCCGTTACAGACTCTGTACTGTTACTGTTTCCTTTAAACAAAATTCAACACTTTCCAGTTCATTATTTTATATTGATAGAATAATTTGACTTCTTTAAATATAAGCCCTTTATGTTATATAAAATACTATCACTTCAAACAAAAATTTAATACTGAATCTTTTAGTGTCTTTTGCTAACTTGCTTAGTATCCCTTGTCCTGTGTCCAAGTACTTTATGAAGGTTTTGAAGAACACAGGGAGGAGGATGAAGTCATGTAGAGCCGCACTAGTGACAGGTTGCCAGTCTGATGTCACCCCACTCACTATAACCCTTTGTGTCTGACCCATCACATATCCATGATGTGTTTATCCAGCTGTATGCCGGACATTCTGTCCAGAAGGATCCTGTGAGATACACTATTGAAAGCCTTCCTGAAATCAAAAAAGATTACATCACCTGGCTTCCCTTGAACAACCAGGTGGTTTATCCTTTGATAAAAGGAAATTGGGTTCAATAAGCAGGACTTTCTTCTCGTGGAGTCGTGCTGGGTGTGAACAGTGACTGTGTTGCATTTCAGGTGTTTTTCAATATTCCCCCTCACCGCCCCATCCCCCCAGAATGATCTAGATAACCTTACTAGGCAGGAAGTGAGACTTACAGGCCTGTAGTTTAGGAGGTCAGCCTTCTTGCCCTTTTTGAAAACTAGGACACTGTTAGCCAGTTCCCAGTAACTAGGACCTTTCCAGATTTCCTAGAATATTCAAAAATTGCTAAGAGGAGCCTTGCAGTGGTGCCAGCCAGATCTTTAAGTATCCTTGGATGAATCATATCAGGACCCATAGAATTATAGGGATCCAGGTAGAGCAGCAGATCTCTCACAACTTCAGGGTCAACTGGTATTCTCTCACTCTCACAGCCACAGTGCTCTAACTCAGGGCACTGAAAACCCTTTAGTGTTGAAGACAGATGCAAAGAAAGTATTGAAAATCTCCACCTTCTCTATTTTCCTGTTTGTGGGGTGACCATCCTCATCCTGGAAGATGTAGTTTCTTCACTGCCTTTGGCCATGATTGTATTTAAAACGTCCTCTTTTTGTTTCGTCCCGCAGTTCTGGCCAGCTTCAACTCCAGTGGAGCTTTGGCCATGTGAATTTTCTCCCTGTAGCAAGCAGCATCTCTGTTTTCTTCCCATGTCACCTGTCCTTACATCTACCGTGCATACACCTTCCTTTTTTGCCTTATTTCCAAGAGAAGATTCCTGTTCAGCCAAGCCAGCCTTCTGCCTTGCCATCTTGACTTCTGACATTCTGTTATTGCCTGTTCCTGTGCCTGTAGGAGGTGGTTCTTAAAAAGTGACCAGCACTTAAGGATTTTGGCACCTACAAAAACATTGTCCCAGGAAACCTTACTCACTACTTCCCTGAGCAGCCTGGAGTCTGCACTCCTTATGTCCAGAGTTGAAATTTTGCTGGCACTTTTCCTCTTGTCAGCAGAGATTTTAAACTCAATCACTTTGTGGCTGCTGTGGCCAAGATGGCCACCAATCTCTTCTTCACTCTCAATACCTCCTCTGCTGACAAGCAGCAAATCAAGCAGTATATCTTTCCTAGGCAGGTCTCTGAGTGCCTATACCATGAAGTTGTCATCCAGGTGGTTTAGGAATCTTCTGTATCTGTTCATGTCAGCTGTGATGCTCAAAGTTAATTTCCAGAGAGTTGAAATACCTCATAAGGGCAAGGGCAGTTGATTTAGAGGTGTATCTTAGTTTCCCAAGGAATAATTTCTTGGAACTATTGTCCTGGCTAGGCAGGCAGTCTATATCAGGCTCCCACAATGACATCCCATCTGTATTATTTGTTTGTCCCTTAATCATTACCCAGAGGCTCTCAGTCTTGTCATTAACAACTGTAAGGTCCATATGTTCCAGCTCTTCCATTACATTGCAACGCATCCTAGCCTTGTCTAGTCTGCTAGAGCCTCTGAAGAACCTCTAACCATCCAACATGGCCCTCCAGTCATAGGACGCATCCCACCACTTATGCCGATGGTGTCAAAACTCTGAGTTTTAAGTTTTAAGCTCCTCTTGTCAGCATCTTTGAGTTGTCACAGGTGGGAGAATTATCTAGCATTTCAAATATTGTTAATATTGATATATGTGGCCATTTATAGTCATATTTTTTCCATGGGTTTCCCCTCCATCTTAGTCTTTCAATTTAATCATCAGATTAATCTGATCTGTAGTATTGTTGTACTTGGACATAAATAAGACTGAGAGTTATTAATAAATTTGGCATAAACCTTGGCATACTAGCTCTATTGCTATATTTCACATTCTGTAACTTGTGGACTTGTAGGTTCTGTGATGTGCAAATCACATCCACTCATGTCTACAGCAAAAGTTGCCTAAAAATTGCTACTACTCGCAGTGAAAGCAGAAACTCAGTTTTCTTTTCTCATAGCTAGGACAGAAATCTATTTTTCCAGACAGATCTGGAAAGAAGACAGGACTTTACTTCTGAAGCAGAACTATCACAGTTTATCATGGTGGGGAGGGTGGGGGAAATGGAAATTAAAAAACTATGGACAATAAAGTATCTCGAATACATCACAACACATAAATATACTCCAAATTATGTGCATTTCATCTCACAGCATTTGTAAGCCTTCCAGCTATGAAGCTGTTGTAAAACCAATAGAAGAAAAACACCTCTGAATGTTTTTCTCAACCCAGAGAGTTCAGTGATACAATCAAAGCCACAAACTGGTCAGCTTTTAAGTGGCTCTTGAAGAACAGCTACAAATCCAAAGACTCACCAGGAGAAAGGACACTTAAATTCATAAAGAATTCTTACCTGCTGCTAAGAGCAGTTGCAAGCAGAATGCCACGCTGCAGAAGCAAAATTATCACTTTTTTCCCCTTTAGCAAACAGAAGATACTGAAAAAACCATAGCTGCATCAAGGGGATTTGTGTAGAGATGTGAATTGACAGTTCAAAAGAAATGAAAAAAACCTTGTTATATGTTTTAACATTTAGAGAATCAGTGACTTTTTAAACTTCTCACTGTGATGGTATAAATATGCTCTCTTTAATGCTGCCAAAGCTTATTGAAACCCCTGGTAGGTAACTTCATAATACTCCACACACCATGAAATTCAATTACATTTAAGAAAATTAGGGTTGAGTTTAACTACTTGTGTGCACTTTTGATGAGCACATATTCTGTGTAAGTATGTGGCTTGCTGATGTCCTGATATTCAGATCAAATTAATTTGTCCACATGTTGCGCATTTTCTTTTGAAATTATTTAAATTATGAAGATTCCTTACCTTTCTGGGGAAAAAAAAAAAACAAAACAATGATTCAGTGAAGCTGCAGAAAAAAAAGGGAAAAAAACCCTCTTATGTACAAGGCATGCAAGAAAATTCCATAGCAATGACATATTTCTATTTATGTACAAGTCTGGACAAGACAAAAAAAAACCAACAAACAAAACAAACCCCCCAACAATTGTACAATTTTATTCATTTTTCCTACTTCATATAAAATAACCAGATCAGTTTTACAAAATAATCTGGAAAAACATTTTAATAATTGCTAGTTGGTTTATACATAGGTGTATTATTTTATTCAAATAAATGCATTCTACTGTCTTCTCTTCTCCCAAAAGAAGAATCACCACACCCCTAAATATATAAGTTCTCCTTTCCCATTGCAGTCCCAGTTAAATTTCTTGTTAAGGTTGTTTCTAGCTGAAAAAATCCAGAGCCCTCATGTTGAATGCATGCTATAAAATTCTGCTATCCCTTCAAATGCAATATTGAGATGACTATTCATTGTCTATTAGAGCTGAAATTCAATAATGAGGAGCTGCACCTTTCTTATTAATATTAATTCCCTAGCTTCCTCAAGGTGTCTTCCATAAGGACCAACATTGCTTCTGCTTATTTCCTCTGAAACATTAATGTAAGTTAAGGATCAATGCTCTATTCAGACACTACCTAAGAAGACAGATGTTTCAATGACCACTGGTATGCAGCAGTGGCTCATAAAACAAGGCAAATTTTGTTGGACCTGCTAGGTGCTCCTTAAAGGCTCTGAACAATGAAAATACAAGTTGCACCAACAGTGCAGAATAATGTGTCCTCTTCACTTTAAAGGAAGCTGCAACTATGAAAACATGGTGTACACAGTTTTTGCAGGGTCATCTTTAAAAATTACTGCCTTTTCTAGTTCAAAGTTAGGCTGAAAAATACACAAGCATGAAGAACTGTTCTTGACAAATGGTTTTCTTACTAAACAAGAACAAATAAATTAACCGAATGGTGAAGAAGTAACGATTAAAGTTAGAGGAAAAATATTCTTTCTGAAAGAAGGCAGAGCACTCTCTAACTACTACTTTATTAAGACTTACAGAAAAGAGGAGGGGAGAAAGAGAGAGTGGAGAATGGAGGTAAGAGGGAAAAACAAAGTGAAAACACATTTTAATTGTACAGTATGGATCCTTTCTGCCTTTTGGGAAGCGAGACATTACAGAATGTGTTCTTAAATCAAGTTTACCAAGTAGAACACAGTCTCTGCATGGCTGTCATTATTTTCATTTAAAAAGCAAACAGTAGAAAATAAAAAAAAAGTAAAAAATTCCACTAGTGATTTTTCATCTCTCACCTGGTATTGCCATGACTTAAACTGATCACAGTAATGAAAATTTACACAGGAGGCGGTGTTTATTTTAAACTTACTGTTACCTCAATAGCCTAGTTCAGGGGGCAGAAGAGGGATGAGGAGAATGAGGAAAAAGATCCTAGAGAAAAAAAGAAGGCTGGGAAAGACTATAGGACATCCTTGTCATCAAAGGAGTACTGGCTCTATTTTCTACCTATACACTGGTGATAAGTGAATCTATTCCAAGTCTTCACAGTACCAAAAATAATATTACATTAGAGACAGATTGGCAACCCAAAAAAAAAAAAAACACTTTTCAGTCATTTCTTTTCCACCTAAGTGACCCCAAAATAACGTAACTCTAGGACATTAATTCTGTAGCACAGCATTTTATACATCACTTCATCAGGAGACTAATAAAACAATGTGAGGTATCAGGCTGGCTACAGAAGTACTACAGGTTATCTGAGGAAAGATATTGCACCTTCAACCTGTTTTCTGCTCTCTCTCTCTCTCTTGCCAGTCCCTGTCTGGTTCCTTGCATCTGACAAACAGGGACAGAAGAAAAATTTACATTGTTTTTTCACACAGATGCAATTTATGCAGCCTTAGCTCTTTCAAAAGGTCATATTCCCCAGCTCAAGCTCCCCCAAATCATAATGTTTCTTGTAAAGCTATTGCTCCTTCTCACCAGACATTTAAAAAATATCTTCTACCCAATCACCTCTTTCTTTGCTAATCTGTGTTCTCTTGTCACACTTTCTGCAGATTGAATGTACCGTAATACCAGGTCTTTAAAATTTTCATAATTAGAGTACTGGTAAAGTTTACCCTACCCAGAAAAGGTAATGCATAAGTTTGTTGACTATTTTATGCTCTCAAAATTTCTTTGCCTTAAAGAACGGCATTCAGACTGGAGTAAAAAAAGATACTTTAAAATGTGCTAATCTAAAAGAGGACTGTTCACTTGCCTTCTCATCAAATCAATTTTCCTTCCTTCCTTCCTTCCTTCCTTCCTTAGCAGTAATGTAGATATATTTTCTTAAATTTCTTGGTGAAGTAATGAGAAAAGAAAACATAGAGATTAAAGATGCACACATTAGTACATAAAAGATCTCTAATTACAAAGATTTTTTTTTTTTTTTGGTGCCAATTATGTTGGAAAAGTTGAGGCTGTTAATATGTGGTTCTCTATTAAACCATTTATAATTTCAAGCAGGGAAATTTAAATGTATGTCCCCATACACATAGCCTACCTGATGGATTTCTTCAGTGTACTTACACTAGACTAAACCACATTACTTTCAAACTGAAAAACATGATTAAGAACTACCTCTGTTTGGACAAGCTGTGGCCCAAACTGAACAGATTTCCCAGGACTCACTTCCACAGCGCATGTCTGCACCTATGGTATATATGGTGTGCATCACAAGTTGAAGGGACCTTACTAATCATAGTCGCTTTGTGTCTGTCTATTTAATGATGCCTCCTTATCTGTTCTATTTTGTATTGCCTCTTTCTTTTTGTAAAGGAGATATTAGCGTTTTGTTGCACTTCACCTTAGTGAGTGTGGTTCATTACAGATTTTTGGAGAACTGCAAAACTATATGGCAAAGTCCTACAATGATGACACACAACTAATTCTTGCTTGCCCTGTAAAATCCTCTCATCTGGACTTAGGATATCTTAGCATATACAGCTGTGACTCAAATGAAAAGTATAGCAAAACAATATATTCAGCATGTAGATAGCATTGCATTATATTGAGCAATACTAAAAGGTTTTAAAACTATTTCATAGCAGTGAAAGAGTCTTAATATAAGCCAATGGAAAGTTTATTTCAGAAGATAGATTTTGTTAGATCTTTGAGCCAAAGGGTCTGTTTGGGGCATATAATTCTAGCTCTTTCTAAATAAAATACTTATAACATATAAATCTAATTTACAGTTTATCAATTGAATTCTTTCATAAACTTACTTTACATTTAATATCCTTAGAGAAATTTTGCCTTTAGGAAATATTTAAGACACATTTATTGATACTGAAATTACAGAGAAATTTTGCATTTGTCACTGTAACTAAACTGTTTACACGCCCCTGGAGTCAGAGTAAAATGCATTTTTTGCCCTGAATCACAGGAAAAAAAAACAAACAACCAAACCAAACCCAACAAACTTAGATTAGGTTTTGGAGGGGGTTTTTTGTAATTAATTGGATTAGTGCAAGTCAAATTGACAATGGCAGATTATACTGGGAATTATTTGGAATGGAGCAGAACAGAAACAGAACGTAATTCTGTCTGGTAAATACCTGGTAGGCCTACTTACCTTTTTGCTAGGTAGTTCTCATCCTTCCAGCTGATTAGAAAAGAGCAAATTGACTCAGTCAAGAAAAAGAGAAGATATTACATGAAAAGAACATTCATTAATACTTATTAGACTAAGATTTTAACTTGAAGAAGAAAAGATAAATATGATTGAAGCGTACAAACCATAATTTGTTTGCAGGTGGTAAAGAGGGAAAAACAATCATACAGAGATTTAGTATTTGCCCTTCTTCCCAGCATAAGTCCTCATGAGAAGCCATTAAAATTATCAGGCAAAATATTTAAACTGAAGCAAAAAAGAAGTACTTTTAATAATGCACTAATGGTAGAACTCCTTGCATGAGCAAATTTTGGAAACCAAAAGTGTAAATGGGGATTAGACACCTGAATGAAAAACAGGTTCATTCATGACTAATGAACATTCTGATCTGCGTGCAATCTTTGCCTCCACAAGTTCCTAAACCACTGCAAAAAACTGGGAATATATAACCAGATTATAGGGTAGGATTACTCTACACATGCCTGGTGTCCTCTACTCTTTCCCTAAGCAGCTGCTACTGGCTTCTAACAGGAATGGGTTACTGAGCTATCTGAAATTTTGGTCTCATCCACTATGGCAGTGTTTCTGTCTCATAGCTCTAGATAGTAACATATAAATTAATGCAACTCATTTAACCTGCTCTTGAACTTAAATGAGTACATTAAAATAATTTGTGTTCACCCGCACTAAAATTCTAGTTCTTGCAGAATTTAAGCCTAGTGTTCAAACTATGTCCTTCCAGGAATTCCAGGCCAATACTCAGTCTGTCCCCACTGACGCTCAAGTTATCAAAATTTAAATCCTGAATGATGAAAAACAGTAAAACTCTCAAAGCGAACAAACAAAAAGCTAGTGTCACTTGATTTTCCAAAGAAAATTTCTTGGTGTAAATGGCCCTTCAGCATCCCACTTGAGGGCTGGGAAAAAAAGTTTGAGAGCTTTGTAAGAAAACGCCTGCAGATAGCACAAATTTTCCTCAGTTAAATACAAGTTTACAAACTTTGTTGCTTTTCTTTATTTTTCCTTATGACAAGGCTATACAATTTTAAAAATATCTGCTATTATACTTCATACTACTTTTAAGAGATAAATCTGCAATATGTTATTGAAACAAGACCCCCAAAAAAAAAAAAAAAAAAAAAAAAAAAGAAAAACCAAAAAAAAAACCAAACCAAGAACAGGAATGGGAAACAGAATGTTCTTAAAACACTGTCAGTCCATCTGGCCAAACTTAATGTGTGTTCAGTCCTAAGGTGAGCTATGTATTTGAGGTGTTTGATCTCAGTTTGAAGAGATGGCTCTGTACCCTTAGCTGGCATAATTTATTTCTTTCTATATCACTTTAAATTCAGTTGTAATCTTCCGATTTTTTATAAAACAAATACTTCCCATTTTGTATAAGACAAGTTCAAAGTCTTCTGACTTGACACTGATTCATGTAAGCTTTAGTGTTGGTCAGTAACATTCAGACAAAATATTCCTCCATCATTTTATATATATAAAATCTAGATTAAAATTACTTTCTAATCTTTCATGGTTGAGTATTATAAGTTTCAAATAGACTGTCTGGGTGTCAAAATTATAATTACTCTCTAGGCATTAATTGCCAACAGGCAGGTGGCCTGAGAGGCCTTCAGACCACCTGTGGATGGTAATCTTCAAGGCTGAAGCTTTGCAGCTTGCAAGAGGATTCCTTTGTGCTTAACTAGCAGGGCTGGGCTGGAGGGAGTTTCCATGAGTGTTGAGATTTCCTTTATAGGCCAAGTGATAAGCTGCATCAAAAAGAGGGACCTTTTCTGCATCACTGTTTCCCATGTATGTTTGAAGTTTTTTCCCAAAGGTGTTTGTGACTTCACTTTTAACTTCAGGTATCATTGCTCCACTTGTCTTGAGTGTTACCAAACAGATTGAGCTTCATTCGTTCATTCATAAACACTTTCCACCTAATGTCTAACCTTCTGCAAGAGATTTTGCCCAAAGCCCTGCTGAAGCTTTCTGAGTTTATCCAAAGTACTGTGGAGCTGCACTCTAGCAGGGAAGTGCTGTCCTTATATCTTGGGGATTAAGTTGCTGGAACTCATCTTATATCTTGGGGGTTAAGATGCTGGAACTCATGCAGGTAGCCAGCAAACACCAGAATTCATTAAGGATACTGTGTAATGGGGGTAAGGATGTGTTCTTTACTTTGAGCTTCAAAAACTTTTCTGATTTATAAACAGTGAGCTCTCAAAATAAAAGACATTCAGCGTCAACTTGAAGCTTCTGCAGTAAAGCACTCATGTGATCGAAAATTTATTAAAAATAAGCAAAATATACATATGGAGACTGACAATTGCTAAGATATATCGTAATAACAGCCTCTCATGGATATACCATAACTACATTTTGTTTTCAAGAACATTTGTGTTGATGAACGTCTTTCTATATATTGGATAACTAAATTTGTAGGCTTGTCTAAACATGTATTTTTGCACTTCTTTTGTTCCTTGGCCATTGATTTTTTTTTATTTTTTTTTTTACTTAAAGGGGAGTACAAGAAACTGACAACATTAAAATCTCTGAAGTTTAGAATTAAGTTGCTAAAGATGAATGTTTGACATGGTTGCATTAAAAAAATACTGGGACAAGCTGTCTTTTTCATACAACAGAGTCAATAAGTTCCCAAGCTGCTGAAATAAATGAAAATTTCAGCAGCTGTCAGGCTATTAAACTGATTCTGACAGAATCAGGGATCAGGGCAGCCACATAAGCAGGTGAAGGCCAAGTCCCAGATGTCTGTAAACTTTATCCGCAGTTAGAGTTAGGCTAAGAGTCAGGAAGTATTTGTCTGGCCTCTATAGACTTGCAGCAGAGAGACAAAAAATCTGCTTATTGAGGTCTAAACACTTAATGTAGCTAAAGATAACTCAAAAATTTGATGTTCCTGCACTTCCTAAAATGGGAGATTTAAGAAGATACTTCAAGAGATCACAGTCTAATGGTGTAATGGGAAATAAGAAAGAGGGCTTTGTAAAATCCTAGGAAAATGTCATTCTTTTTTTCAACTTCATTGCAAAATATAATTCCTTATTTAAAATTTGAGAGTTTAAAAGCATCATCTCTCACACTCTTTGGTTGTATTAAATTGACCTTTGAGCTGGAAATGTTCAAGTCATCAACATATATGTTTGGACCATACCAAGTTTGGTCTTTTTTGGTCAAAGCTCTTTAATATTCAGATACCAAAAACGGTCAAGCAAAAACCATAGAAAGGAAGTTACTGAATCCATTATGTTTATTAATTTTCCTCAGAAGGTTTAGCTACCAGAACTCTTGGTGTCCTGATATGTACAGAATGGAATGATTTTTAGAGAAACTTGAGACTTGAAAAAACACACAATCCATTTTGTTATTATTTGCCCAATTTCAAGGAAAATACATTTAGCATTCAAATTCCCATTTGATTATCAGGAAGCTTTAAAAATCCTCCTTTTTCCAATGTTTTCCATTTTTTCCACAGCCTGCACTCTGAGGGCACTGCTTTGCACATATCATAATTTTATTATCCACCAGTTCAAACCCTAGTAATATTTCCTTTAACTCTTCTGTGCCAGAGAAATTTAGAAAAACATTGTGAATTAATGGGGCTATAATTGTTAGAAGAGGAATGACAGTAGATATTTTTATCAGTGAATCTGAATAAGCAAGCAGCAAATGTCTATTACATGAGTTTAAAAGTCTCATACATGGGTTAATGTAGTTGTTTGCAGAGAAAATCACATATGTTCGACTTATATTCTTATCTACTCTTGACACAAAAATTTTAGGGCCACTCATATGACAGAATTATTTCAGGACACACAGAACACCAATAAGAGTAGGAAGAAATCAGTTTAACACACGGACCCATCATGAATGTAGAGTACATAAGCTGCATGTGTGCTCTGCCCACTAGCAGGAAACTCCACACAATAGTGTTCAATTGCTCCTGCATTCCTGGGAAGTGCAGGTGGATGAATGTGTAGCTTACAGCAGTTTATTACTTCTTTAGTGCTATGCATCCCTTCAATAGCTCTGGACTTGATTTCTGAGACTCACAGTAAGCAAAAAGCTCAATGAAACAAACATTTTGTTAAATTCTTCATTTTTTACTCTCCTACCTTCTCAAGCTCTCTTTGACCAGGATATTTGGAAGCCTGGATTCTTTTGCCACTGAATGTTATTAGATTAAACTAAATTGAGGAATTATTTTTTGGTCTCCTTTTATTTCCTCCCCGAATGCATTGTGTTGGGACTATAGTATTGCAGAATAAATGCAGGGATATCTCAATATCCCAAGACAAACATTAAACTGGGAAGCATTTTGGACCATTGTATATCCTTCTAGCATAATACAGGAACATTTGATGATGTATTTCGTCCTCTGCACAATGTGCTCGTTTCCTATGAACTCAGAGAAAAGCACTGTGGGATCAGTACCTGGAAATCAGACCATGTTATATTGAACAAGGTCTTAAGCAAATGCCTAGCTCCAGCCAAGCAGTTATATTCTCTGAGGACTCAATTATGTGCTCAAATGTTTGGCAGAATTAGGTTCACAATGAAATGAAGAGAGTTTAGCTCCCCTTTTCCTGTTCTTTAAGATAAGTTTGAAAATACGTTCTAGGCGAAAAGCAGTTCAGTGAAAAAATAATTAACATTTATAATTCCTAATATTTCTTTCAGGTTTCTGATTTTAAAAATCCTGTAATTTGTGAATATTAATAAGGAGTGTAAAATAACTTTTATTTTTCAGTATTTTGAGAAGTGATTTAAAAGTTATTTTAACTTTGGTATCATTCAATTTTACAATAGTATAGCGGGAGTGATGTTCAATTGGCAGTCAGATTGACCATTAAACTGCTTGTTGAGCAGGAAATAGGTTTCCTGAGCAATTTTGGATTATTTTTGAATGAAAAATACTCAGTTATATATGTGGTAATGAACACATTTTGTCTGTGTAGCTTAGTTTCCCTAAAGAGTTTCAAAGACTGAATCAATTTGGTGCAGTTCCAACACAAATGCTGAAATTCAAAGGGGTTTTATTGGCTGTTTCCTTTCTTTCTTATTCTAACAAGGGAAACAAAACGCTGAAATCTGCAAATCTTTACACCTGTCACTGAAACTTGGGTTTTTTATATAAATAAATGAGGTTTGAGGTTTTTAGTGAGAGCTCTTTAAGGATATACTGCAATACACATTCAGGGAGCTTTGCAAAGTCTGGGCAGACAACCTCTCACTGACCCATATTCCTGGCCTGACCTCAGACCTGCCACCCCATCCCAAACACATCCAGTGGCCTGAGCCCTCTGGCCTCCATCTGTGTCCATTGTTGGTGTTTGAAAGAAGCCATCCGTCTCTGTTACATCAGGCCATCGCTTTCTGACAGACCTTGCTGCAAAGGAGGTTCTGGCCTTTTCAGCAGATGTAAAGTGGAGCGCTGGTGGGAGTGCTGTGACCTTCCAGAGAAGTGTCCTGAAAAAGGCATCCTGGTGGCACAGGCACATCCATGCTTCTGGGCAAGGTGATTTCAGCTCCCCTAAGAACCTGCTTCAGGTGATGCTAGAGAGGACAACAGCCTCATATGGTACTCCACAGAAAAGTTTATTGAGCTTCTGCTGCAAAGAGCACCAGGGACAAAGCTCAGGAAGAGCTCAGGGAGGAGGGTTTATACAGGGAAAGTAGGGGGCAGGATAGAGCAACAGACGAATCCAATGAGGACCCAGAGGCGGAGCAAAGGGGAAAAGACCAGTGGGGTACAAGCAATTTGCCTAGAACAGGGAGGCATGTTGGGAGGAATTTCTTTGACCATTACAAGGGAGGTTAGTGCCTAAGACCATTCCCTCCAGGGAAGAACACCAGACTCTTTCTTAGTTGGCCCATCAGCCTCCACAGTAAAACACTGTGTAAAGTATGCCATTAAGACCAAGGAAACACCTTCTTTTTTCCACTGTCCACATCCTCTTTTTGATTTCTCCTTGTCTGCATTACTGAGTCATTTGCCTGATTCCAGCCTCTCTCCTCTGCTTCTGCTGGCTATTGCTACACACCAAAGAAACCATACCAGCAATATCGCAGTATCACTCTACTGGTTTTACTTAGGGCAGACCCCGCACTCCTACCTCTCTGTCCCCCTCACCTGGTTTTTATGCCTGCTTGTGGCCACCTTCTCAGCCCTGTGGGTAATCTGACAGCAGCAATTTGAGGAAACGAGCCTATTTAAGTTCCTTTTGGAAACTTGAGAAAGCAAAGTGTTTGTAACTTTCTTTGCTCCACTGAGTTCAGACACTTGCTGTAAAATTAATGGCTGGTGTCAGAGCTAAAAATAACAGCACTTTTTAAAACAGGCATGTCCCTTCTTGACATTCTTCATTTTTAAAGTGTATTACATTTTGTCTGAGAGATAACAACCCTTATTAGGATCCAATGGCAGTAAGATGGTGTTATTTTTTATTCTTTTTTTCCTGGATCTCTCTGCCATCGTACAAAGATTTCATTTTATTCCACGCTACAACTACATGTAAATATATATACATAAATGTGAATACTTATGTATAAACATGTAAATATATATATATTTACAATAGGAAATGAAATTTTTGTGTTTTCAAAAATTATTCCTAGTTAAAAAATAACTTCGTAAAATTCTCTAACTTCAACCCCGGTAAGAACTTAAAATGAATGTGGTTTCACAGCCTTCAGGGAGATTGAAAAGTGAGATGTTCAATCTTCTCCTTGCATGAGCTCAGCCATGGGGATGGATGGGAAAAGTCCACTGAACAAAGACTGCTCCCAGCTGAGAGAATAATGTATGGAGATAGAGGGTAAGAAAATACAAAATTAAAATTGTTCTGTGTCTCTATCAAGATGAGGAAAGTGTGAAGAAGATCAAAACAAATGCCACCAGTCCTGAAAGGCAATCAACATGTTAATTTTCACTGAGACCAGTATGAACTTTGCATCATCTCACTTAACAGAACTGGGGCTTATTCCCTCTCATATCTTAGCAGAAAGAAAGCATATTTCACTACAGTTCATTTTTGGGTCTGTCCTTGGGGTATTGAGAGTCCAGTCTGGCCACCATCACCTGTTCCAGAATAAACCATGTGGAGCAGGAGAGGGGGTATGGCAGGATCAATCCCAGAAGTTACAGTTGAATCACATTCTTTCTTTATTAGTACTTTGTTTTCGCAAATGTTGCAGCATATCACTGCCCTCTAATTCACACATGCTTCTTCTTCTTCCTAGACCGATAATTAGATATGGGTATGACTGCCTTTGTATTGTTTTGTTGTCTTTTGTTTTTCTATAAGGAAACAGTGCCTTACATCAAAAAGGTGTAGAGAAATAAGAGAACTAAAGAGCAGACTAAGATGTTTTGTTTGTGTGTATTTCACCAGAGAAGCTTAGAAAAAATTAATACAAACTTTCTCATCTTCAGAACAACAATAACATTCTGAAGGACCTTTTTTATTTTCAGATTCAATTAGCAGGTTCACTGACTCATGATTTTTACGTGTCTAAATGATGCATCTTGATTTTGACCAATCTTCATTTGTATTAAGTGATAGGTATAAACCAACCAGAATGTAATAAAAAGTTTCAAATTAAAAAACAAAAACCAAAACTCAAACCTAAAAAAAATTTAGATAATGATGCAACTATTTAAATAAAACTATGAAACTATGAAATTATTTAAAGAAATTAGACATGAAATTAATGAATTTTTTCCTACTATCTCTGGAAGATTTTTTTTTTTTTGCATGAATTGCTATAAATGCCACAGAATTCTCCAGCTTTTCAAGAAAAAAAACAACCTATCAACATACTTCTGTTCTATTGACTTTTCCTATAGTATGTTAGCACTATTAAGTTATTGCCTAAGGGATTTAGCAAATATTTGTCGTGATTCCCTCTCATTCTCTGTATTTCTCTGATCAAGATATCTTATATTTTTTAGTTGATAGATTCATAGAAAAACTCCCAAAACACAAAAAAAATGAAAAATTTTCGAAGTTTATTGA
The DNA here is from genome assembly GCA_025584955.1 of Alethe diademata. Taxonomy (NCBI): domain Eukaryota; kingdom Metazoa; phylum Chordata; class Aves; order Passeriformes; family Muscicapidae; genus Alethe; species Alethe diademata. The sequence continues at coordinate 82,360,092 of JANRMJ010000001.1, forward strand.
AAAATAAACAACAACGTGCTTTGGATAGCACCTCAAAAATTCTGACATTTGTATGTTCTTGTACTTTCTCTGCTTTCATTTAAAGTAGCCCCTAAAGGACCTATCTTCTTTAAGAAGTTCCTCTTCAGGCTCATGAATTTCATCTTCTTGGATTCAGCATTGACCTAGTATTCAGCTTGATACTCTTCATCCAACTCCATTTATCTTGCTGGAGTAATCAATCATTTTGGCAGTACATGGAAGAGGTCATCCCTGCACTGCTCACCACAAGCCATGTGATATCACCAGTTTCTTCAATCAGCGAACAAGGTTGTTGGCAGGGCTACTGTGACAACAGATGTTTTTGAGGGTTCTTAAACAAAGGTCTTAGTCACAGAGTTCTAACTTTGCATCGTTGCTTGTGAGTGTATTTCTGTGTGGATAACTTAGAGTCTGGCAATTTGTCACCTATCTCAAATGGGACCACAATATCACTGAGATGATAATTCTGAACACTGGGGAAAAAAATAAAATCAGGGTTAAGCAAAGGGAACTCTCCATTCTCTGGTAGCAGCTGACCATCCTTCAGTGTCTGCAAGCCTGTTGTCAGAGTTCAGCTGTACTGCCAGCCAGCTTGTGAACACATTTGGGTACTATCCTAAATATTCCTTCACCAAACTCCTACTGTGTTCCAAATAATATGCAAGCCTTTCCTTGTTGCTTATTTTACACAACTGGGAAGAAAAGGCATATTGTATCATTAATTCTGCTGTTCTGCCCTGTTCTCAGCCCTGGTCTTCACTGCAGCTATTAGGCTGAAGCTCACTGTTCACACTTGTCTGCTATGTAACTAAGCATCCCAATTTCACCCAAAACCAAAATAATTCAAATGGCCAAAAGTTGAATAGAATCTGGGCTTGGAGCTATTCCAGGAGTCATCTTTATGATTCATTATACCACTGTGTCTTCTTACTTCTGCAGTTCAGGAATGGTATGAGTGAATCAGTTGGATTAGTGACAAGTATAAAAAACTTTCTACCGAAGTCTGTGCTCCTTTTAGAGCAAGGAGTAGATAAATAAACCATGCAGGCATACCTGCAAAGCCTTGGGAGACTAAGTGCAGAATGTCACTAGTGCCAGGAGCTAACCATTGCCACAATAACCTTACGTCTTTTTCTCCAGGAAATTTTTACATTAGCTTTTATTCTTTCCCAAAACCTTTTTTGTCCTTAATTACTATTAAAAAAAAAAGAAATAAGCTATAAGATAAATTTAACTGAACTATGTACTCATATGTCAATAGAAGTCTGATGAGTAATCCAGTAATTGTAGAATTAAAAAAAAAATTGAGACTAATCTCCTGTTTTATGGAGCCAGATAAATTTTGTGAAAGCATTGCTATTGAAAGGACTCATCATAATTGTCCTCTTTTGCTTATTTCTCTAATGGAAAATTCAAAAATCAAAGAAGTAGAAGGCGGAAAGAAGAAAGAGAAAAAGTGAAGAGAAGAAATGAGAAGGAAGAAGGAAGAAAGGAAGAAGGTAAAAAAAAATACACAAAAATATTATGTGATGCAGCTCCAGAATTTTTAAAGACATTTTTGGCTGCATTTAGACCTATCCAAAGATAGACATGAAAGACATTAGGTAGCTGCTTTATTCAAGAAAGGTAAAATTTGGCCCATTCAATTTTGCACCAACTCAACTGTCAGAAAATGCTGTTATTTTATTCTTTAAACTCTAAAGTGAGCAAGTCTAGAGAATATTGAGATGGTTTTGCTTACCATCACATTCTGCCTATACAATTTATTGTCAGATGTAAAGCTATGCTGAAAATTTCTTTCAAGGTTTGGTATTCTCTATTTTGCTATGACTTGCAAGATTTCTTGTCAGATCATCTAAGCCTCCTGAAGACTGCTTCAACCTAAAATAGAGAATATTGCCTCATTTATCTGGTCAATGAAAAAGTCCAGTAGATAATGACCAAGGTTGTCACCTAAATCTGAAACAGTATTTAGACCTTCTTATTTAAAATATGCATTTTAATTACTCCCATTCTGCCTTATTTTTCTGCTGGAGATAGAGTGTAAAAGTTAAGTATGAGCCAGAAATACTTCCCTCTAGGGTGTTGAAACCTAGAATACAAGGGGTATAATGTGTATATCTCACACACCAATGCCCAGATGGCATTGTGGATCCAACCAAGGATTGCTGATAGTAACACAGTGTGAGAAAGAGCAGGATGTGGCTGGAAAGTGGGACCATATGGAGGTAGGGCAGCCCTTTTCTGGGACGGATATCCTTGTTCTGGCTCCTGGAGACAAGCACAGTACAGTGCAAGTGCATGAATGAGGTTGCGATGCAGGTATAGACTGTGTGGGAGGATCAAGACCACCAAAGACACTTAGAGCCCTCAGCCATTTCTAGAAAGGTCTAGAAGAATGGACTGAACATGATAACTCATTTGCTGAGAAAGTGAGAAACTTATCTCCAAGGTAAGGAAAACTTCTCTATGAAAAGGTACCCCCTTGAGGTCTGAGTGTGTGTCCAGGGCCCTGGACATCCCATCGGCTGGATCAGCTCTGGAACAGGTGATCTCCCTTTTTCTCCCTTTCTTTCCCTTTGACACTCTTTTATTGATGTCTCTAGCTCTCTTTCAACTTACATCTTTATCCAAACCCTACTTCAATGTGCTTATGCTGATGCCTAAAGATTTTTAAATTTTTATGTATTTTTACATATTTACAGCTTTGCAGACTGTTAAATGACTAGGTATAACTCCTAGTACTTTTCCAGCTTTCCTTTCCCACAGTGTAAAAATGCTTATTGATGCATTCTTAAATTTTTGTTTAGTATTGCTTGTTTGTTCACCAAGGACATTTTATTTTGCACCATGTAATCATAGACATAATAAAGGTAGGGTCGGAGACTGGGGGGAGAGCTCCAATGGGGAAGAACCCAGGGGGGGATTACTTAACCAGCTTCTCCTTTAATTGGATAATACTGACTAGATACTCTAATTGCTATATCTTATAAAATTATATGGATCATTAGATCATCCTAGCATGTTTTTTTCCCATATTTTATACCTGAAGGCTTTCTAGTAAAGGTTGTCTTTTATGTTATCAGTCTAATGTTGTCTGGAAAAGTTTGTGTTCTATTTCTAGGCATCAGTGCTAGGAGATCAAGGACTAACTTACACCAATTTCCATGCCAAGTGTAATTTACTAATAAAACTTTGTAAACTTTTGCACATCTTCTGACTTTTGAAGTTCTTTTCAACCAAAAGCAACTGTAAGTCTTGTGTGCTCCCTTCCCATTCCCAAGGGTGGAATGCCACATGGAAAAACACATACTGAAAATAAGCTTGAAAACTGCAGGAAACAAATGGAAGGGAAATAAATGTTAGCACCTTCTTTAGTGTTCAATAGGATATCCTTGTTTTTTGTTAAAAGGCATAAGAGCATACTTGGTTTAACTCATGTAATGAGCAGTCTGCACAGGGAGTTGAAATAGGGCTGGTCTGGCAGAAAAAAAGACACCTTGATTTTATAAATGTATATAAATATTGTTTAGTGAGCTGAATACACTGACCAGATAAAATATATTTTTATAGAATTTTTTTTTCTTTTTTTCTTTTTTTTATGTACAGAGTAAGTGCCTTGATCAGGAACTTTTGATAGAAATGTATATTTTTCCTTTCTGTTTTATTAATCCCAAATGCTTCTAGTATGTACAATCTATTTTCAGATGTTGGACAAAATTACCTGATATTCAGTAAAAGAAATTTAAAATTCATTAGGTTTTTCAACCACTGTTTTGGCTGATATCTTCTCCTTCTCTGTTTCTCCAGGGAAACTCCCTTGATTTTTCAGTGCTCAGTTTATATGCTAGTCCATTCCCAGTAGAGCTTTTTATTTTCAAATGGAACATAATGTAGAAATCCACAAGCTAGGTTCTAAGGTCCCAGAGCTGTTCTATGATGAGACTACACCTCAGTAAATGAAAAGACCATGTTAGGCGAACCATAAGGGATCGTTTCTAGGGTAATACTGATTTTGGAGCCTGGGAGTTAGGCATGGTATGGCAAGCACAGGAAAGGCCTAGTAAGCCGTTCTTTGGATCAAGTCTGTATCTGCCTGGTTGAATATTAGACACTGATATAATAGAGCAAAGGTGTTTATCATCATATCGCATTCGCCTTTGTATGGAAAATCTGGAAACTAAAAGCAAGAGATCTCAGGAGAGCTTTACAAATAGGATGACCAATTCAATGAACAATGATTTTCAGTGAGGTCTGAGCTGTTCTTTTGTCAGAATAATATATGGGTAAAAAACAATTTTGAAAAGTATGTTTAATTCTTGCACGAGGCATTGTTACACTTATCAATAAATTAGAGATATGACAACTTTACTACCTAGGTGTCCTTAGGAAGTCTCATGGAGAAATTAACTCTAGTCTTTTTCAGGTAATTTGACACAGTTCTAGTTTGCACACATCATAAAGAAAAGCAAAGATACTTTTAGCTATGACACCTGGTATGCTATATTATATAAGACTTCCTCAGTAAATTATTCAAGGGATATTAACTTTAAACATCTTCTCTACTGAAAGTCCAAATAAATTTAATATTATCAAGGTGATTAATTCACTCTCAACAATAGCCATAAATTAATTCAAAGGCACATAAAATGAGTACAAAGTCAGAAGAAATGTCAACAATACTGAATTGCCATCCTGGAATCAGCAACAAAAGGTGCTGTCTCATTTTGTCAATTCATAGCTTATGAGGGAATTGGATTTAAAAAGCTTTTCAAGTCAGTAGTTCTGATATCCATCTTTCAAAAACAAAATTAACATTATAAACTTATATTGCTTCAGTTTCTAAATTATTTAAACTATGTTTTAATAGACCCCATGGCAGTACTACTTGAAGAGGTGATTAATTATAAGACATTCTGAGTTACTACTGACTACAGTTTTTCACTTTGTTTGATGCTTTAGATTTTTTAGAGGTTGTTTCTGGTCATAAAAAATGCAATAGTTTTCAGTTACTGTGTTGACACTATTCAATATTGGTTTCAGTATTTTCTGGCTCTTTATGTCCCTCTCAGGGTCTAGGGCCTAGAGCCATTAAGAATCTTTACAAGCAGCCCTTACTCACAAAATGTCAGGGACAGATTCAAACCTAAAATCATGCAACAGAGGTACTGCTGAGAGTGTTGGGTAAAGACTTTTTAATGAACAGCCATGGCAGTGGCAGTCCCTACTCTTTACCCAGCACGTGAGACTGGATTATGTGCCAGTGAATCATCCATACTGAGCAGATAATGCTTTGCCAACAAGGCTTCTGTGCCTCACTCTCACAAGCATGGTGGGTCTTTGGTCAGAAACACTACACTTGGCACTCTTCTTCACACTTAAAACCCTGGATATTTAAGTTTATGGCTGTAATTCTTGATGGGCTTTTGAAGAGAAAGCTGACTGCATCTTTAGATTTAGAATGTTTGGTTATTAAAAGAGATGAACAGATACATGAGAGAAAAGGTGTAAATACCATCGGACTTTTGATACTGCATGGCAAAATTTGAAACGAGGTAATGTTTATGCATGCAATAACAATCAGCAATAGTTACAGAGGGGACTGGGCTGCGTTAGAAATAGTGGATTTTTATATTTACATGCAAGTTGTGTAGGGAGAATTTACCACAAGAAGACTCTGGTAGTCCATAACTGGGGACAGTAATTCAAGGTATCATTTTAACTAACCTTACTTTAATCTTAGAATCCAGGGTAAGAAGTACATATAGATTCCAAGGCTGAGATTAATTGTTCTATCAAAAAATAAGTTTTTTTCTGCCTGCCAAAACTATCACAGTGATGTAGTAATAAAGCAATTAGTGTTGCAATAAATTTTGCTTTTGCTATTGATAACAATGCAAGCACAGTATCAAGGAACAAGTTTTCTTACTCATTTGATGGAATACATGCAATGATTTTATATTTCTAAGAAAAGAGACAGAAAGAAGCTAAATTACTTTTCTAAGTCTGCCATGAGTCCTTCACAATCATAGATTTTAATATAGTTTAACTTTATTTATACACTGCTTTTCCAGCTATCTTAGTGGGTAGACCTACTGCAGCTTCTCAACACCTCTGGCAGGAAGACAGCATGGGGTTTCTACCTCTACCATCTTTCCTACATTCTACCAGAGACCATTGATGAGATATCAGACATATACAAGAATTCTGTTATTAATGGTTAAAGAAAACCTTTCTAAGAAACTGCTGCCCATAATAAGTGTTCTATTCCCTTTTGTAAGTGCAGGAGTTTTTAAAGCTCTTTTAAGTCCTGTCTAAGGTCACATTATCAGTCTTCCGAACAAAGAAATAATCTGGTCGACTTTTTGGCTGTAACAGCAGTTGTTCATCTAACTCATTATATATGGTGTAGGATATTCTCCAAATCTACTTTTAACCTAGAATAATATGTAAAATAAGCATCAAAACATAAAAAAAAAAAAGTCCTGGGTTACCAATGATGAGTGCCTTATTTTCTATTCTGAAAAACACACATATGGTAGAATGGCTTATAAAAATCCTTTATACAGCTCAGAATGGCTCTTTGTTTGTAGATAAATTATGACAGAAAAATGTACTTTGCATAAAGATAGGGAAACAAACATGAACATATACTCTTCCATTGTTTAACCTACGATTATTTGTTTTGGTTTTCACTGTTTTATGTTGACTGTTCAAACAGGTTTTGGAAAAGGATTTGTTTACTACAATAATGTAAAAGCAAATTAAGAAACACAACAAGACCAAACACAATTTTTGGAAGAAAATATTTACTTCAGCATGCTGTGGATCTGTTTCAAATATATTGAATTTTTCAGTTACATATTTGTAATACTTTTCCTCCAAATATTATTGGTATATCTGTGTTGGGGCTTAACACCAGCCAGAAGCAGCCTCGTGCAGCTGTGTACTTTCCTTCCCCTCACTGGGATTGGGAAGAAGATAGCAAAGGAATTGTTAGAAAACTCTTTGTGGGTTGAGATAAAAACAGTTTAATAACGAAAGCAAACGCCACATACACAACCAAATCAAACAAGAAATTAATTCACTACTTCCCATGGGAGACAGGTGTTCAGCCATTCCCAGGAGAGATGCACTCCATCACACATAACCATGACTTAGGAAAACAAACACCATTACTCTGAACATCACTCTTTTATTCTTCTTGTCCCCATAATTGGGTATAAGTCCATATGGTGTGAAATTTCCCTTTGGTCACTTGGTGTCAGCTGTCCTGGCTGAGTCCCCTCAACTTCTTGAGGACCACAAGCCTCTTCAGTGGTGGGATGAATAGAAGAGCAGAAAAGACTTTGACTCTGTGTAAGTACTGCTCAGCAGTAATGCAAATGTCTCTGTATTATCATCATTTTTTCCAGAACAAATCCAAAACTTGGTCTTATAGCAGTTACTAAGAAAATTTACTCTACCCTAGCCTAAACCAGCACAACCTTGCATCCTCTACCATTTTGAGCATGTTCAAAGTTCTTCTACTGCACCCCAGAAATCATCTGCTGAATAAGTTACTATAATAGAAAAAAGTTTCATAAATTATCATTTAATTGCTACAATTCACTAATAGAGTCGATACTTTTTGTTGTATTATAATTCAACTTCACTCAGAATATTTTATCTGCATCTTTTTAATATATTTTATAACAAAGTAATCTTACCTAAAAAAAATGTGTGAATGAAATCATATATTTCAAGAAGAAAGACAAAAACCAGAAGTGTCTTTGTTTTGATTGACTTTCTTCCTGTGAATCCCTATAGCTGTCTACCACAAAAAACTGAATTCTCATGCAGCTTCCTCTCCATCATCTCCAAAGTTGTTATGGGCCTGATGCAGAATTACAGCAGCTTCTTCCCAAGTGCAGCCTGGCGTATGATTCCTCTAAGTGTCCTGCTTTTGGCTTAACATTTTTATTCCATAGTAAATCAAATAGCTTGTGGAACTGAAATGCCTAGAAAACAGCTAAGTGTCATTGTTGTTTACTAGGGTTGATTGAAGCTTTTCATGAGCCTTTTCTGGTTTCCTCGGGTTTGGCCCAGTGTTTTGTTGCACCACACAAAAGCTGGCTTTTCAACAATTGATCACTATCTTTCCATAAAAGAGTTGTCATTATCCTGAAATCTTAAACTTGCGGATATTCTCTATTGCTCATTTGTTTATTTTATGAGAACTACACAGACCATATTGCCATCTTTACTCTGCACAAAATCCATATTTTTCATAACATGGCTTTTGAAATTATTTTTGCCTCCTTTCATGGAGAGAGATACTATAGCACAGAAAATATGCTAGTGGAAAACCAAGTCTATAGGGGAGAAGAAACACAAACTCTAGCACCCCGTGGAATATTACAATGGCACATAAAAATCTAAGTACTTGCAGAACTGTTTGAAATCTTTACATTTAAAAAAATCTATTTCTTTTTGTTTGACTATTATGCAAGTTTTTTTTTCAAACTTACTCTTTTCAAACTTATACTTTTCAAACTGGAAAAAAAATGGACTTACTTCATTTTTAATACTTATCTGTGTTTTTGAATATACTGCAGGCTTAAATTACTTGGGCAGTCCTTTAAATACATTTTAAAAGACACCTTAAATCACAAAGAGAATAGAAATATATTCATCCTTGCAAATATTTTTCTCACACAGCAGTATAAAAAAGCTAAGAAAATTAATCTTCCTCTCTTGAAAGACAAAAATATTTTGTTGGAACCACATTATTCCAGATCTATCATGTTTGTACCATTTTTAGAATAATTAAATTTATATCAGGGCTATGGTTACTAAAGATTTGAGGGTATAGTACTGAATTATTTTATTTATTTAGCTATTTTAGAATAAGACAAAAAATTAGTTAGAACTTGAAATGCATTTTCAAGTTTAAATATTAAATACTCCTGCAATAAATACCAGTTGTGCCTGAATTCAAGAATATTGAGATAGTGAGATTCCATCATACACTTCTTATTGCTCTTCATTATTTTTTTGAACACCCACTGAATGTACTGAAACTCTGTAGGGATTTTTTAAGAATACAAAAATATACCAGGGACCATAAAGTTACAGTTCTCTGGGACAGTGCCATTTGTGACTAGATATTTTGTTCATCATTTAGTTTTTGTTCATCACCTAGTTTAAATCAGGGCCTTGAGAACTACCTCCTCTTCTAGTAGAAATTTGAAGCAATCACTTTTCAGTGTAAGTACTTCCCTACTGACATGTGAGAAAAAGATGCTACTTCAAAACCATGAATATTCATCTATCAAAATAGAATAAGGACTTAAAAATATTTTCATCTGGATTCTGCATTTGAAAGCAGATTGGGGTGGTTAGACTGAGCTACTCCACAGATAATAAGTAAATCAAATTCTATGGAAGAACACAGGTGTTGTCCTACTTCTAGCAAGTATTAGGTATTTCTAATCCAGTGTGCATGTTTAAAAATAGGAGTCAGTAACAGCTAATGCATTTGCAGAACCAAAAATAAGAATGCTTTCAAATATTAGGAATAATAGTAATTTTTAATGTACTGTTGTATTGTCTTCATCTTTTTGGAGACAGTTAAAATTAATCTTATTACTGTGGTGATTTCATAGGCAATCTAGATTAATGTTCACCATTAATAGACACCAGCATCTGGGAATTTCTAGTTTGGGAGTACAAACCATTATTTAGATAACCTATATATTTACATTTCTTATTAAGTATCTTTCAAAAAATCATTATAGCAATTAAAGCACATGATAGTATAATCTTTAGTAGTTTCCAATTGATTTTTATTTGCAAAAGAAATACTAATAAGCTCTCCTTTTTATTATAGCTCTAGCTGGACAAACACTGTGCCAGGAATGTGAGAGCCCCAGGCAACCTTCAAGGATAATTTTTATTACATCCATTTGAAAAGAAAATAAATGAACAGTTTGTACATCATAATATGTACAAATACTAGCAAAAGACTTTTCTTGCTGGCTTGGTAACTCTGCACAACAAATTATTTTCCTCTGCTCCAATAGATATCATCCATGTACGTTTGTTTAAATTTCAATCTTTTTAAAAGGTTCATTTTCTTTATTTGCTTTATAACATTGCCTGAAATACTAGGATAAAGGCATATTGAATTCCTGAAAAAAGAAAAAGTCAAAAGATAACATAATAAACTTTCTTTTTAATATTCCAAACAGAAAACTATAAAATTAATTCATAGCAGTTTACAAACCTGAAGAGAGCTCAAGCATCTCTACTTTTTATTTCTATACTATCAATACATTTATATGTATGATTAACTGACTCATGCAGAAAGAGACCAGATGGGTTTGGATTGTTTAGATTTGTTGGAGGAAAGCTGAAAGAGGAACTACTGCTAACTGTAAATATGTCCTGAAGTGAGTATATGGGAAGGAAAGGAACTCAGATCTAGTTTACTATTCTTTTCATTGCTAACTATAATGGTCATACTCTTGGGCAATACAGTTCTATGACTTGTATGTTGACACATTGTTATGTTTTCTTTATCTCTCCCAATAAAGTTGATCTCCTTCTTCAGATATTGAATACATAGAATCTACAGAAGCTGTAAAGATCCCTATTTCTAAACCATCATCCAGAATGCTGACAATTAGTACAGATAAACAGCAACATATATCAGAAAATAGTTGCAAATTGTCTAGTTTCCAGAGCTCTATTCAAGGAGAGAATAATGTTGACAAAATTATATCTGACCACTCAAGAAACTATATTTTCTATTAAGTAAATTTCTATTCAGTTGCGCTTTACCCCATTTAAACAATCCCACTAAGTCCATCATCCACATCAAAATTAAAAAACAAACAAACAAACAACCCATCATTACAGATAAAAAATAAAGTTTTTGGCAAATTCAAACATCTGCAGCTTTTCTGGAATCTATCACTGACTTTGCTTTGTCAGCCTGAAAAATGAGCATACACTTTTTATTCTCATCCTGATTAGGACAAAATTAGAAAAACACTGCAATAAAAGAAAGTAGAAGTGAATCTTTTTCAATGATTTTTTTTATTTTTTTTGAGACCAAAAGGAGATTTCTGAGAGAATAAGTCAAAAAAAAAACTGACATAACTGTATTTGCGGAAGTACCTTATACCATACTGGTTTTAATATCTCTGAAACAATTATGCCTCTCGTTCAGAATATCTCCCTTAACTTCAATTCCCACCTCCTTTGGCTGAATTCGTGGCTGGAAGGTAAGGACCAGCTACCTCTGTTGGTATGGTGCATTCCCACAGGGAAAAGGCACCATGCCATCTATAAAAAATTAGATTAATTGCTGAGTGTTTCACTTCAGAGTTCAACTCAATGATCCTTGTGGGTCCCTTCCAACTCAGAGTTTTCAGTGATTCTGTGATAGTGAGTCCTGTGATGTCTCTTCATCTCAATTGAATTTAGGAATATTTTTACATCAGGTCATGCAGTAAATAAGCAATAAGATTATCTCATGG
>JANRMJ010000001.1:82376601-82386601 GCA_025584955.1 Alethe diademata
CCTTTATTTAGTTTGGTCTGAACACCACAATGTTTGATCTGCAAGAATGAAATGCTATTTGGGGACCTGTGGCTGGGAGTCTAAATACATTTAAGGTGACAGGAAAACATGATTACAGTAATGGATTTAAAAAAAAAAAAAAATTGTTGTGTCTCCATTGTTTTTGATGGGCTCTAAGAATATTTTTTCTCTGTAGATTTAATGACAGGGTTATGTACTCAAGATCTCCTTCTCTCATTCCGAGAAAACAATTAGTGAAAACTGAAAGCCAAAAGTGATAACAAAAAATAAATTGCTTTATAAAGATTAATTGTAACATTGCTTAGACTGATCTAGAACATAATACTGGAAACAGAAATACAGGAGACTGAATCTTTGGGTTAATAAAATACCTGGTGCAAACTTCTGAATATAAAAAAAAATCAAGTCAAAATCTTGAACACTAGACCAAGGAAAAGTCAAATTTTTCCTGGTATTGTTCTGTGTTTTACTTGGAACACTGACATTTTATTTAAAGATAATAATGAAGATATGAAAGCATTACCACTCACTAAATAAAAATAAATACTCTGGGACTGCTTTAAGCTTCATTAAGACAAATATCAATACGATCAGCCTGAGCTTTACAAGTTATGTTCAAGTAACTGAGGAAAAAGCATAAATGAACTGGAGAAGCTCTGTAAAGAAGAGCTAATTCAGAAAGCAGTCTGTGGAGACAGTACATAATGAATCAGTAAAGTGTGTTAGCTGTAAAAAATGTGCTGTGTGACAGAACAGCTCATTTCCTTACAGAAGATCTCTGCAGAGATCTTCATCTGTATTGCAGAATATCCCCTTCCATCTGAAAACATAGCTTTCAATATTCATATTTCCAAGACGTTTTTGTAGGTCTGGTAACAATGGAAGATTTGAAAATATTTTCTTCTGTCCTCTTGAACATGTTGCCTCTGTTTGTTCATTTTTCTCTTAAAACCCTTTCAGCTGCTCATCTAAAAAGTTGACTGACTGAAAAATTTTAAAGCCAATGAAAATATATGGTCAGGGCCAGGTACCAGCACACCAGCCTAGACAGGAGGAAGGCAGTAAGTGGGCACTGGGGCAGCCCCAGTGCCAGGGCACTGAGCATGTCACTGGGATGGGAACCAGTCAGGGTAGGCTGGCTTGGGGGCCCACAAGCGGTCCTGGCTCAGTGGGGCCCCCATCCCAGGAAGGTCAAAGCTATGGGGAGCTGGAAACCCTGCTGTGGTGTCACTGAGGCAAGAGCTCATGTCTGAGAGGGGTGAAATAAGGTCCTGGGCCATGGGCAGGATTAGGGACCCTTAAGGGATAAGGTCCTACAGTGTCCTTATGGCCTATAAGCACACATTGATTGTACTGAAACACTGTAAAGAAACATTGCGATGTTAGAAATAAATATTTTCATAATGTTTCAATGCAAGCACTAGTTTTCCAGACAATAAGGTCTTCTCTAGGAACACTATTCTTAATAAGAAGCTTCACAGTGTTTTTCAAAAAGCTTCAACTTCCTGTGGAGTACTGTGTTATCCTTCCTAATACCTGCACTAACATCTTAGAACTATGAAAAGTGATTTGCAATTCATTAGTTCTATCACCTCTTCAAAAAAATGTTGTTTTAGAGATCAAAGAGAGATCTGAAATCCCAAACATCTGATAAAATTAAAACTAATGCTATGTTAGAAGATAAGGACTGGCTCCAGAATAGGACAACCTATGTACATCATAAGCAGCTGACAGACTCTAAAAGAGGTTGTGATGATAATGAGGTGGCAAGGGAAATCTCACTTAATCCTCTCACTTTAAGGTGTCAAGAACTAAAAGCTTTTCCACGCTTTTTCCTATTCCCGCTTCTTTGGGCTAGTGTTTTGATGTTGAAATGGGGGATGTAAAGAAAGGGAAATAAGGACATCATCCTTTTATCTTTCATGACATGATACACAGCAAAAAAAAAAAAAAAAAAGTTTGCATGTCAGTATTGCTTTCTGATAGACCAGGATGAAATATAATTTTATATCATATTTTTAGTCCAAGTAAGCAATTTACATGATGATATATGATAAAGATCTCCAAAAACAAGGGTGTGGAAGGATGCATTCTCACCCAGAAAACTCAAGATATATTGGATGTTAACTGCATGCAGATGGAAGGATTGATGAAATGATTTTCTGTAAATCAGTGAAATGGTAAGATGTCATAAGAAATCTGAAGAGCATGAACAGCATTTGGTGCATGAAAGGCTTATAGGACTTCATTGACTAAACATCAACATCAGGATCAAGGCATCAGCAAATTCCATCATCAGCAGTATTGCAGTTCTCTAGAATTCTTTAGCAACTGAAAATGGTCTCTAATTAGTGAATAAATAGCAACTTTAAAAATGCAACAGAAAGTGTACCAACAAAAGTAAGGGTTGCCTCATTAATTTTTTGACCCCAGTGCAAACTTTCCCAATACTTTTCTCTAAGTAGATAATGCCTGCAGGAGGACAAAGAGAGGTATATGCACTGAGGTGTGTGGGCTGGGTGACATACACGTGGTTTTCATACTGAGATCGTGACACATGCCCCCAGATGCATGCAGGTAGACTATGTATAGCAACATAACCTTTATTGCAGTAGACAGAGTTTACTCTAGATGTTCTGATCCTCTGAGGTTCTGATAGGAAAGCAAATGAATGCCAGAGAAAGCACTAGAAGATGTCCTGAAATAGCATAATTAATGCAGTCTAACATGCAGGGAAATCCTTACTGGCTGAACTTCCCTATTGGCAAGAAAGTCTATGAAAAAGGGAATGTGTTCCTTTGGTTTTCTTAGTTGAATGACACTTTCACACATTTAGACAACACATTTGGAAGATACAGAAAGTATATTTTGTGGAGAGATGAAAATGTTGTTTTTACTGAAAGAAGTCCCATGACTACATGACTGGCATCTCTGAAGAAGCATAATATACATTTTATGGCTCACAATAAAGTCAGAAATGGGGAACAGTGAAGGCACTCTGTGCCAATGTCCACTATTCGATCCTACATGTGCATAGGTTGAAAAATATATTACTGGAGGTTAAAGTTACCACACAGCATGCACGGACCACAGTAAAAGGCTACATGTGAAGGAAGATTAAGCACTGAAGTACTCAGGGTTCTTTAGTTATTGCAAGCTGTTCTGGTAGTTACTGTTCTCCTGAACATATGTACAAGGATACATTGTGCCTACTCACAGCATGTTCCACTATTTTATCTTTATCTTAGGCATCAATCATCTTTGAAGCTTTTTCCTTTATCACACACTTTCCAAGTTTATATGACATCTGTGTTCCAGTAAAAAACTCTGTGAGTTTTCATTTGTGCCCATATTTCTGTATCCATACACACACACAGATAGGGACCATGTTGATGATCAGAGAGGGCTGGAGCAGCTCTCCTATGAAAGCAGGCTGAGAGAACTTGGGCTTATTCAGCCTGGAGAAGAGAAGGCTCAGGGAAGACATTGTAGGAGCCTCCCAGTATCTGAAGAGGGGCCTACAAGAGAGATGGAGAGGGACTTTCTACATGGTCATGTAGTGATAGAACAAGGGGCAATTGTTTTAAAATGGGCATGGGTAGGCTCAGATTAGATATCAGAAATGAGTGCTTTATTGTGAGGGTCGTTGGGCACTGAAATATTTTGCCCAGAGAAGCTGTGAATGTCCTATCCCTAGAAGAGTTCAAGGTCAAATTGCATGGGATTTTGAGCAACCTGGTCTAGTGAAAAGTGTCCTGGCCCATTCTGGGGGGGCAGGAATTAGACAGTCTCTAAGGTCCCTTCCAACCTAAACCGTTATATGATTCTATGATCTCATGATCTTCATAGAGTGAAGTAAACAGAACTGTTGAGAAGCTTTTTGGACAGCTCAAACAGGTCTTACTACATCAAAAAAAAAAAAAAACCAAACAAAAAAAACAAACAAAAAAAACCAACCTGTTGCCATAAAGTCATTATACATTTAAAGTCAAGGCCAAAAAATCTCAACAGTCAAAATTCTTCTACATCAAAATGAAAGAATGCCAGAATATTTGGCGTATAACTGTCTTCAGCACTGGAAATTAAGGACATTTGATGCAAGCTATTTGAGTTGCTCATATAGCCGTGCCACATTATTTCCTTACTCATTTAGCTTTTTAAGCATCATAAACCTTTATCTTGAGTGTCCAAATTGGGATCTCTCATGCTTGCAAAGTTAAAGATACTTTCTTCTGTTTCTATTCTTTGATACATTTACATAATTACATCCAATGAGGATGCATTTACTTCACAAAATGGACAGAGTAGATCAGGGTACATGGTCTAGTGCTCTCCTTTTAGACAAATGAAATGGTTATCAAAACCAAACACTTTTATTTCCTTGAGTAAAAAAATTCCTTTTCCCATAATGGAGTGATCAACTATTGATAAGTGTGAGCTTCATTTCCTACTGAAAGAGTTAATTTCCCTGTTCCTTCTTTGCCATTTCAAAGTCAAAGTAAACTTTATACAAATCAGACTGCTTTTTGAACTTTAACAACATACTTCTGAATTAGAGTTCTGAGCTGGTTCTCTCTTGAGAACATCAAAGTCTCCCAAAATTTGGCAAAATTAGATTTATCAGTTCTACCTGAGCTGAAATACAAACATATTAGTCCTGCCCTACAATGTATTCTTGGGTGAATTGCTGATGTGGAAAGAATCTCTCTTGAAAATTGAGTAGGTCCCTTCAGTACACCACGTCTATCTTCTCACTGGCTTGGGATGGAAATGAAAAGCAAACCAGCCTGGAGGCCAAATCCTGTTAGTAGATCTAAACCTCCTGCTTGCACTTAAGCCATGCTGCAGTTTTTTGATGCTACCTCTCACAACTTTCACTGCTTTGAGTTACTACCTAGCCTGAACATTTGACAATACTTTTAAACTGTTCAAATTAATCTAATTAGATACATACTTTTCACAACCTCTTCAGAATACTTCCTTGATACTGTTCTAGATACATTTTATTAAACCGCATAAATGTACTTTTTAGACAGATGCCTTTTATTTGTAGCTCTGCAACTGACCCTTCAGAGCCAAGAATGTGGGCACAAACAGAAGCTCTGAATAATCTTAATCTTTAAAATTATATTGTCACATCAAAGAATTTTCAGAGGTGGATACATGGTAACACATTATTTAGACTGGGCTTTGTCCTCAAACTGTAGAGCCTTTTAATAGCTGCCCAGAATTTGTCTTATTTAGTCATGAAAGGACGGGGAGCTGTTGTCCTTGGAAAGAATATGAGGGAAACAAGAGAGTTGTGTTTTATATATATATATATATGTATATATACCTTTTTTTTTTCCCCCAACTTAAACTATTCCCATATATATCACATTCCTCATTGCATTCTTACAATTATTCTGGTCTTGGCCAATTTGTTGTCTCTTCGCATTCACAGCAGTGAATTCCTCACAGAATAAATAAAGGTTCATGAAATGGAGGTGATAAGAATGGAGCTATTTGTACAAAACTAACAATTCTCAGTATTTTATGGTTTTTGTGCATGTAATTGTTTTATAGGTCTAATTTTTATTTTTTATTACACATTCTGCTCCATATCTGTGTCTTGGTAAGTTGAGAGAATTAAGGAAATAGTTCTCAAAAGTGTAAAATCTTTCATTTCAGAAATAATTTTGTAAGTATTGCCACTGTATTATGTGGTTCCCAGCAGTTGATTTTGCAGGATGAGTATCTTTCTTGTAGAAACAACTCAAAATATCAGTTGGTAGTTTATTTCTATTCTTACCCCATACAAGGTGACTTCCATTAGGAAAATAGAAAAGTACATTTTTATGACTGTGGCATTGTAATTCTGGTACAGTTTTTCATTTAACTTCAAGAAAATATAATTATATTTGCTGATATAATAATCAGCACCAGATGTGTCAAATGTCTTTGATTAGACAATGAAAGCTATAACCCCTGTTGTTTTCTGTGAGTTTATATTAGACTTCAATCACAACAATTTTAGGTGGAACATCACCTATTGCAGCAGCTTTTCTGAAGCTAAATTATGCCTTGACTCTAATAAGACTATGAATACAAATACGGGGAACTACTGCTCCAAAGCAAACCTTGAGGGCTTTAACTTCTAGCTAATAAAAAACAAGAATATTCAATATGGGTCAAATGCACATGTTATTTTCTGAAGCTTTCTTGACACAGCAGAATTTATTAGGCAAAATCTAGCCAAGAGATTTGTCTGTGTCTAGAGCTGCAGTGTTAAAGACAGACCTTGAATACACATATTAATTTTCTACAGTTCACACAGTGCAGGACTTTTTCTTTATCCCAGCAGCTTTCTCCCAAAATTCAAGTGTATAACCATGTTACAAGTTTCTCTAAAAGGGAAAAAAAAGTTCTTCCAGATGTCCTTCCTTTTCATTCTTCCTTCTTTTCAAAAGACATAAGGAAAGAATGTATTTTAAGTTATTTTAAAGTTTTCCCTTATTTATCAGAAACATAATTTGCACTTATTTGGGTATTAAGTATAGAATAAAACTCAAAAACTTAATTAAGTTGAAAGAATCATAGTGATTGTTGGAGTTGAGCATTTTTGTCACACATTTATTATCTTCCCTTCTTTTGTCAGCTTTTTGTTTACACTGTAAATGCATTATTAAGGCTTTGCATGGATTTCATAAGCATTGCTGCACTCCATGTTCTATTAAAAATGACATATTTCTCATGCAAAATACAGATTATTTTAAAAATCTTAGAGCTGAAAATGTTGTTTCATCCAAGGTTAAATTAAGTTTGGATTGTGTATTGGATTTGCATGACCTAGGTTTTGGTAGTGGGGGCTACAGGGGTGGCTTCTGTGAGAAGCTGCCACAAGCTTCTCCTTGTGTAACAGAGGCAGTCTGTGTCAGAACCAAAGAGGGATCTGCCAGTGGTGAAGGCAGGGCCAGTTAGGAATGGTGGCAACACCTCTGTGATGACAGATTTAAGAAGAAAGAAAAAACAAAGTTTTCGTGGAGTTGTAACTGCAGACAGAGAACAGTGGGGTGAGAATGTGTGAGAGGAATAACTCTACAGACACCAAGGTCAGTGCAGAAGGAGGGGCAGGAGGTGCTTCAGGCAGCTTGTCACAGAAGCCACCCCTGTAGCCCTCTCTACCAAAACCCAAAACTCTGTAAGTTGAAAGATTATATCATTGTCGCTGTCAGGGAAAAAAAAATTAAAAAAAAATAATTAAAAAAAAATGTCTTGACCCACATATTTCATTCTTTACTGACAGTGAAGTTTACAGATGAAATGTACGATATTGCCCTGAACTCAGACAATCCTAGAAGCTCAACATACCACTAATTAAACTACTGTCAATGAATAATTCTGAAAGTAGCCACAGCAAAGTGTCTGAGATCAATTGCCTCTAGATGTAATAACTTAACAGAAATTGATTATGCATGTCTTAGATTTCTCCTGAATAACAATGCAGTCAAGCCACTCTTGTGAAAGACCATGTCTAATCCATACCTTTCTGACTTAAACATTTTGTCATTGTAGAGTTCCCATAGCTCTTCAGTACCTTATTTACTGCTTTGCTGAGACAGAAAGCATTCATTTTAGCAGGCTGCAGCATCTGCAAATCAGGCCTTATGATATATTGAAACACAACATGACCATCAAAAAAAAAAATGCAAGAGAGGATTTAAAATCATAATTTTTTTTATTATTATTTTTGCCATAAAAAAATTGATAAAACCCATATATTGGTAAGGTGAAGTTTTCCATAATACTTTCAAAGAGAAATATTCTTAAAATATTTATTTCAATAAATTCTTTCTTTACTTTTTATGCAACACAACACATAAGAAATAGATCAAAATTACAGATTTTTTCTAGTAATTGATAAAACATGTTGTTATTACTGTAACAAAATTGTTATCTTAGTAAGCGTTTCAATTACATATTTTGAATACAACTGTAATATGTCAACATTCCTAAATGTTCCTAAAATGTTCCTAAAAATCTCTGTGTAATTACTATATGGTCTAAAGAAGGCCAAATGAAAGTGACATTTGAGTCAACAGAGCACAACAGTGTACTAATCCTGTGAAGGAAATTTGCAGGGGAATCAATTTATACTATGCTGCAAAAATATTAGCTTTCTGGAGATATTTTTTTCTCACATTTCTGAAATTTTGTTAAGCCAACATTAAGAAATTCCCCTTATAGTTTTACACATTGTAGTTTTTCTTTTCTCCTCTTACATGGCCAATGATTCAGTTATTTTCTCAAGCACTTACCTTTTCATTGTTACTGGATAAGTAAACAAGTGGCAGCAGCACTCGTCAGTGTGTTTCATGATATTCTCATTGTTGTTGTCTTGAACTGATTCAGGAGTTAAATTATTGCTTTGAATAAACACTTTCAGAGGTCTTATTATCCCAATTTTATTTATTTGTTTAAAATCTAAAAGGTTACTTTAAAAGGTATCCAAGCAATATCTATGAAAGGAGCTTAAAAAGAAATTATTCCAAGGCCTTTTTTCTAATGAGGAAATCTTGACATAATCCAACTAATTGATTCATGTGAAAACACATAAATTTCAAAATGAAGCTAAATAAGTCTTAAGGGCTGATGGTGCCTTGGTAATGTAAAAAAGGGTTAGCAGAATTTCAGGGACACTATCCAATTATATGATTGGGAACAAGCTTTGAGTGATGTTGACACAAAAAGTAAAGAATCTTTATTGCCATCTGCTGCAAAACTTCAACTGTCTTTTTCAAATGTGAAGGTATGTTTCAGAAAACAATATGATGGCCTGGAAAATCTTTAATTTTTTTTTAAATTAAGTATAATAATATATTTTTAATTATCACATTTTATTTATGCTATTAATATTTTCTTTATTATTATATGTTTTTATATCATTAATACATTATACTAATAGCCTTATAGTATTATATACTTCTATGTAATGCTATTATATTATATTGTTGTGTTATAATATATTATAAATATTAAAAACAATATTATTAATTGTATTAATATATGATGAAAGTATAATTTTAATTATTAAAAACCATAAAATTGGAGGAAATATTTTTAATGCTTTTTTCTTCTTTTTTCCCTCCTCTTCTTTCACTCTACACTACAAATTTTCATATCAAAACAAGAACCACTGTCAAATACAGTTTCACTTATTGACGCATCTTATCTTGGTCCTTTTGAGTTCACACATTTTCAAGTCATTTCAAGAAATATGACAATTCAGGATCTAATTAGATTCTAATTTCATTAGGGTGTGTCTCTCTTTTCAAATATATTAAGAATCACTAATTGTTAGGACTTAATTACATATATTTTAGTATAACATGCTTGCGGTAGCTCTTGAAACAATTAACATGCATCTGCAATCCAGTCTAATAGTAGCTTCCATAGATTTTATTGCTTTGTCTCCCTTCTCACTATCACCCTCTACCTCCATGTTTTTTCCAAAACAGGGTGACAAAAGGGACAACTTGCACAACCATAAGAGCGTGGCTTCATTTTGCCTTAGGCTGTAGAACTAGAATACAGAAAGGTTTAAATGGTTTCAAATAAAATAGAAAAGAATCTGAAGTCCATTTGTCAAATTACTAATTCTAGAGTTGAACTGGAGCTCGAAGTACTGAAATTAGATAATAACTAAGAAAGCAGTTTACTTCTGGCCAATACCTCAGAAACTGACTAACAGTACTTCAAGAAACTATTCAAAATGGAGTAAGCCCTCCAAAAATATGACATAGCTTGAACTGTTCTTTGACATCTTGAAGACAAAGGGGAAAATTACTTGGTAGAGTGGAAGAGACTGTAGTATGTAGTAGAAGATTACAAATCCTCCCCTCAAGGAAATGGAAGCATTGGAATAAAAATTTTGGATCTGCAATGTTTGAGGAACACCAAATGAGGAAATATTGCCATGTGAAGATCGTAATCCAAAGGC
>JANRMJ010000001.1:82389101-82392493 GCA_025584955.1 Alethe diademata
GATCCCAGGCTGCAGTCTACCAACCACCTTTGGTTTACAAATACCCATTAAAGAATGCAGGAAAAATAACTCGTAGTTTGTCAAGCCTGTACTCACATGAGACATAAATTGTTCCCCTCAAATACCAGAGGAAATATATCTAGCTGTGCTCCTCCTGCTTGCAAGAAAATAGCTGTATAACTCTTTGTTTAATCCTGGGGAAGTTACTTAATCCTACTGTAAATCTATTTTCCAGTCTGCTAAATGCTTTGAAATGACAAGGATTATCTATATCAGAAAAAAAAATGCTGTAAACTAGCATTCATTAATGTTACAAAATAGTTTGAAATTATTATATAAAATGTGCTAATATTTTACTATTTTTGTGCCTTAGATTATATTGAAATAGTAATCATTTATAATTGAAATAAAAAAATACAGACAAAACTTAAATGCATGAAAATATAAACATGGAATATAAATAAACAGTTATAAAAATTGAGTCATGAAAAGGCATAATATGGCTGTAAAAATATTTTTAAAACAGCAGGAACCTCATTTGACTGCATTTCAACAGTAATACCTGTTGGTGGCTTGCTAGGAAAAAGACATTTTCCATAAAAAAACTCCCTGTTAAAAATAAAAAGCCCTCAAATGTGCATTTGAGAGGAAAACAAAAGTGCAACATCTGTGTAATGTGGAACTGCATCTAAAATTAGATAAGAAAAACAATCTCCTGCAAAAGTATTAACAAAGAAACATGCTGTTAAAGCAGGTTTATGATACAACCTGAATGTTTTTTAAAATATATTTCAAGGTTTTCAGGTTGTGGAAGACTCTGTAAAACTCCTAGCCACTTGGCCTGAGCACAAAGTTGATTTGAAGTTTTATTCTGGGATTTAGAAATAAGTCAGTTCATGATATTTGAATATAATGGGTAGAGATGAAAAATTTATCAGAAATTTAAGGTAAATACTTGAATATTTTTGAAAAATAAGTTTTGAGCAACAAATACTTTAGACTTAGCAATTGTAGTTGTGTGATTCACAGGACTAAAATGATCCATTGCCTCTAAAACTTAACGCTAAAATCTTATAGGCTTTTTAAAGATTTCTACCAATACAGACATAAAAACATACAGAACAACAATTTGTTGAGAGATCAACAGTTGTTAATATTCAATAAAACCTCTCAAGAGACACTTTTTCAGGATTAATACAAAAAGCATATTTTTATCCTGCAATACAGTCAGTGTGTATATGTATTCCAGATTGAACAAAATATTTGTAGTTATGATAATGAGCAATACAATACTACAGTTGAGATCCAGTTTCTGACTATTTATGGAAAAGAGACTATATATGGGAGCTGGGTGATTTGAACTTGATATTTTAAGTGACACCATATGGGTAGAGTTCATCTATCAATAATAAATCTCTGGTTGTGCAGCAAAGAAATAGATTCTCCCTCCCCTTCCTTCCAGGAAACTGCTTTATAAGTTCTGAAAACTAATTATGAACCATTGCATATTAACACAAGAAAAAGAGAGATGTCAATCATTTACCTGGAATATTCACTAAAAAAATTTAAATACTGACTATTTTGAAAATCAAAGAAAATCTAGTTTTTCTTGGTACCTGAGAAGGAAAACCAGAAGCATCTATATCCCAAATTAGCACTGTGAATAACTCCCTTTTACATGAGTACCTCTACATTTACATATTTAAATTTACAGCTGTAGGCAGTTTCAGTCAATGCGAAATCTGATGACAATGCCAAAGTTAGTGTGTCACCTTTAAGCCAGCTGGTATGAGCAACCAAGGGTGGTGTGTTTGTTCAACTAAAATCTATCTAAATCTATTGCAAACTAAATTACTAGTCAGGAAATTAATAAAATGACCAGTTTTTAGAAGGGATGAACATTAACAAATCTTTCAGTGAATACTGAGCTTAAGACAACCAAGTATGAATATCTTAAATACTGCATTACATCTGGCTTTTACTTCAGGCTTCTAACTGTGAGAGCTGGGTATATGATTTACATATCCACAAAGAAATGGTGATTCCTATGATTGAAACTGACTATTCAGAGGTGCTTAGTTTACTGAGAGATCTGTATTTACTAAATCACAGAGGCTGAGAAAGCCATAGTGGAGATACGAAAATGATCTCACATTTAATGATTAATGGTTTGGATAAGATTGCTGATCATTACTCAAAATAAGAGAAGCTTTACTGCAGTGATGAGAACAAAAAAAAGTTCTTTAGCAGGAAAATACTTTTGGGACATAACATTCCTATTGGCATATTCTATTTAAACTGGCAAAGTAAGACAAATGCAAATAAGTTGGATTTATATCAAACCTCTACCTCAAGTATTACTGAGTTAAATAATTATCTTTATAAAGAATTACTAACTTTTTATAGCCCTTAACACACTTTGAAGCAACATAGCTATAATTATACATCTATATTAATCTATTCTGTGATATTCTTCAGATACCCATATCAGATATTTTTTCATGTACTAGCATTGGACACGAGTTCCCTCACCCCTTTCAACTGGTAGATTTTTGAGATTAAGTAAGTTAAAACATTTAGATCTCATTTTATTGATCCTGAGTTTGTGGCAGTCATACCTATTTCCTGAAAAACAATACTAATACTTTCACAATGTAACAGAAATTATTGTTAGTTTACCAGACACGGATAAAAGTACACCTTAATCAATTGCACAGAGTAGTCTGCGAAGATGTTTTGGCATATTTTTTCTTTACTGTCCATTGCTACTGCCTTTGTAATACAGCAGGATAGAAGAAAAGATGCAGAAAACCTATACAATATTACTAGTCAGTTCACATATTGTGATCATTATTTTTTCATTACTTCTGAATTTCTACTCACCTAAAATAAAAGTAGCTGCAATGAAGTTCAGTAAACACTGCCTTCTTATTTTTGTCATCTTTTTTCATTCAAGAACAAAAATGTGAAAATGGGCTAGGTTTTCCCACCACACCAGTCAAGTTCAAGATCTTGCCAAATCCAAAATTAAATGCAGTTTACTTTTCTGCAGGAGACTGATTGAACTATTGTGACTTTTTTTTATCGCACATCTACATTGTGAAATGTACTAATCCAAGCTCAAGATTCTTTATCACCTTCACAGCCTTCTATCTGACAGGAAGATAAATAGAGGCAAGCACTGGGTAGCTAAGGTAAAATATGAAGATATTGATTTTTCAGGTTGTAGCAGATTAAGTAACCTGTAAAAACCTAAAGTCATCAGGAACAAGAAAGGTTCAGGTCAAGTGCCCTCATGTCTTCAATCTGAGTTGTTATTTTTGGATGATAAAGAGGAAAACATTTTTATTTCTTCAAAAGGCTGTATATTTATTGCCATTTTTTTAAAGCCA
>JANRMJ010000001.1:82409575-82439321 GCA_025584955.1 Alethe diademata
GTGATGTACGTGACAGGAGATGTTTTCTCCTATTGTCCAATGAACTACTGTCCCGCTTCAAGTTTGTGAACCACTCTATAAATATGGTTCAGCTTTTCAATAAAATGCTTCTTTCGCCTAAGAAGTCATTGTTGTTATTATTCGCCACTCTCTGTGTATAGCAACAGTATGTCCACCTGTCTGAGCCACCCTGTGCAGGCATTTCATCTTCCTCTCTCCATGTGCATTACATCACATCAATGCTCACTGAAGACCATCACAACTGCTAGCTTCAACTTTAGACCTCCTCCCTATAGAAGTGAAAAAACAAAAGACAAGATCAATGTGATTTATCCCAATTCCAGAATTTTGAAGGTCAGAAGAATAGACTATTGCACAGGACAGTGCACACAAACTGTTCAAATAAAACCTACTACCTCCAAAGAAAACCCCACAAAACTGCAAAAGAGCTAAACCAAACGAAACAACATAAAACTCCACCAGAAAAAAAATCCAACTATTTTGTTGGGATATTTAGCATGAGATGGTACTCAAATGGGGCATTTTATCTCAAGTCGTTGGTCAGTGTCAGCCCAGGTAGTGATGGGAATCCATTTTAAGGGTCCTTAGCCAGACCAGAAGAGACTTCTCAAACTGTTAGTTCTACTAAATTTTTTATAAGCAATCTGAGCTACGATCCTATGTGAGGACTCCAGGGAATTCATGATCCATTTCTGTTGATTAACTTAAACTATAACCAAAATATTTTAACTTTGGAAACTAAAAAAGAAAATATTGTGGAAAAGATTGTTCTATAAGCATGCCTGCAAATACAAAAACAGTTTTTGCAAAGTGTTGACAAGCAGCTTTCCTGTGTACTATGTGGGTAATTTTACAGCAGAAATTGCCTGGGGAAGTCTCTGCAACAGCCAGGTTCTCCATCCAGGATGTTTAAGCATATAAATCATGCCTGTCAATTGGCTTGTGGACAGCAGGATATCCCAAGGGGAATCTACACAACTGCCTACAATTCCCACTTCAAGTGCCCCCTGCAACCATAATTCCTCAGGAAGCCAGTCAAAAATTCAATCAGTGACCCTGTCTCAAGTCAGCCCGTTGTTTCACTGGTGTGGAGAGCATCTGACAAACACCTGGCCCACTGCACGCTGGCTGCATAGGCACCTGAGCACAGTCCTAACAGCCAACTGCAGCTGTATCCTCAAGTTCCACTGTGATATCATTAAAACAAACTCCATAGGCTTTTCCACAATATATTTTTGGGGATTTGGGGCACGGGTTCAATTTCACTCCCTAAGTGACTGTTGTACTTCACTTAGACATTTTAGTCCTTTAAGAATAAATGTCTACGCTTAGATGGAAAGAATCAGTTTCTATGTGACCTTTAATTCAGCATCTTTAAGCTATGAACAGAAGAATGGCAGAAATTAAGCAAATTTTTTGCTCTGAAAGTTTCCAGAAATTTTTCTGCCCTTTTTCTCTATTTCTAAACATTTTCTCATTTGCTGTTGTTGAGAGCATGAGTATAGAAGAATTCTGTATAAAACACAAGTGTGAAGTCAACTGTTGGCTGCAATTTGCAAAAGAGTGAAGGATGTGAATAATTCAAGATGTACCATTCTTGTATGACTTTGAACAGCTCTAGACACTGTGTATTTCCTGCTGAAGTGCTCTGGCTGTTTGGAAATTCAGATTGTCTATAGAGCTCCCAGTGCAGAAAATGCAAATAAAAAAAAAAATATTAGGTACTTCTCTGAAATTCTTACTCACTAGTTTTTGTTTGCCAGCCTTATTTCAGTATGCTCTCCTTTAGACAATTTCTCTTTTTCTTCATCTCTATAAAACCTTTCTGAAATAAGAAGGGGTTTCTCAGCTCATTTCTAAGCTCATTTCTATCTACATCAAACATTTTTTGTTGTTGTTTTGCATTTTGACACATAGCTCCAGATAAATACTTGTGATCAAAGTCGAAGTATCTTGTATACCAACTCTTGGTAGTTGATACAGAGATGATTTCAATTAATTATGAATAATATCAAATTGGAAATGGAATTTTGAAGGTTTCCAACAGAAATCTCATTTCATATGAAATCTGTTTTAACATTTGGGACAGTTCTAGTTAATTTAGCTAATCCAAATACAGTAGGTCAAATAACTGTTGAGGTTGTTTTGGTTTGTTTTGTATTGTTTTTTTTTTTTTTCTTTCCAAGATAAAGAGAAATTTCTTACAATGTATTTATTGCACACTTGGATGACCGTATAATAAGCCAATCTGTAGACTTGTAAAAATATGTCCCCATAATATGACAAGCATATCTTTAAACTGATATTTCAAATTCTTGCAGTGATACCATGAACTTAGAACTTGCAACAGACTAATAATGAGTCACAAAATGCTATGTCCTCACGAGCAAATTTTAATAAAAAAAGTAGGAGATGCAACATGAGCTGGAGCTTAGTGCTCTTCAAAAAAATTCCTCCAGTTTTTTGAAGAGGCACATCAGTTACAATATATTTTTGAGGCAGAAGATGGGAAATAACAAATTCAACATTTGACTTGGTTTGTAACTTTTAAAAGAGTAATGTGAAGTGGCAGTATAGCTTTCATTCTCTGAAGTTAGTATTTTCAGTTTAGATGTGAAACATTTCAATATTTACTGGGCCTGGGAATGCCTTCCAGTTGAGAAATATCTAACAAACTCCATTGTGAAATATGTAATATATTAGAATTAGACACTTTCACTCAAGTGATAGAAATCATATGTTTGAAAGCATGGTGCAGAGCTAGGCAGAAGAAAAATGGGCACGACACATCACTTGTGAATGAAAAAGGCAATATTGCCCCTCTCATGGACTTTCCAATGTAAAAGTAAGCCAACTTAGACATCCACCAGTAAGTAAAAATATATTGTCTGTGTCTAGGCTCTTCAGTGCTTGTGCCCTACAGCACAGTCTTGCATTGGGTACCTCGAGCCCCTGCCATGGCTACAGGAAGATGTTAACACATCTCGATGTGATCCAGGATGCCTACTGAAAAGCAAGACATATGTTTTATGAATTCAGCCTCTCTACAGAGCTCAGGTACTTTATGCAGATTAAAGAAAGGTGAACTCCTCCCTACAGGATTCAATGTCCAGATCCTTTCCTTGGCAAATATGTCCAGCCCACACCTTTATTCTGTTAAAGGGCTCAGGTATAACTGTGTACAAAAGGAGCAGAGGTAAAGAAATAGATATTATCAAACATTTCGTGTTGTGCCTGTCAGGTCAAGATTCTACTGACTAATTGGGATAGGTAGAAGGAAGAGATAAAATAGTCCTAACTACTGTTTAAATAAATTATCTAGGAGTGATAAGACTTAAAGATGTGAATTACAAGCCCTATTCAAATAATTACTTCTATGTTTTCCAGGGTGTAGTTAATGAAGGACAAAATATCAGTTCCTGAGGGAGGAAAAAATATTGTCCACTGGAATGCTCTGGGAAGACATTTGTACCTATGTATTAATATACAAATTGCACTTTCCTCTGTCTTCATGAAAGATTTACGTAACTCTTAACATGGACCCCCTGCTCCTGCCTCACACTCTGGTTAATTTACTAATTTATTAATTTAAAGATTAATTTAAAAAATATTCCTGAAAATATTTGTAGTAATAGTTACAAGATTTTTAAATGTATTTGTACAGAATTAGCTAGGCCTTGGATATTTTCAAGATCGTGTCAATGTAGTCCCACTTTACAGTTCTGTCCTTCAAACTGTACCCCAAATGTCTTTGTATAACCACACAAACATAAAAAACATTACAGAACTTATTACAATAAACAGCTACATAAAAATCACCACTTGGCTGCATTTTGAGTCTGGAACAATCATCAAATGTAACAGCTGCATGGTGTGCAGAATAAAGCACATATAGTATACACTGATAAAAATCACTTTCAGCTAACTTTTTATGATATGCCTCTAAACAGTGTTTGTGTCTGAATTTGTAATTCGTGTACTGAACAGATGGAATAAAATGAAATACTGAAATGCCCATAAATTTATTCATGCCCCCTTGGGATTGCACACTGGAATATTATTTGTTCACCAGAGCTTTGGCTTGGTGGATAATGTCCCTCATGATCAGAGGAGAGAGGTAAAGAGAGGAATATTTTTATAGCCCTGGTCTCCATTAATGGGCAAGTTCAAGTAAGCAGCTGCTTCATTGATCAACCTTAAATTACAAAGTGTTTGATAATCATAATGCCAAGCACTCAGAAAAGAAACCTAATTTAAATGTTTCCCAGAAAGCCATAAAAAGTTTTGACAGCTTGAACACTCTCATAAGAGCTAGTATATCCATGTATTTTGTTCAGTTTCTCACCAACAACTATGGACACCTTCAATGCCTCTAGATGATATTTCAAAGAGCTTATTTAGTCAGTATAGATAGGCTAAGTTCCACTGTGGCCAATATTTAAAAACATATTGTCTCTTAAATCGATGACAAGAACTTGAAATCCCCATCACTCTGTGTCCAGGTGAAAGCACAGATGTGACCAAGAAGATCTGGGCTTTGTTCTTGGCTACAGCACTGAAAGAGACATTTGCTGTTGGCACTGCACATTTCAGTCTTCCCATCCATAAAATGTGGATAATAAATTATACTTTTCCCAATAGCCATGGTGGTTCACCACCACCTGAATGGATGCCATGATCTGCTGGAATATCAAGCAAAAACTACCAAAAATTAGTATTAGTTGCCCGTATAAATTAGCTTATCAGCAAAACTTACTGATTTCCTCATTCTGCATTGCTTAAAACCTTCTAGAGAGCCAAGAATAGTTACAAATTCATCCTGCAAGCTGCTTTTAATGGTTGCATCCTGTGTCCAAACATTTGTGCAAGTCATCTGGCTACATCTGCTATGTTACTTAGAAAGACAACTGTCTTGAGTAAAGGCAATGCAATATTTTCTTACTTGAGACACCACTAAAATTTATATTTCCTAAGTTTTGTGACTCTCTAATTTGCAACAGAAGAGAAGTTATAGTCATCCTTGAGAGTAGCCTTACAAATATTGATCATCAGCTTTGAGTCAGGCTTCAGGGTGCTTGCATATAGAACTCAGTCCTGTATTCTTTGGTATACATGAATTTGGACTAAAATCATACAAAACCATATATATTTACTATAATGAAAACTGGACAATTAGGTGTGGCATTTCAAGTCTTTCCCTGAATTAGTAGAAGTCGAGATCCTGGAAAAAGATCTGTAGTAAGAGAAAAAGCTACATCTGCCACTCAAGTTTTTATCTTGGAAATTATTTAGGCTTGTGTTTTTGTATTGTTCTTTTCTTAACAAAAATCACTGCAGGTCAGCTTCTATCCCATTCAAAGAAAGAAAAATACTGGATGGACTATAAGAATCTGAAGATTTTGCCCACTAGCCTTGTTCTGCCTTATATTCCAGGTTCTCAAGAGGGTTGAAAACATGGCAGACAGCACAGTTTAGATGAATAGCTGAAAAGGGAGCACAATTTCCACATGCCACTGTGTAACACCAACCAACACACTACACAGCCTTTCATGCAGTTCCCCCCCTCAGTTGGATAAGGCTGAGAGTCAGAAGCATAGCAGTAAGAAAACATGAGATTGAACTACGAACAGATTACTAATTGAAATATAAACCATAATAAGATAGAAAATAAAATTAAGTAAAACAAAAGTGGGGGAGAGGCAAAAGGGGAAAGGAGAGAAGAGGGCAATGGAGAGATGGAGTATGAACCAGCCCTTTGTCTCAGGCTTGAAGCAGATGCATAAAATAATGGAAGATTCACAGTAGAAAGTAAGGCCACTTAGCACATTGTAAAGAAAATTTGTTTTTCGAAGAAAAATATCATAACAGATGGTAAACTGTCTGTGCTATGGTTTGTTCAAAAGGAATAAAAATGTAGGTAGAATGAAATAGACATCATAAAACAAGAAACAACTTCTATTAGCAGAAAATGATAATTAGGATGCTTAAGGATCAGAAAAGTATAAAATTAGTAGAAACTTTACTGAAAATAAATACAATTAGAATGGAGTCCTTCACAACAATTATAAAGGAACTATCCTCTCTTCAAGGAAACTGGAATATACTGTAAGTACATTATATACATTCATATTATTCCTTTTTTTTCCTCATGAAATACAGGATACATCGAAAGATATGTTTAAAATACATTACAGCAATTTAACTGGCAAAGATTTTTTCCCAAGACACATGAAGCAATACAAATTGAAGGTCTATTTAAAACTGCTGGCCATTATTACTTCAATAAATAATAAATCAACAATTTACCAACTACTTCAGCATGCACAAAGCTAATGCACAATTCATGGACCAGCTGATGCATGACTCTCTGTGCTTGAATTTTGAGAGATATATTTACATGCCAAAGAATATGCTCTGCAGCTGAAAAGAAGGAAATGCAAAAGTTATGTAAAACTTTAGAAGGATTCAGGAAACCATTGAACCAGAGAGAGATTAGAACACTTAGAATAAAACAAGTTCGAAGACCATATCTCACTTTTCAGCCTTTTATCAAAAGGGATGAGAAACGCTGTCCTTGTGACAAGACTGCTCCATATTTTTGCACTCAGAATTTGTAACCACTTTCCCCTCTGGATCATGACAACGGTCACTGACAGCATCATCTCAATGCCTTGATAAACATTAATTTGTTAGGGCTGTGGCTGTGGCATTTGTGTCCCTCTACAGGGACCAAGGCCAGGTGGATCACACAGCTCCAGCCCTGCTCTACTCCCCTCTCTGCTGGACTTTTGAAGAAGAGTGGGCAGTGTATAAAGACAGAGGCAGGAATCTTCATCACCTCTGTAATGACTCAAGAGATAGATTTAGAGAGCATAGCTGACAGAATACTGTAGGCCCCTTTCCCACTGATAGTCTGCTAAACCTTTATGTTAAGGAGTGATTTATAATTATTTATTATTTTTGTTTTTACTTGAAATACAATATGAACTCCATGGGACAATGAAAAAAATAATCTTACGTTTTGGCCTATTTAGTCACCTCCTAATATGTTGGAAGACTTATGGTTTTCTTTTTCACTAGTATTAGGATTCAGGGAGCAATTTTTAAAGAAGTAATATGTAAAAGAGGAAGGAACATGTTAAAAAAAATTAGGGATATTTATTGTGTTTTTAGATGGTACAATGAAAGTATCTACACTTATAAAGCACACAAAAGAGAAATATTGAGAGCTCCCTCTTCAGAAATACTTTTATTGCTAGCAATTTTTGCATAGATGAGACTGGATTGGCACAAGCAGGTGTTAATGTAATCTCTTTACACATTTTTTAAGTGTGTCATAATATAATCATTAAGAAAAGAAAAAGTTTTTCTTCTTGCTTGAAGCTCATGGGCCTTTGCTTCCCCCAAGCTGTATTTAAAAACCTGACACATTAGTTGTGAATAGAATCATAGAATCATTTAGGTAGGAAAAGACCCTTAAGAGCATTGAGTCTAATTGTTAACCCAGTACTTCTAAGTCTACCTTTAAACCGTGTTTAAATACCTCTGGGGATGGTTTCATTACCACCTCCCTGCACAGTCTGCACTAATGCCTGATAATTTTTTACTAAAAATGTTTTCCTACTCTCCAATCTAAACCTTCCATTGTGCAATGTGTGCCTGTTTCCACTGGTCCCATCACTTGTTACCTGGGAGAAGAGACCAACTCCCACTGGGCTACAGTCTCCTTTCAGGCAGTTGTGGAGATTGATAATGTCCTCTTTCAGCTTCCTTTTCTAGAGGTGAAACAACCACAGCTCCTTCAGATCCTCCTCATAAGACTTGTGCTCCAGCCCTTCACTAGCTCTGTTGTCCTCAGGACATGTTCCAGAACCTCCATGCCTTTCTTGCAGTGAAGGGTTCAAAACTGAACACAGGTTTTGAGTTCAAGCCTCACCAATGCTGAACACAGAGGGACAATCAATACCCTTGTCCCAATGGCCACACTATTTTTGATACAAACTGGGATGCAATTGGCCTTCTTGGCCACCTGGGCACACCCGCGTTCATGTTCAGACTGATGCCTAAAGAGTCGACCTGGAACAGAGGTTAGACAGTGTTAAAGGAATAGAGCAGATATTTATTAAAAGGCCTTTAAAGGATACACCTTGGGCACTGCAAGAGCCCAGCCGTGGCTCTACCCAAGATGAACACAAGACGGACAACCGGTCACAAGTTTTCACACTTCTATAACTTTTAGACCATTTACATATTGAGGTTAATTCTTCAACTGCATCTTTAGGTTATAAAGCCTCATCCTCCTAGATTACTCTTCTCAATTCACTTTTGTTTGTACTTTGCGGGCCCAAAGCTGCAGCAGTGTCTTTGGTTCTCAGGTTGGGAAAGGATTGTTTTGTCTAACTAAACTGTGTGGAGAACTTGCTAACACTTTATATGAAGTTCAGAGTTATATATTAATGCAGTACAGAATCTGGAAAATATGAAAGCTAAAACCTAAGGCATAAAGACAGTTTTCAGCAAATGCCTGAGGGTTCTTTTCTGATGGGCCTATTTCCAGCCACTCTGCCCCTGGACTATAGCACTGCATGGGGTTCTTGCGACCAAAGGGCAGGATCTGCCACTTGGCCTTGTTGAATCTCATTCAATTGGCCTTGGCCATTGATCCATCCTGTCCAGATCCCTCCGTAGAGCTTTCCTACCCTCCAGTAGATTAACACTCATACCCAACTTGGTGTTTGTAAACTTACTGAGGGTGCACTTGATCCACTCATCTAGATGTTCACCAAAGATATTAAACAGGGCTGGCCCCCTGGAAAACACCACTATTGATGAGCCATCAGGTGAACATCTCAGCATTCACCACCGCTCTTTGGGCCTGGTCAAGCAGACAGCTTTTTAACCCAGCAAAAAGTGCATCAGTCCAACCCCTGAGCAACCAGTTTCTCCAGGACAATGCTGTGGGAAAGAGTGTCAAAGGCATTACTGAAGTCCAAGAAGACATCCACCACCCTTCCTCATCCACTGAGCAGATTACCTTGTTATAGGAGATCACGCTGGTCAAGCAAGACCTCTCTTTCAGGCCCATGCTGGCTGGATCCGATCCTCTTGTTGTCCTGTATGGGCTGCATGATGGCACTCAGGATGATCTGCTCTGTGACATTCCTTGGCACTGAGGTCAGACTGACAGGCCTGTAGCTCCCTGCATCCTCTTTCTGACCCTTCTTGTCAATGAGTGCCGCATTGGCTAGCTTTCCATCATCTGGGACTTCCCTGGCTAGCCAGGACTGCTGGTAAATTATTGAAAGCAGATCAGTGAGCATTTCCATCACTTCCCTCAGTACCCTTTGGTGGACCCCATCCAGTCCTATAGGCTTGTGTGTCCAAGAGGTGTAGCGAGTCCCAGATTACTTTCCCTTGGATTATAGTGGCTTCGTTGGCTCCTTGTCCTTGTCTTCCAGCTCAGGATACTAAATACTCTGAGGATTATTATTGCAGACTGAGGTAAAGAAGGCATTAAGCACCTCAGCCATGGTCATTACATTTCCCCTTGCATCCAGGAGAAGATTCTCTTTATCACCCTTTGTTCCTGATGAATTTATAGAAGTTTATAGTGTCTTTTACTGCAGTATCAGGATTAAGTTCTAGTTGAGCTTTGACCATTCTAACTTTCTCCCTGCAGAACCTCATGATAATCTTATAGCCCTCCTGAGCTGCCTACTCCTTCCTCACTTCTTTTTACCCCAAGTCCCAAAGCTCTCTGTTCAGCCAGGCCAGTCTTCTTCCTCTACAGTGTATCTTTCAGCACATGGGGATGACCAGCTCCTGTACCTTTAAGGTATATGCTGCATCTTTTTGAGGCATATCTAGTGTTCTGGGACTCTTTTGCCCTTCAGGACTGCCTTCCAAGGGACTCTCAACCAGCCTTCTGGAAATCCAGTGTGGAAGTTCTTCTGAATCCCCTTCTTACTTCTCCAAGAACCAAAAACTCTACCATTTAGTGATTGCATATGTTTTAGTTGTTTTTTTTTTTTTTTTTTTTTTTTTCAGGATAAGGGAAAAAAAAAAGCCCGCACTGTCTGTCACATCAGAAAACAGGGAAAACGAGATTCTAAACAGTAAAATGGTAATGTCCTCAGTGATATGCTGGATAGGTGCACACAGAACAGAGGAAAAGGACAGCAGTCCTTGAGGTACATGATTTAACCTGATCAACTCTAAATGTTACTCACTGAACTGCAAATTCTGTATAGTCAGGATTGACAAAAGTGACTGTTTTTTAACAAGGTCAGTAAAAAAGTAATAGATTGAGCCTGGGCTAACGAGTCATTGCTTGGGAATCAGTTGGTTTAAATGCAAGTTACTGCTCCTGTTCAGGAGCAGATGCAGTCAGGGTCACCCCAAAGCGGAAATTGTCCACTTCCACTGTCTTCTGTTCCACTCTTTCCTCTATGAAAACTTACTTAGCTTAAGAAGTCTCCAATTATAAACTATTTGTGAGTAGAAAATGGTCTTGATTTTAGTAAGCTGCTGTTGTGCATCATTGAGGAAGTGTTCTGATAATTCTTAGCACTGAATACTTTCAGTATCAAGCAAATAGCTGGAGTTTGAAAATACTTTTCCCACCAAATATGCATAACCTTTACAGTCAGAGCTAGTTTCTTGACAACTGATGAGAATTAAAGTTCTGATTTTCATCACAATTACCTGAACGTGTATCTTAGTTATAGGGTTATTTGGCATTCACAGGGGTAATGAGTTAAACAATTTCTCATTACTAACTCACATTACTATGCAGAAGGCATAATTTGATTGGCACTGCCAAAACTTGTGTTTTACACCCGCAGTTAATCTGTTCTGTGCTGCACCTACATCAAACAACATCTTTAATGGCTCATAAATTATAAATGTTGAAAAAAAGAAACATGAAGACAGAGCAGGAAATGCAGTTAAAAAGAGCACTACATTGGTAAGCAGCAGTAGAAAACAGCATGCTAACTACATTTTCAGACAGAAGGTTTCAGGGATCCAACAAAGGCATGGCACTGGTTTTGATTTATATACTTTAAAGATTTGTTTCTTCTGCATTGAATATTCATTTTTTCCCCTAAATTATAAGTTTCACAGCAATAGCAAAAATCTTCTAACATTTTTTGAAATAACAGCAGTAACCATCAATTTGTCTCATGAGAGCAAGGAGATGAATTAATGTAGAGAGGTTTTTCGGGCAAAACCCAAGAATTTACATACATAAGTCATATTGATTATTATAGTCTTAGTAGGTTATTAGGACTGTAATTTTGGTTTGCTTTCTATGCTGTTATCAGTGGAAAGTAGTATAAAAGCTATACTGCTCAGCAAATAAACAAGAACAATTTCAAAAGGATAATAAGAAAAACAAGAGCTAAGGTCTTATTCAGAGTTTGGGTTGAGATTTTTGGAGACGGATAAATTAAATTTATCTCTTCTAAACTAAGTAATTAAAAATGATGCACTATTTCTTACCACCCAAAAATTTTGTTCCCATAGCCATGCTGCAGTTGTAAGCAACACTTTTTTAATTTTTTTTTTTTCCATCCACTACAGTATTTCTTGAGGATTCAATGTCTTAATGTATGCCAGGATAAATGTCTGAGTTCTTGGATGGTTGAACAAAAGCAGCAGAACAGTTTATAGGATCTTCATGTAAATCCAGGAGTTTGTTCAGTGTGTGCCTTGGAAGTTACTCCCATTTAGGGCACTTTGATGTTATACCAGGGATCATACCAGAGTTGCTCAGAGTTCCCTCACAAGGGAAACAAAAACAAGTTGTGCTGTTTTTTACATCGATGTTCTACATATTTTGCACGATGGTAGGGAAACGGTTTAGTCTATGCAGTGCATTTACTTTCATCGTAATTTGTATTTGGGATCAGGCTATCCCAGTTTATGTTTAAAGGCTTTAAGAAAGAAGGGAAAGCATCTGCCTCTATATCTGTAAACAAAACACTGCAACTGCAAGAGCATTCAAAGAAAAAACACAAGTAGCTGGCTACTTGGGACTCATCTCTGTAACAGCCAGAGACATTCTGAGTTATCAATGAAAAACAAGATTCCTGTGTAGGCAGCAGTATTTTAAATTGTCTGTTGCCCTAGAAATGTTACACATAGTAATGATTATTCAAATACTTAGAAAAAACCCAGTTTCTAAAGACAAATTTAATTTGTCGAAATGAGCAATTTAACAAAGACAAATAATTGTGTATCAGGTTTTTCATGTCAATCCTAACAGATCACTTCTTAATTTAAGGCATCACCTCCAGAAAAGTTCAATTTAACAAGTCAATTTCTCAGTGTCCAGTTAGGACCTTTCCTTCCCTTACTTTCAGCAATTATTTCATTGATCATGTAAGACAGCTCTTGCCCTTGAAGCAATAGGTACTTGGATTATTTTGCAGCACAAATAGGTGCTTATAATACCACAAGAATAATTTTCTTAATGCTATGCTGTCTGATTCAAGATCTCACATCTTGAAGATATAATCATGTAATTTACAAATGTAAAAATCATGTAATTTATGCAAATCTGCCAGTCTGCAAAGCCTGTGAAGGAATTAAGTAAAGAGTTAATTTTCTTCAGTCATCTGGAGTTTACTAAACATGAATTGTTTAGTTATTTTGATAAAGATCTATGTGACAGTAATCCTTGCAATATGTCCACAATACCCTTCAGGAGGTATTGTTGAAGCAGAATACATTAATTATTTCGCCTTAATCCGTGGGGTTCAAATAGTATAATAATCAGCAGAAGAAAAAGTGAGAGCTTTTCCTCTCTAAAAACTAAATAATTAATATGGCTAAATATCTTCCTTCCTATTAATATTATGCTTTGTTAATGTACAATATTTTCTGCAAATACAGTATACTCTCTCCATTTCTTTTCCAAGGAAGAAGAAAAACTAGTCCCCAAAAACACATTGCCATTAATTTTTTCTGTGTTTCAAGCATGATTTACTTTTATTTAATTTAATTTTATCAGGGAATTTATCTAAAGACTAAAACTACATTCAAATTAAAAACCATAATTTTACATAGAGGTAAGAGCAGTAGGTTTTTTCTACAGTTAACTTGAAATAAGGTAAAAATGCAGTTCATTATTATTACTATTACTAGAGGCTTGACTTTAAAAACCATTAAGATCTATCTAGATTTAATGAAGTGAGAATAGTGTTTCTGATACTGGTCTAGCACCCATAAAGAGACAAAAGGGAAAGCTTTCTTAGCTGCCAAGGCAATAACCAACTACATAATAAACATGCACTTACTGAATACACAGTCTATTTAGAAGAATACTAAATCCTGGACACATTCAAAAATAGATCTATAAAACCAAGATAATGTGGTTTCTCACCTAAATTTTACACGTAATTTTTAGAATGAAGGGCATTCTGTGTACAGATTTGGTTATACATGGGGTAGAATTAAAAAAACACAGCTATAGCCAGTTAATCTTTGCAACACATGGAATACTACAGTGAAATGACAGACAGATGGTCAGATTCATAGGGGAAGAAGCATATTATAAATACACACACATCCATATTTGCTCTTATGTAAACACCAAGATGTACAATAAATCTCGAAAATGAAGTTTGGCAACAAAAACTGCTGTGCATGTATTTTTATATTTGCAAAAATGTAGGGTTTTTTTCAGAGTTAGTGTGGCTTTACAATTTTAGCTAAGCTAAATTCTATCCCATAAAATAACCATACGGCAATTATGAACAAGAACAATATTTTCCCCATTGATTCTAGAAATGTCTTAAGCATGAGTCGTATAAAACATAATGCAGGTGTTCTATAGGGCACTTCAGACTGATCAATATAAAAACTAACTCTGTTCAAAGGTATAATCTGACTTTCACTATGTCCTTTCTATGTGTCTATATTGTATTTGTGCTTTGCACTCCCCCTCTCAGCTTGTGAATTGGTACATTAAAGATATGAAAATATGGTGTGAAGAAAACTCATGACGTATGCTTTGGTTAGAGAGAAAATCACATTCCTATCTTTATTTACACTACATATCAGAAATACCACTGGGGCCAATAGGACATATTGTAAAGAAATCCACTGCTAACCAGTCAGTCTGTATGCCTGGTGAGCTTCTCCAGATCTTACCACATTTTTGATGAACAAAATTGGAAGTTGTAACTTGAGTTTCTGTTCAGTTCAGCACGGCATCCCTCCTGACCTAGCACAAAGACTCTTAGTTGACAGTTCACACACCACAGACTATGGAAAATCATTCACCACAGAGTATGCACATTACAGCTTTTTTTCCCCAAGCAGTCTGGGAGTAGCAATGGTCACAAACTGCACATTGACATGCTAAGGTAGAACATAGGTAAAAGTTTCCTTACTAGCCACATAATATAGCCTTGAGAAAGTTTCAGAGGTGAAGAATGTCCATCTTGCAGATTTCCAAGACTTGGAGGCCTGTAGCCACGGCTGAACTAATCTAATACTGGAAAGCTGGCTAATCTAATATTGGAAACATGACATCCAGAGGATCCTTTCATGGTTGTCTGAAAACTGTGTGATAACCATATTCTTGAACTATTTAGACAGACTAAAAACACAGGTGTAAGTTTGGAAGGTTATACACTTCTTGCAGTAGACTTTATTCTTCTGCTGATCAAAAGGGACACTGTTAATCAATTTAGAGCTCCTACAATGTTGGCAATGAATCCACAGTACAGTAAGCACAATGATGAGACTGCCATTCTGCTCTCCGAAGAGCAGATCTGACTTGAAATGGGGGAGATAAGAGTTTAAGGCCCATATCCATCACAGACTTTCTACCTAATTTATACATACCGTAGGTCATGCCTCCAGACATTCCACCTGAAGACACCTTGTGATTGGCTTATTCTGTTGTCAGGTATCCTAGATATAGTCCTTTTCTGTGATGAATAACAACAGAACTGATTTCACATGGATGATGCACTTTCAAACATGTTTAGTAGATCCACTTATCTCTACATCCTACGGTCCATTTAAATTTGGTTAACTTGTAGCAGTCAAAACAGCAACCAACTGGTTGTCCGACCCTCTTGTACCAGAATTAAAATGGCACAGAAATATCTGAAGAAGGACTGATCTTATGATAATCACTATATATGCAGTAAATGCACAAAATACAATCATCAGCTGGAGATGAAAGAGGAGAAAGCCCATTAGCCCACCCAAAGTGCTGAAATTTTTGATACCTCATACCTTTTGTAATCTGTTAGGCAAGTTGCAGAAGACAAAATATTTTTCAGAAACATTACAAATGTCGGACTGTGAACAGCTGGGCATTTAGGCCAGTTCTGGTATTAGTGTTTACTCTCTTGAAAGAATAGTTACCTTCCCAGAAGAAGTCTATCTAGATTTTAATGATAAGAAATTCATTTTGTTTGCGCTAGGTATTGCAACAGTGCTAAAATATTAAATCAGAGCAAGAAATTATGCGTGACATATCTTTTCAATTGCTCCTGAATTTTACAATTCAATGCCTTAAAACAGGTGGGTTTTGATACCCTCAACTTGCATTAACATACCTTTACTTCTCTTTTCTATCATAAAAATATGAAGAAAAACTACTATATGTCCATTTTTGTCATTATTTACTGGCATATCATTAAGTTTGTTATCTTAAGTTGCAAAAAGACAGCTGAAGAATCCCTTAGACCTCATAAGAGCATTAGAAAAGGGTGACGTTTTCCTGCTTGAACTTTTTAAAAAATTATTTGTGACTTGTAGTATTTTCTCTCTAGTGTGCAAAATGGTTTAATTTTCTTTCCAAAATGCATAATCTCCTGTTTTTTCAGCATTCACACATTTGCTTCTGATGCTATATTGTCTGTCAAAGGTGCAGCATTAAAACATTACCTCTTAAGATCATTACAACTCAGGTGAAGATTAAAGGGCTTAACTTTTGAAATATTCAATTACTCATCAATGTTTGTGAGTCAGTAATTTGCCCCAGTGTCATCAGCAATCACACGTGTTACCTAACCTATCTTTCAGCTGACAAATTATTCAATGTTTGCATATGAAGTACTGCTGCAGAAACTACACTGATTTTCATTCCACAACATTTTGACTAGAAATTAGGACATATATTGCATTTGCCTTTCTTTGCTGTCCCATCTAGCCCCCTTGGGGTTCTTAGATAAAGGGGATTTTGAAAGAGAACATTTGTCCTAGCCAGCTGGAGCCAAGAAAGTGTCGTAAACCACACACATTAAATAACATAATGCTCCATTCTATGTGACTCTCCAGCACATAATACAGACACCACTTGTTTTCCACTATGCCACAGTCTGCACATTTTGCTATGCACACAGTCTTCCTACTACTTCAAACAGTATCAGGAGACAGGTAAAACAGATTGCAAGAGGCATCTGATGCAAAACTCAATGTAGCTGGGAAAACCTCCAGTACTACTCTAGGGTTTCTGCAAAATATGAGAGCAAGGACTTAAATCTTCAGTAGATAAATTGTTAACACATTAAATTCTCAAGAGTTTAACTTATTTTTAAAATCTCAAAGCTGAAAAAGTAAGATTTTTTCTTAATGAGATACTTCGTTCATGTAGCAAGGAAAGGTATATTGCACAACACACAAATGAGATCATTCATCACAAGTAAACTGAGATCCATGGAGCTAAAAGGACTGGCACTGGAATACAGTATTAATAAAGAAGAACATTTGATAGAGCATAGCTATAAGCACACATCTCTGTGAACTGAAATCTTAATAAAATATGTTATTTGGTTCACAAAACCATTAAGAACAGTTGTTTTCCAAAACCAGTTAGAAATTCAGCACCAAGTGGCCACTTCCCTCCCCCTGTCCCTCTAATGAGAAAGGGACAAAAAGGCAGAGATTAGGGGTTGAGATAATTATTTATTAGAAAAAACAGTAATGAGATAAAGAAACAAACACTAACAGCAACAATACTAATAGCAATGGTGTTTAAAAGTGGGTGATTTCATAGAAAACATGCTCATGTAATTTCAACTGACCCAATGCTACCACAGCCAGCAGCACACAGGTTCCCAAGACAAAGGAGAAAATGGTGGATGTTACCACAGACAGTGTTTTATTCCCTTCAGACAGTGAAGAAATATGTCGGAAAAATCATCCTAACACTTCTCCTCCAAGCTTGAAACAAGGAAAAACTGTGATGGACAAACCCTCCAAGCTGGACCATCTTCATGATGTCACTCCACCACTCTGTACTCCAACTTGCTCCCTAGATAAAAAATGAACACAAATGGTGGGGGGTGCACATCATGTTCCCTTTTTCTTCCACCAGAAGCCATGTTCCCGAGTGATGATGTGCAGGTTATAGAATAAATAACCTAGACATGCCCACACAGATCCAGGCTCTGCATGCCTCTCATAGAAACTGTGGCAAAACTAACTCTGTCCTAGACAAAACTAGGACAAGAACACATCATGGTTGCACTTGGATAATACAGTATTTCATTTGAGTTAGATTCTTTAATAATAGAACTAATGACAATAATTCTTCTTTTTAAATCAGTGGGACACCTTACACAGAAATCCACCATAGATACAGCAGAAAGTGAAGTAAATATAACAGACACCCAATTAATTGCATTTTCATTGCAATGCAAGTAACTGTGTCTGAAAAGGCACTAATGTACATGCTGCTATTATTTCTTGAAATCTGTATCTCTGTGTCTGCAGTTGTCAACAACGCTATTGCAGAATGAAAGAATAAACTTAAGAGTGCTACTGAGAGAAACTTACCTAGGTATGGCATTAAAACTTGTTTTCCTAGACATCTTCTCAAATATTCTGACAGATCAATTATTACAATTAAATATTTTACCTGGCATAGCACTTTGGCACTTTACTCCAAACTTCATTTTGCAAGAAGTGTCAAGAGACCACAGAGGCCTGCCCCTATTTGCTTGCAATCTAAATATAAAATAACACCGATTCAGATAATTGAGAGACTGTCATATCACTAAGACAATATTAGCCAGCATAACAGCAAATGGAATAACATTTATAGAATAATTATTATTCAGTATTACCTTAGCATTTTGGACTGGTGCTAAGGGCTTCCTGCCATTTCTTTTCCTTCAAATGGAGCTCTTGTTATTACTGCAATTCAGCAGCATTTATGAAGTGCATTTAGCCCTTAAACCCAAACTGAACATTAGCATTTTGCAACATAACCCTCTTATATGTTCCAGTTTGAAGTGAAGCCAAAGTAGGTTCAAGGGATGAGGGAATCCAGCTCATAAAATGTTAATTATTGCTCCTATAAAAATGTCAATTAACTCAACTCTAAAATGACAAGAGAAATTTGAGCATCATCTTCACTGTGAACTTTGAAGCACTGGTGGTCTGATGTGTCCTGCAGAGGAACAGCTGCATTTACCAAACAGAAATAGATCAGGATTATATAAGTTATAAAAATGAAGAATACATTTTCTGGCTTAATATCACGTACATAAAAGTAAGTCTCAGAATACTGAGAAAGCAGGCTTTGTCTCATTTCCCCTGAAAACATTTCTGATCAGTCAGTGCAGCAACTGCACACACCAGAGAAACCTAATTCCTACCTGAAGCTAATCATTCCAGAGCAGATCTCTCAGCAGCCATTGAAGAACCAACCAGGCATACAGGCTCCTGTCAGTTTCCTGTTGCTCAGTTAGCCACCTTCTCCTTGAGTTTTACTTTTCCTGTTGGTATTTATCATGATTTGAACAGTGGAATGATCCATGGGATGCCCAGGCACTCCAGTGATTAATCAGTGCAACTGCTTTAGTGCATAAACATTGTGAGCGTTTGTGACAGATGTGCTTGACTCTTTGGCGTTTTTTTGTTCAGGCTGACTAAGGAGCAACAAGCCTTACACCCTGTGGTGAGCTTGTGAGCTGGAAAGCTCCTGTCTCACGTACAAGGGAGTCAAGGTGCCTTGGAAAGATATTTTAAACCTGGTTTTGAAGCCCCAAAAATGCAAGACAACCAAAGTACAAAACTAGAGTGTAGAGCTAAAATAAAGACATCTAATGTGTCTATATTACTGACTAGCAGCCGATTACTTTACTCTATAAATATTCCCATCAGGATGAGCACAGTTTTGAGCTTTCCCTGAAATGCAGCACCCCAATTACTGTCCCCTTGAGTAGGGACGACTCACGAGGTTTGAGATTCCTTACCTGAAACTAAGAGGTCTTCCTTGTCAAAGATGGAAAAATACCTTTACTTGCAGCAGATCTTTAGTAAGTGACTTATAACTCTAAATTAATACTAATGAAACACTACCAATCCATGTATCTACTCAATATAAATAACTATAAATTTTGTACAAATATTTCCATGATATATAAACCATTGTCCAAATCTGTGATTAAGATTGGACCTAGCCAAACCTAAGCTGTCTAAGGAATTGAGAAAGCAATGCGATCTGTTCTGAGCCTCATGACTCAAAGGAATGGTTTTCCTTATACTTTGCATCTCTGGTCTCAGTGTAAAATTCAATTGTAACTCAACGTGCCTTTGTGGGCTTCTTCCATGCAGTAATTAATAAGGTGGACCTTGCTGTGAAACTTAATTGAACCTTGGTAAAATAGTAATAAACTTTGTGAAATTCCATTGAATGTATTGAGCTCTGTCAGATGTATTGAACTCTATCAAATTATTATTTTACCTCAATAAAACATATTATTGATTCTCTCTTTTGGGTGATGAGCCTTTCATTCATCAGCAAAAAATTGGGATTTTCAAAAGGATGGCAAGTAGTATCACAGATTTTTATGGAGTCATGAAATAAACCTGAAACTTCTCAGAAAAAATGTATTTGTGAAAACTGGAATGACTGGGAAGCTGTGGAAGAACAAAAGTGGCCAGGGGGCATATAA
This sequence comes from Alethe diademata, assembly GCA_025584955.1. Taxonomy (NCBI): domain Eukaryota; kingdom Metazoa; phylum Chordata; class Aves; order Passeriformes; family Muscicapidae; genus Alethe; species Alethe diademata. The sequence goes on from JANRMJ010000001.1 coordinate 82,429,528, forward strand.
AGGATGGAAAAGGGAAAGTAATTATTTGTAAAGTGTTAGATACATGCTAAGAAGCTGCTTATCAGGATAGGAAGAATAGTAATAAAAATGAGCAAGACCTAAAAAAATAAATAGAAGACAAAAAGGCAGCTGAGTTAATACTGTATTTGAAAATTGAACAGCTGCTGAAACAGTTACAGGAAGAAATGTAGAATAAATAAAAGTTAGAAGAAAAGGTCAAGATTATGCTTGTGGATGCTCCTTATCAACCTGAGACTGTGCAGATTACGAAATTAATAGCATCCCCTGAACTGAGGGATGGGAGCATATGGGGTGACATCAATGATAACAACCAAGGGGAAGATCATTCTTTATTTTCCAAACCCAGACTCATCATTAAAACAGAACAGTCTGACAGGTGGTTCTCTGTGATACACTGTGTGAATCACTCTTGGATCTGTTACCATTGACAAACTTACAAGAAAAAAAACATGGCAAAAAGGTGAAATTGAAGCATAGTATTTGTGACAAGGCTGCTGAACATCACCTACTGAATAATGCTGAGTAGATATAAAGAAAACAAGATTTGGGGTCCAGGACATCGCATAAATATAGGACCCAAACCTGCCTATGGGGTGCCATTCTACCACCAGCATTGTAGCTTACTGAGCTGGGAAAATAGATGCTATGGAGCAAGGTGAAGCCATAAGAGGTCTTAATGAGCTCTCCTACAGCCATCACAAAATTTACCTGCATATAAGACATATATAAACAAGAATCTGATGATATTTTATTATCTGCTATAACTGATTTTGTGATGCTAAAACTACTACTTAGAGGAGTCCTAGCAGTTCTTAAACCTACTTACTTGCAAAATGACATGAAATAAAAAAATACTCAGAACACAAAGAGGGATTAGGTGATAATGATCCCTGCAAATAACTCCCTCTCTGGGCAGAATTAATACCTGATATTGCAAACCATACTAATGAAATAGGGTGGGACAATCCATCAACTGAAAAACAGACCCAAGACCCTGAGCAGGCAGTCAATGAATCCATGGTTGTGACCTCCCACGGCAGGAATTAATATTGCCTAAGTTACTGCTCAGTTCTGCTGACTCCTGTTGGCTATCATCCAGACAGTCCATTCATCTCAGTATTTTCTTCCCCTTTCCTTAAAACACTAGATCAACTAAGCATACAACTTTCACAATGCAATTGCTTAATTATAACTGCCCAGCCACTGCTAATGATTGACAATTAAACATAATTGTATGTTTATCTCAAATCTTGAAGGGCTTAGAACTTGAGGGGTTAGATGTGACATCTAGCCCCTGCACACCCTGATTCAAAGATTACTAACATACCACAATATCCGATTTATGCTGCAACACAAATAAGGATTTCTGAGGTGATACTGGTCCTGGAAAATCTGCGCATTATTTCCAGAACTCACTCCTTCACATTTCACTGTTTTGAGCAGTCTGAAATCCAGATAGGAGGTAGAATTTAACAATTGATTATCAGTGCTTAAATGCCAACAGCATCCTGCTAATGACTTCAGTACCCAGTATTGCAATTTCAGCAGTCACACTACAAACAGCCCTACACTCATGGATGGCAGTGCTGGATGTGAAAGATATGTTCTTTATGGTCTGCTTACAAAAAGAAGATAAAGAAGAATTTCCTTTTACTTTGGAGAAGACACACCTTAAACAGACTCTAAGGATATAAACATTCACCTAAAATTTCCCATGCTGCACTTGCTGAACTTCTACAGTCGCACTCCCTCAAGATGTGAAACTGCACCAACCTATAGATGATACTCTAGTCAGAGGATCTTTCCCCAGAAATGTGAGGGAAGCAGAAGCATCAGCATGGCAAGAACTCCATAAAGCAGAAGTTGCGATCCCATCTGATAAGTATCAGGAACCAAGTAGAAAGTAAAGTATTTAAGTACTTGGAGAATCGTGGGCACTGCAGTGTTTCCTCTAGATATCTGAAAAAAAATGGAACAGCTGCAAATATCCCAATGTAAGAAAGAGTTACAACAGTTCATGAGAATTTTAGAATATTTGATGAGGTATGTACCTGGGTTTGTTATCACTGTTCATCATTATATTATGTTTTAAATTAGGGTAAACACTGGAACTGGAAATTAGAATATAAGGAGGTGATAAAAACTCTGACTAAAAAATTAAAAACATGTTAGTCATTTGGATCAGCACACCCTCATAACCTCACAGTGTTTTATTGAATATGGTACTTACTTATTTCAAACTGGTCCTGACAAACCAAAGTGACTTTTATTATTCAGCTTGACTGTGCATAAATAGATGGACTTGGATACTCTGAATAGGAAAAGGGGCTTTTGTCTTTAGTCAAAGTAGTGAGGCAAGTTGAGAAAATACACCAAAGACAGCCTGTACAAAGCAAAGGACCATTTAACTTGCTAGAAGCAGTCCTAGGGGGGACTGCTCATTCAGAAGGAGTTTTACCAAAATGCTCGGGCAAAAAGTAGTTGGTTTATTTGACAGGAATTGGAAAGGAATGAAATTCATCACGGGACATGCTAAAGTTTCCAAACTAAAGATTCTTTTAAATGCAGATACATTGGCATTATACATTTTATATATATATATATATGTATATATATATATGTATATATGTATTATATTATATATATAAGCTTTAAAATCTCACCAATTTTCAATTCTCACCTTCCCACTTTCAGAGAGCGAACACAAACAGAAGGCATTTGATGCACTGGGACCTCTGCAAAAAGTTTAAACAAGGCTGCGGCATTGAATATTACCACTGGCAAACAAATAATGAAAGAAGACAAAGGCAGCATACAAGTAGGAGAGCAAAGAAAAATTATTTTAGCAACATAGAAAGGAGCAAAAATATGCTTTCCCATAGTGTGTGGGCTGCTTACACAAGAGTGGCTCTGTCAATGCAAATCTCTGAACTGGGAAGTAAGCAGATGTCCAGTTTAGTGAACCCAAGATTGGCAACCATTACTAAATGCAGTCAGACAAACACCATTCAGGATAGGATAGATGAAAATTCATTCTGAGAGCAACAAACCAGTTACACATTGAAACCAAAAAGCAAATGTATTGACAATAATTAGGAAAAGAAAAAGAGTGAACTCTTTAAATCCCAAGTGGCACCTCTTTGGAGCATGGCTACATCAAGAATTACATCACACAGGTAAAGAAGCACTTTATTTTCCTGCATAGAACAAGGCTTGGCACCTAAATAGAAAAACTAGCGAAGTCATGTCCTCAACGTAGAATAAAATTACAAACAGATCATCCTGCTAAAGCAGCACTCCTACATATCAATCAAGAAAACAACTTTGTGGTCAACATGGCAAATTGATTACATAAAGCCAGTGATATTCTTTTGCTCTGTGAGATACCAATATATCATCCTAACAGGAGCTGAAGTAGTCTCTGGCTTGTTTATGGTGACTAAGTGCCAAAAGGCCAAAGGACAAAATTCGGAATGAAGGCTATCATTTTGGTTCAAGAAGAAATTCAATGGGTGTTCCATACCTCATATTATCCTCAATCAAATGGAATGGCAAAAAATGCAAATGGCTTATTGAACAAGAGTTTTAAGTCACCAAGATGCAGTGTGATATTCAATTTTCCAAATACTACATCAATTGAGTAATTGGTACTGGTCCACAGGAAGTCTTGTGAACATTATTTGCAAAAGATGGAGCTTGATTAAAGAAAATGTCTGATTAAAGAAAACATCTGATAGCATTAGAGTCAGGAAACCTGTCGTGGTAAATTTGCCACAAATTAGTATGGTAGCTATTGGCAGTAACTAAATCTTGTGGTCTACTTGCCAAGAAACCTACTGATAGCAGAGGCGCAAAACATAGAATCAATGCATGGCAGATTTTTCTTTCTTTCTAACCTGCCCAGAAAAAAACTGAGACCAGTCTATTTTAACCTACTTATTTCCTCATTAACATCCACCCATCTCAATCATCAGTCAAGAGATCAGCCACTTTTGTGGCAGTACAGACCACAGAATCACAGAATACTCTGAGGGACCTGTAAGGATCATCAACTCCAGCTGTGAAGTGTCAGGAGATGCAGTACAGAATGCAGCAATCAAACAAAACCACAGGACATGATAACCTCTGCCGTAACATGTGTAGTGAAGCCAAACATATCCAAAATCAACCAGTGGACAGCAAGAATGAAGACATCAACCTGATCACACAAATCAACCTTACATTTTGGCTTTTAGTCTGTATCCAGGAATCTGGGTATGGGCTGGAGACACTCACATTTGCATTATAGATGGAGAAACTGCCCTAAAATATGATCATGATACTACTGAAGGACTTATTGAGCTTTTTTTTTTAATACAACTGCACACAGGTAACAATACCAGGCAAAACAAACAAGGGATGGCAATGCCCAAGAGGAATGGAGACATTTGGATTCAATACGGGATTTTGTGTGACAATTTACTCTCAAGATCATGATTCAGGTGCCACAGTGGGAAGCTGAACATTTCTCTTATTCCTACAACACTACTACAACAGCCACACCTACTGCCTATCAATCTAGTTCCTACTTTATTAACCCCAGAATCAACCAAACCTTATCCTCACAAATTACTGAAATTAGACCTTATTCAGTTAAATACACAGGTCAACAGTGAGTGTTGTTTAATTCATCATGCTTTGCAAAGAGAAACTACCAATATCTCTCCAATTAAACCTATTTGTTCACTATTTTTAAGTATGCTCTATGCGGGATGGTTGGAGTGGCTGCATGGATCAACCCTCATCTCTCCAAAATAATCAAGGAGATATGTGACTGATATGTAGCAAGTAGGATTAGGGGCATTAAGCAGCACAAATGATGAAGTTTTAGCCAACAAATAAGCTCTACAGCAAGCAATTTACACATTAGAACAAGATAGAATCTTTGCTATCCCATTGGAAACTAACCAATGGCTCTTATCTGATGTATTTTCCAAATGTGAAAGAAGGAAAGGGATCACCAACTAATTGCAAATGCCCCACATGCAGCCCAAGTTAATGTCTGTCCCATTCTTCATTGTTTTGAGGTTCAGTTGTGGGTACAATACACTGTGGCAGTAATTGTAGGAAAAGGTGAAGAGGGCACCTTATCCACTATAAGGGGTAATATGTGATAATGCAACTGAGTTTGAAAGGTAATTCAAATCCTGGTGGTGTCTAGTCAATTTCACCTATGACTCTGCTGACAGTAAATCCACAACTTTTAGTATAAATATCCGATGGTATATATCGGTATATATTACATCCCACATCATTGGGCTGAAATTAAATCATAATGGAACTGCACTCTGTACAATAGAACACACAGTATGGGCTCAACAAAAGGGAAACAAGTAACAGGCTGTTGAGGTTGATGAATGTGTTGAGTGAGAACAAGTATTTGTGAAAGCAGTGCTATTAAAGCCGAAGATATTTTTCTTGACACGGAACAAGTATTTGGCATCTTGAGATATATGCTGATACAACCTCTGAAACTGTACTTATGTATATTGTAAATGCATGTGTTTGTTATGAGAACCCTCTGTGATTTTATATTTCTAGGCAATATCACAGTAGATAGAAGCAATCACTCAAGTGTTTGTAGATTTAATTTTACTGAAATTATAGGCTGTGACTTCAACTTCTGCCACTTCTCATCAATTATTAAAATCGAACTCTACATTGTATCAAGATTTACTACCTAACTCCATTGGAATGAATCTTACATTGTTAAGAAAGCTATTACAGCATGATGGTCTCGACTCATTGCAGAATAAAGAGAGTTCAAGAAAATGGACAAAGAATAGGTATTACTGCTCATTATGAAGAAAAATAAATATGTCATGTTCTGAAGACTTCAAAGAATGAAAAATAAAATTGGTGAAATAACTTATTCAGATGGTCACTAACATCAACAAGAAATTTGATTCTGCGCCTTCATCCTGTTTTGATTTTGTTAGCTCTAACAGTAAGATGCTTTTTACTTACAATCATTCCATGCAAAGTTTTTGTACTTAAGAAAGCAAGTATTTCACATTCATCATGTGAAATCACCCAATAATGTAAAAAAACCCCGTAAAATTCAAATTTATATTTTACCCTACAAACTGTTTTCTTACCATGGCTCCTCAGGCATGTCAACAGGATATATAAAGTGTTTATAGCATAAAGACAAGAGGTGTCAACATCAGGACTCTATGCCATGAAGTAAGTTGACTCTAGTCAGGGAGGGTGTGTGATACATACACTTTACCCCTCACTGCATATTCTAACTCAATGTTCCTTCATGTTTCTTCCATGCAGTAATTAATAAGGTGAACTTTGCCATCAAACTCTACAAACTGTAGTAAACCACTGTTAATCTTTGTAAAATTCCATTGATTATTTTGAACTCTGTCTAAGTATTACCACAATAAAACTTATTGCTGCTTCTCTCTTTTGCATGAGGTGCCTTTCATTCATCCACAACAGAGCTGTAAGACACCAACATAACAGACCATTAGCCAGCAACCAAATGAAATCCTGGAATTTCTAGTTACACTCAGCCCTGGTAGTAACAGATGAAATGTCAGACAAATTTCAGGATGAGTGAAACATCTACTTCACATCCTGGGCATCTGAAATTAATTTACTGAAATTAAAGGCATCTGAAATTACTTTAATCAGAGCAGAAACAGACCACTGGAAATACAAAAATAACCAAGTGACTCAACAGAGGATTTTTTTCTTTTTTTTTTCTTTCATGAAAAGGGTAAGAAGAAGAAAGGAAGGAATAAAAAAAAGATAAATAATTAATAAAAGATATTTAAGTAATTCTAATAAGTTTTTAAAAAAGTAGAAAGGATTATTTACCAAAATCAATCAGGTTTGCAGCATATTCCAGTGAAACCTATACACTTAGACAATTCAGAGGCTAACAAAAAAAGGGCAACACTAAGAAATATCTGACTCATATCACTTAAAAGAGAAAAACGTTATGATAATCAGTTGCACTAATAACATACCTACAAAATGCTTTAACTTTTAATAAATGCTCTAGTTTCATGGAGATTCTAAAACAAGAGATAATTACAGAAATTCTTCTTATTCAAATGAGGTAAAATATCATCTGTATTAAGTGGTGCAAAATGTAATTAATATCTGCCTCTTGCTCTTTTCTTAGTTTTTTTCTTTCCCATTTCATTCTGATTCGTTTTTAAGAAGAAACTAACTTGAAAAACTGAAAAGCATTCTCTCACAACGTGTAGAAATAAATTTAATTCTCTTCTTGATAGCACCAGGCAGAGATGTTGACACCCTGAATACGGCATTCGGTGTCAAGAAAAATAGATAGTAGACAAGTTATACTGAAAATGTATTTATTGCTACTTTGTCATGGCTTGTTCATTGAGCACATGGAAGTGGTTCTGTATCATACCTTCCCATTTAAAAGCAAAACTCTTTACTAATTTAACTGGTGATGATGTAGCTGCCACTGATTTGCAGATTTCCCACTGAGTGGGCAGACCACCACTTTTAATATTAGCCTTCGTAGCACACGGAATAGAGGTCTAGTAGCTCTCATTTCTTCTTGCCAAAGAAGAATGAACCACCACTTGTGTCAGATCAAAGATGTAGACAGAAAATTTTCCTTTTCATCTCTCAGACTGATACATTTTGTAAGGGTTGAATAATATTTTAAAAACCTCTTGTTAGTGTTTGCCTTTTTTCAGATCACATGCTTCAGCTTGACAAGTTTATCTTTGTGTTTGGTTTTGAATGGACATGTGTATAATCAAATTCAAAATGGTTTATCTACACACATTAACAATGACCTAAAACATGTTCTTCTCTTAATGATGAGGCACTGAAGCTTGAAACCTGTATAGCTTTATAGTTTACCTCCTGTTTACAACCTTTGAAAATAATATGTCACGTTCCATTATGTACACATTCATTGCTACAGCAGTGCAAGTGGACACAGTGTTAAGAAAGTAGTCTCAACAGAAGCCCTCTCTTCAAAGTCACACTGGAGTCATGTACACCAGCATATTACCTGCTCAAGGAAAACTAGATCTTATACCCAATGAAGAAAGAAAAGAACAGGCATAATTAGAGAGCAAGACTAGTAGAGTATGTATCAAAGTAGAGACAGACACCCGTGCAGTTACATATAGTCTGATTGATTGTGAAGCAGCAACTTGTACTAGACAGTGAAGGATGGAGACAGCAGAAAGAGGCAACAGGAGGGAAAGCAGAAGAAAAGATGTACTAACAGCTAGTCTTTGACAGAATGAATGGACTGGAAGAAAACAGAATGTGAGGAAAAGAGTGGCCATAATGGAGAGCCAGAAAGAGCACCAGTTTGAGACTTTGGATGAAAGGATGAATTTGAAAGGTCTCTTTCCCTTATGGGAAAATAGCCAACTTAATATTGGCAATTTCTTCCCATGTAAGTGATCTCTTTGGAGAGAATAATCATTACTAGTTACGCATTACAAAATATAATTGCTGAAACATAAAACTTTCAGCCCATTATAGTTATGTGTCTTTTGTCATGATTTTAAATAGGAAACTGAAACACTAATATGCTGGCTGACTTTGAGTTATAATGTCAATTAGACAAAGCAGACAGCTAAACTCCATTTCTATAAATGTGACTACAGGAGAGAATGAATTCTCTGCTGGTATTAAAGACAAAATTCAGGGAACTACCAGGCTGACCCAGCTAGCATTTACTGTCCTCTTTATTGCACAAAGGAAAAATACTTGCAGGTTCTTCAAACAGTGAACAAAATGAGCAAATCTGGGACAAATTAGCCAACTAAATCATTAAAACAAATAAGCAATTTGACTCCCATCTGCTTGCACTGCATAGATGGAAATAAAAAGAGGAACTCTGCCTTATGTTTTTCTCAGGTTCCAAATAAATCTAGAGAGCCCTATCCTGAGTCAGACAAAAACAAATGCATAGTTTTTATAAATAGTTTGTGGTGTGCATTTAGCACTTTGTGGGCCCTGTGAAATGCATTCACAGCAGTACTCATTCATGTGTTTTAATTACGATAATATCTGCTGTAGCAGTAGTCATATAGCACCATTTTGAACTTGACCTATGGATACAGCCTCAGGAAGAGCCCTGATTATCTGGGCTTTGCAGTTTTGTCAAAAGTCCTTGAAAATTTACACAACATTTTTCCTGAAATCTTTAAAAAAATGAAATAAAGTGGGCAAATGCATCGATTCTTCAGTGTATGAAGGCTAAAGGAAAGCTAAGCCATTACAGAAGAGTAAAACAAATGCCATTTTGAGACAGGAGTAACTGACATGGAGATTTTATGCTCAATATCTGAGTTACATAAGTCTAAAAAGATTCCACCTGCTCTTAATTAAGTCAGAGATTACCTTACTTGTGGGAAAAGATAGAATAAAATTCAGTTGCAGACTGTGGAGTGCTCCTGCAAAGTCCAATGGCAGGCAGCACAGAGAAGCACATGGCAGCACAGAGAAGCACATGGCATCACAGAGAAGCACATGGCAGCACAGAGAGGCTTGTCTTCACCTCACCTTGGGGGTGGAGGTGTCACACAGAAGAGCCCTACAGGAGAGGAGCCTGCTGGAATCTGGAAGACAGGTGAACAGCATGTCATCACCCCGCAGAAGGACATTAGGAAAGCTTGTTGCTGACATGGCAACATGGGATAGCTCACTTAGTGGGAATTACTGTCCTGGTTTGAAGGACAGGTGTCTGCCAATAAAGGCAGAAGCTCCTCTTT
>JANRMJ010000001.1:82457029-82475527 GCA_025584955.1 Alethe diademata
CCGATCTAATGCTGGAGTCAGCTGCTACCTCCTAGCGAAACTCCTCTTGCACCTCACAAGACCATCACAAAGCTGGCCTTGTTCCCCATGCCTTAAGATGAAGGATGGGCATGGGGAGAGAGGCACGTTGAACGGCAAGAAAAGATCTGGCAAAGAAGGTACAAATTGAAGTTTACTATATTCCTCTTTCTACAGAGTTTTAGATGCCATAATAAGGGATAAGATTAGAAGAACCTACAGAGGTTTTTGGACCATGAACCATTAGAGGCTTGTTCAGTTTTGTATCAGAATGCTCAAATTCAACCCTAAATCCTCTTCAATACCTTTTCCAGTTCTCATCTGTCTTATTTTGTCTTCTCAGGCACTTACTGAGGATACAAGTAAATGGTGCATGCATGTCTAATGAGCCTAGTGAGTTTCCTGAAGCAAAGAAAAGATCTTGAAGGCCAGAACAGAGGAACACGGGAGAAGTCTGAATACTAAATAATTAAGAAATGGGATAGGAAGGGCAGGGTATATTATAAAAAGAAGAGAAATTCCTCCAGACCTCTTAATCCTCCTGTGGCATGTATCTGCAGCAAACATCAGCACCATACAAAGCCTTAGATGCAAATTTGTTTTTATTACAGTAAACCTGATGTCACTCCTGCTATATCTACCACTGCTATTTCCTCCCTTTGTTTTTTTGCCAGTATCATGAGATATTTCTTTTTATTTCTGACTTTGTTATATTTATATATTTTTATATATATTTATATATATATATATTTATATATATTTCTATATCTAAAAATAGATATATTTATAGATTTATATCATGCCATCATTTAGTGATGGACTTGGCAGTTCTGGGTTTATCATTCAACTTGATCATCTTGAGGATCTTTTTCAAATTAAATGATTCTATATTTCTATGATTTTCTGTCAGTACAAAAGCTGTGTTTCAGTCAGAATGATCTGTACTCAAAATATGCCATGCTTCCCCTCATAATAATAATCTGAGATTAGCTTAATTGGTGAGAGCCTGGTGTTAATAAATGCCAAGGTCATGAGTTTGAACCCTATTTGGGCCATTCATTTAAGAGCTGGGCTCGATGTTTCTTCTGAGTCCCTTTAAACTCAGAGTATTCTGTTATTCTGTAAATATCATGAAGCTGTATTTGTGAAGAAATTATTTTCAACCTTTTACAGTTTATGAACCTCTAAATATTTCCCATGACAATTGTGGAATTTAATTCTGCACATTTCATACAAAGACAGCTTTGAACATGTCCTACAGGTTTCCATGTACCACAGATAAAAGATTGGAAATCTCAGACTTACGCTCTAACAAAGCAGATCAATAAATCTGACCACCAAACTGTGCTTCCATGAATTTTAGTAGGAGATTTCCATTGCTGCAGAAACTACTGCCATTTCCACATCCAGTCCAGAATATGCTTTTTCAGGTATCTCTCAGAGAAGTGCTAAAGGCAGTGAAAATAAATGTCAAAAGAAAGAAACGTTTTAGCCTCCCAATAAAGCAGTTGCTACTTACACACCATTTTGCCACCATAATTCCTCGCCAGAACCAAATTGTGCTAATCATGGAATAGTGTGGATTGAAAGGAGCCTTAAGGATCCTCTAGTCCTAATTCCCCTGCCACTGACAGCGACACCTTTCACTATACCAGGCCATTCAACACCCCATCCAAACTGGCCTTGAACATTTCCAAGGATGGAGCATTCACAGCTTCTCTGGCTAGAACCCTGTTCCAGTGCCTCACAACTCTCACAGTAAAGAATTTCTTCCTAATATCTAAATCTACCTATCACTTTTTAGTTTGAAACCATTACCCCTGTTCCTATCAATACAGACCATTTTGAAAAGTCCCTCTCCAGCCCTCTTGCAGGCCCTCTTCAGGTACTGGAAGGTGCTATAAGGTTTCCCTAGAGTGTTCTCCGGCATGAACGCCACCAACCCTCTCAGTCTGTCTTCTCCACAAAAAAAAGAAACATAATTTGCACAACAGATTGGATAGTTGCAGTTCTTTTCATAAAAAGTAAATTCTTTGACATGAAGGACTGCTGAAAAGATCAGCAGCTGGTATTTTGTACAGCCAGGCTGGACTTGCCTAATAGCCAAAACGGGTAGCAACTTACAGTCAGGTTCTTACATTTGTACTTTCTCTTATTGTCAGAGCATATCAATGTCACCTCAGCTGATTGGACAGCCACTTAGAACACTTGTCTGTCATGTTAGCATGCACACTGTCTGTGCATGAAGTACAAACAGTTCTTTCAAAATTCAGGGAATGAAAACCTAAGAAAAACAATGAGCAGAAATATTTTTGACAGAAATTAACAGACAAACATAAACTGGAAAGCTTCCTGCTGTGCCCCAAAGGCCAGCTTACTTAACCTTTGCAGTGCTTGGGCTTTTACCTTTAGGAAAGCCTAGAAGAAGGTAGAAGGTGGGTGTACCAAGAAACCCCACTGTGTCCAAGAAGGGAATTATTGATGCTACATACTCAGACATATGGCATGACCTTCTCAACAGAATTACAAGGCAATAGCTGAGAATTCAACAAATAAACTACAAAATTTCCTATAGAAATTGTGCCTCTGAATATGTAGGGATAGAGCAATATTAGGATGAAGAAATTCTAAAATATAATCTACACACTTGAAAACAGTCTGTGTACATTCACCATCATGCCTGCTTTTTTGATGACAGAAGTTATCTTTCTCCTTTTAGCTCAGAAGAACCAAAACAGACAGAATAGAAATGGAACTTTATTCCTTCCTTCAATTCAATTTAAAAGTCAATTAAGTTCAAAGCAATAGATTCAAGATTTCCCCATGGAAATCATTTTAAGGCAGGGATGGCAGTGTTGAGTGAATTTGTAGCACAGGAGAGATCAATAACTGAGTGAGGTGACAATCTGCGAATGCAATTAAAAAAAAAAAAAACACCAAGAAAATTAAAGATGAAACTAAAGTCAGTGGGTGCTTGGAGGAATGGAAAGACAGGTCTGCAGGAATCTGTATGTAGACAGGCCCTCATGCTAAGCCACATGAGTTTCACTGGGTCTAAAAGCATTCCCTTATGTTAACCATTGTCATACTGAGAGACTGCATACACACAGATAAGCAAGCAAAGGAGGATTGTGGCAGCTCAAGAAATGGGAAAGTTACCATTAGTGCCTCTGCTACGTAGTGGTGCAAACATAATTAAAGCTTAGGTAGTCATAGTGATCATAGCGCTGTCATATATTTCTCCCTTAACTTGTGATTTTCTTGGCCAATTTTATGTATGTTTGTATTGGTTTTGCATGGCCTCAGATTTTCTTTTTTGGGGGGTGAGGCTACAAGCCTGGCTTCAAGCTGCTAGAAGCTTCTTGCATGTCCAGCAGAGCCAATCCCTGCTGGCTCCAAAGATGGATGTGCTGCTGGCTAAGGCTGGGACAATTAGAAATGGTGGTTATAACTCCATAGTAATGTATTTAAGAAGAAAAATAAACATAAAGTTGTTGCGCAGTTGTTATATCAGCCAGAGAAGAGAGGAGTGAGAACCTGTGAGAAGAACAGCCCTGAAGACAACACTGTCAGTGGAGAAGGAGGAGGAGGAAGTCATCCAAGCACCGCGGCAGAGATTCCCCTGCAGCCTGTGGTGCAGACCGTGGTGAAGCAGCTGTGCCCCTGCAGCCCATGGAGATCCATGGGGATGCAGAGATCCACCTGCAGCCCACTGAGAGCGGCTGCTCGTGCTGCGGGCTCACACTGGAGAAGTTCATGGACAACTGTCTCCCAGAGGAGGGATCCCACAGTGCAGGAGGGGAACAACTTCTCCCTGAGCAGCTGGAGAAGTCTCAGGTGATGAATTGACCAAAACCTCTATGCCTCCCTGTCTCCCTGCAGTATTGGGGGAGAAGGTAGAGCTGGGGAGGGAAGGGTGGGGGAAGGTGTTTTTAAGGGCTTATTTTACTTCTCATTATCTTGCTCTGATTGGGTTAGTAAGAAATTCACTTCATATCTTTTAGTTGAATCTGTTTCGCCCATGATGGCATTTGATAAGCAACCTCTCCTGTTCCTTATCTCAACACATGAATCCTTTGTTATATTTTCTTTCCTTTGTTCAGCTGCAAAGAAAAGTGAGTGAGGGGCATTGGTGAATGCCTGGTACCTGGTCTGGGTTAACCCATGACAGTGTTTGATACCAGGACAGACCTTTGAAAGTCCCTGTTACCATCAAGGGAAAAACCAAAGAAACAAAAAACAGGTAGCAGATGCCCCGAAAGAAAAAAAGTTGTAGCTTAAGCCCAACAAAAATTATTTGACAATATAGAGCCTTCATGCAAAATAGAAAGACTAAACCTGGCTTCTGAAGTTTTTCCAGTTATAAACTATATGTATGCTAAATTAATATGAAAAATATAACTTCCATTTAATATGTAAAAATATACAGATACCTACCATGTCTTAGCTATAATAAAATCTTTGAAAACATGGTTTTCTTCCAGCTACAGGTATTATTCTATTTTACACTTTACTTCAATGACTAGTTGTGTTCATTATATCCTGAAACCTCACATGTAATATCCATCTAACTAAAGAAATAATACAGACATGTTTGCAGATGGTAAACACCTTCAGATTTATAGGCACTATGTTGCCTTTTTGCTCATATACGTCGCATGTCTTTACTTCTCTCATTAATTATAAGCTTGTTGTAAAAGGACAGAAACATTACAAGGGATGAAAATAAACTTCACAGCCAATGTTTGATTGCATCATAAAACCAAACATGTAAGAAAGTTGAATTTTCATAATAAATCTTAAAGTTATAGTTCTGAATCTTAATTTATTTAACATAATTAAATCTAGTAGCTTCTTTTAGAAATACTATATTCAGCTGGAAAAGGAGCTTAATCCAAAGTTTAGAAATACTACAGACAGTACTTCATTTGCACTAAAGTTGAATGACAGCAAAAATGCATCCCATTTCAGAAATATCACTGGCTTGTGTTCCTGGCCAAATTCCAGTTAGAGTTTATGCTCTTTTTATAAGTCTTTCAGTATAAAAAAAAAACCTTAAAGGAATACATGTCACTCATACCTGATTTACATATGCCTGCTCTCTGTGCAGGCATAAAATGCATGTTCAGTGTGGGTTTTTTTTTTCCCTCCTGTTTACCCGGAACAGATATTTGGTAGATTAAAATTATCTTGCAACACAAAATCCATAAGCATATACAAGCACTTGACTTTGTATTGTATCTCATATTTTCTTTACCATCCTTTTCTCCCTGCTCCTTAACTTTTCCTTTCTGAGCCTTGTGCTGTGGCACACTTTGTACTACCACTGCAATATCTCTTCCTGTGCTAGGCTGATTTCCACTTTTGCAGGTTAAGGAAACCCCTGACAAGCTGTTGCACCATGGCTGTGGGTAACACCCCATCATGTAATCTGCCATGCAGTTATGCTCCCATCACGTGGACTTCATTGGGGAAGAGGAGAGGTGTTCAATTTACATTTTTCCATGGAGTATATTCTGTTGAAATGAGGTAACATCAAAAAATGCTGTGTAAGGGGAGATCTTGTTATGCTCCCTAAAGATCAGAGATTGTGAAATGATGAATAATTCAAGTTCATGGCTTTTGCTCAAATCAAATGCAAGTTGCTCATCTGCTGCACAGAAGTGGGTTGTCACTGCTCTATTAGGTCTCCATTATGGACTGCTGTCCTTGATGAACTAATCAGAGCACAGTAAAATGACTCTAGTTGTCCCTGATTATCAAACTATACTAAAACGGGTTCACAGATGAATGGGCAAAAGTCAATAAAATTCTTTTCATTAAAATGCTGATTGTTTTGCCACAATCAAATAATCTGGCTCTACTTACAGAATGAAGAACATATCTTGAAAACACATGCTTAAAACTGATCATGTGAAATAAATTCAACAACTCCACTCATGGAATATGTCATAAGTAATCACTAGATCAGAAAGCTTCAGCAGTTAATAATCACAGACTTTGCAGAGTTTTGGTGGCTTTAGGTTTACGTGCTGCTTGTGCTATTATTTTCATTTTTATATTGTATTATTTAATTATCTTTTTCAGAATGTAGAGTATTCTTTGCATTAAAATAATACACTAAAGAAAAGAAAAAAAAATCAGTTTTGTCGTGATAATATAATAAATATATTTTATGGCTGTATTGAGGTCACGCCTTTGATCCCTCACAACACAGTCATACTTTCTAATGCAGTGTATTAGTATAGTAGCTAATGCATGTTAAATACCACCATCTTGAGAAAGATTCAAACCTAGTAAGTTTTGTCATGAGTGATGGAAAGTTTGTAGTTTGTTTGCTTAAACAGTGTGACTTTAGGACAATGAATTACTTCTGAGTCTCATATGATTGTTTATGCATCAGGACAGCCACCTTTGTTTTCTAGGAAAACAGACATCAAAATATCAATGTCATATCAGGAAGGGCACTTCTGCTGTATCACTTTCTTTGCATCCTTTAGCTTTGCAATTTGTTTCTTTACACAACACCAAACAACCTAAAATTCCCAAGTCACTGGTGCAGTGGTACATCCAGAAGACTATGGAATGAAGATTTTGTATACACGTGCTTGATTTCTTCTCAGCTATTTAGATTTCACACAGAATAGTCTGTGAGCACCTATTAACCAGCTATGGCAGAGTGGTGATGATTACTCAGTGCCTGCCTCTGGACCAAGGACACTGTGCATCTGCTCTATGCAATAATTAATCTGTGTAAAAATAATCAGTACAAAGTCAATTGAAGAGCATGTTTTCAATACACATTCATGCATAATTTTGCAGAATACTGCATTTCCTTGTCCACTTGCCTGGGAACTATATCTTTATCGAGATAAGCGTGTGGGAGCATATTGTACAGTGGCTTCTCCAAGTGCACATTCTGGATTTGACTGCTGTCAGCAACCAATGAACCTGTGTAGCAAAACTCTACAAGAGTGCAGGAGGACTTTAAGCTGGGGATAGGAATGCTGTACAGCGTGCCATGATCCACATGGAACACTTTGTCCAATGCTGCAGCAGAGGTTTCCAGCTTTCCACGAGATATAAGATTGCTATTATTATTCTATAGTTTCTATCATTTACTCCATAATTCAGTTTACCAGTTTAGAATGATAGTGCTTTTCTTACTAAGATATTAAAAAAACTGGTACCTGCTCAGTAGATAATAACTAGAAGCAAATGTTCAATAAACCAAGTATTGAATAAAAGTCATTATCAGATGTGAAAGCAGCCTGGTTTGTTTTATTTTTTGTGACTTGCAGTCTTTATTTCAAAAATTCACATAAGCAACAGGAAGTTATGTTTTTAATTTGGGCTCCTGAATGTGTTATAGGGCTGGTTTTTTGGGGTCTACCCTAGAGTAATGTATATTAGTGTATATTTAATTGCTGTTGTTTTTAAATTGTGGAACTTTAAATAGATACCAAATATTGAATTCTTATACATAACCCCCCTGATACTGAAATAGTAGGAGGCCTCAGTCTGAACTTTTTGTACAAACTGCATGAGCCTCTCCAATGATTTACATCCAGCTTTGAAAAACATTATCTGGATTGTTCTGAATTTCACTTTTAATATCTTTGATTGCATCAGGTTTTTGTTTAAACAGCATATACCTTTAGAAGTTTAAAAAGAAAAAGCCCAAAGTCAGAAACCATAGCTAGAAAGATCACACAAAATACTGGGCTAATTTTCAATTAGTTTTTTTTTTTTTTTCATGCCTTGTACACCACTACCAGAAAGGATTTCAAAAGCATAGATTAGAATAGAAATGAGCCAAACATACACTTCTGCTTTGGGATGTCAGATACTTGTCTGTCATCTGAACTTTGAACCATGCTTTGAACCACGCTGATCCTTAGTCACATTTATATATGCTGCAATTTACTTTAAAACATGCTATTTAAAATATCCTTCAAATTTCCCAGCATTTCTGTGCTTTGTAAATAAAACCCTAAACTTTTAAAATATAACCACATATACTAGTAGCAAAGAGAAGGCTGATATATTTTATTTGCCCATTAATGACTGAATTCTTTAGTCAAATAAGCTATACCCTGTTTCCACTTGTGTCCAGTGTTTCCAAAGACTTAAAAGAGCATTTATTCAGGCAACCCTTCCACTTGCAACAATGCGAGCTATTTCTTACTACACTAGTCTAAAACATACATAAGATGAAAAAATCATACAGTAATTTCTCAGCTACTAGAACACTTCCATTAGCACTCCAACAGGTAAAAATTGGTGGGAGTCACTTCTGTCTTAATGGAGACGTATGGATAAAACATAACTCAGTCCTTTACTTCACCGTGTAACTCAGCTACATTAATAGTTATTCATGGGTCATCAGCTGGTTATGCCATGTCTGAAATCAAAGCCATATCACAACCTCACAAAAGAGGCAAAGCAGAACATAGTTATCCCAAAGGCAAAAGAACAGTGGGAAAAGGAGAAGGAGGAAAATGTGAGTCCTAGAAAATCAGACCTGTTCCTGATTGCTGGTCCTGAATACAGAACCATGACTGGAGTATGTTTCCCCTTGTTGAGCAAACAATGTGTACTGCTCCCAGTGCTCTCAACAAGACAGTTAACTTTCCAAGGGTCTGGCGGAAAAAAAGCAAACAAGTCTGTTTTGCTGCCCTAAGAACCTGCTTATGTCAGTCATTCTGACAGATGGCTCTAGTCAGACTATCGTATTTACCAAACTGGACAGAAAGATTATCATTATTCATGCTGGAGTTATGGACTTGTATTGAAACACCAGCTGCACATGACTGACCTACACAACTGGACTCCAGATTTAAACTGAGTTAGAGTCCCTTTTTGCCTCTTTCATGTGAAGAATATAAAAAAAACCCAACTATCATAAATTGTCTGCAAGTAAACCCATTACTAAATTTACATATCACTATAACAACAATGAACAAAAGTAGATAATAAAATACAACAATAATATTAACCCTGTAAGCCCACACTATCACTGCAAAAAAGTTGCAGTGTCTGGAGTCAGCCTCTTCTTCAGGTTGTCACATATTAAAGAGAACCTGCAGGTACGTATGAAGGATTAAAACACAAACTGTCCCTGCATGCGCAGCGTGCACCACCACATATCTTCATATCCCAGTCTGTAGCAGGGACAAAGGAAAGCAGTTATACTTAAACCATAAGTAATAGTTATTAAGTAGGATGTTGAGTGATTAATCAAACTTGCCATAGCTCTCTTAGGTTTGGGCCCTGCACTCCAAAGAAATCTCCACCTGTCTCATTCTTACCTGTCCCATGCATACAGAATGATCCAGATAGACTTGTAGCTGCAGTCTCCAGGCACAAGGCTGAGTTCAAACCTAATACTATAAGAAAATACTTTAATGTAATTTGCCAAGTACTACCAAAACTATTTTGCAGATAGGAAGTGTATGTGATTTTACTTTAGCTGAGTTTGCAGATTTCCGGTGTGTTCTCACAAATGTTCAAGCAGCTGAATATGGAGTGCTGACTAGTCAATAAATGCTTATCCTGAATCATGCTGGATAATGGATTTAAAATCATATTTATCTTTGAGGTTCACTAATTCTAATTTTGACCTCAAGAAGCACTTAAGAGCCTTTTTTCCTCACTCTGTCCATTAGGTCTAATTAAAAAAGCCTTCACTTGAAATATCCAACCAGTGATTTTATGTAAATATTTACAGAAATCAGACTTGTCAAAAGAAAGAAGAAAAAGATTAAAATATTACATCAATTTTCAAGCAACCTTTTATTTTCTGATATCATGACAGCTTTCAAATTTACATTCAGCCCACATTCAGAATTTACAAGTAGAAGATATTTAGGCAGATGATTTTGAGCTATTATCTGTGGTTATATTTTCAAGCCATTTTTCAGGTAAGTCTGCAAAATGAACTAACATATAAAAAATTTATTTACATATTCCCAGTTCTACAAGATTTAAAGGCAGATGATTCCTCAAAGTTGCGGCTCTGGGTCTGTATCACACTCTTAACTGCCATTTTTAAAAGTTAGAAAATTTCTAAATTTTCTAGTATTGAGGAAAAAGCTGGAAAAATACCTGTTTAGTCTTTCATGAGAAATAAAAGAAATAGCACAAAACAAAACTTTTTTTTCCCCTCATTTTTTTCTGAACTGTAAAATGGTCTTATAACTTCCAGCATGGTAACAAGCAATCATCTGGCGACACACCAAGCTGGCAAATAGAGATTCTGGCCAGCTGGCCAAGAACGCGGCTGGTTCCTGCCCAGCTTGCCTGCTGTCCAGCTCCTGACTTCCTGACAGCTTCCACCATTGTTCCCTGGCCAAATGCCTTATCCTCTTGCTGGCTGCTTGATTTGCCGCAGTTCTGAGTTCTGTGTGTCCGACAGGCTGGTAGAAAGGGTTGAGCCTGTTCTCCAGCTCCCCAGATGCACAGGCACCCATCTGGTGTTTGGGATCTCCAACAGGGAGAGGGGCCAAAACGGACGGTTAACCTTTGCCAGAGATTCCAGACTGCTGATATTTACTTCCAACATAAAACAAACCAAAGAATCCACAACTCAGGATTGTCTATAAAAGGGCAATTCCCTGTTTCCTCTCATCTGCTCTGACTGAAGACTAAACAGCAGAGAAACAGACTGGAGTGCTTTTCTATTTTCAGTAATATCCTAGTCCATTCAATGTTCAGTAAGATCTTCTTTGGAATAAAATAACACTAGCTTGAAGTAGAGGTAAGAAAATTATTTGTGAAGGTCCGTATTCTACATATCTTTATGGGGGGGCAATGTGCAAAACACATGATAAACAACAATTAATAACTTGTGGGTGTACTCTCCTGCTTCAAATAAAAGGAAAAAAAAACAGAATAAAATAAAAGCTCCAAAGATCTCAGATTAAACATTAGAAAGAGAGAAAGAGAATTCAATGCAAAAAGGAGTCCTGATGTTTGTGTAGAAAGCCTTTCTTCAAATTAAGTCTTCAGAATCTTCCCTGTATATCAAAGGCATGCAAAAAGAGATTTCAGTGGTCTCAGTCTATATATATATATATGTATATATATGTATGCATATATATATACACACACACACACATTATTTATATGATTTTGAGAAAAACCCTCACCATAAGGTGACAATTCTACTGACTCATCTGGCTGGGTTTCCCTCTACAATAGTGAAGATATCCAACCATACTGGTAAGTGTCTTTATTTAACATTGCATCATGCATGACTCCTTCCATGGTCAAAAAAAAAGAAGCAGAATTGAGTGTAGAATAGTATATAATAGAAATTTTGTGTTTCTGAAACATGACATTCTTGAGAAGTAGGAAACACCTCATGCAAGCAGTATGTCTTATGTTCTCTCTGCCTGAACCCCCTCTTTCTGCTACCACCCAAAAAAGCAGCGGTGGCAGTTTGTGGAAGGACCTGAAATGATTTTTGCTGGCAACAAGCAAAACCCAAAAGACCTATAGCTAAAAGGACTTAGATACACTAAGCCATCCTACTTCAATTCAGTGCTACCATCTTAAGGAAATTAATAAATCCCTTCAATGAAATAAAGAAGACACTACTTAGGGAAAAGAAAAATCATGAAAGCTACTCATAAAGGACAGGGGAAAAGGCAATGCTTCCTTCAGCCTACAGAGAGGATGATCTATAACTTTATCCATAGTTTTATCCATGTTTGAGCTGTGTTAAAATCTCCAGTCCCTCTTCCTGCTCCCTGTACCCTAACACTGAAATATGGATTCTTGGAGATTCTGGGATTGGTTTAGTTATTTCAGTACTCGTAACCCCTACTAGAAATTAATATTTACAAGAAAGTTACACAATAATTTTCCTAGGCATTAAACAATCTTACAGTTTATTCAAAAACCTAGATCAAACTGGAGCCACAAAATTGATACATTCTTAACACTGAGTCTAATAAAAACTGTGAGGAAAGGTACAGCTTTTATTAGTCATACTCTTCCTTGAATGAGTTTAGAAATCATTAAGAACATGAAGAAGTACAGATGAAACCTTCATACTTTACATACTCCATTTTACCAAAACTGCCACATGTATATTTCATTATTGACTCTGAACATTTTAATGAGAAATGGTTGGGGCTGACCCAGTTCCTTATGGACCCTCACACAGCTCAGCTCTAGGGAAAGGAAAAAGGAGGAAGGATGAAGGAAGGTGTCAGGGAAAGAATTTTTCATTTTCAGATCTTATTTCCATCAAGCACAGGACTGGATGACAGAATTGGATGAGACATAATCATGCAGTGTCACCTTCTACATTTATTAGGCAATGCTGGGAAATAAATATATTAAGTAGCAAGGCATATTTCTGTTTACTAGGCTGTGGAATATGGAGTCATGGAAAAAACCCCTCATTTATTCTAAATAAAGATGAAATATTTTTTAATAGATTAGGTACTCTTTTACTCTAGAAAATTTGGAATTCAAAACTTATGAGGGTAAACATTCTATATTTTTAGATATGTGAATAATATATGAGTACTCAGCTAAGCTCTTCTTATTGCCTTGGAAATCTGTTACATGAACTAAAAGAAGCCTTATTAGCTGAAAATGGGTGTATGGCACAACTTTCCATTTTTAGGTGAAATTGACATTTCAATGCATAACCACATTGCATAGTGTAACTGTGTGGCATGTTGAAATGATAAAATAGCAGCTCTCTGATGCAGAATTGAAGAAAGAAAAAAATTACGTTGAGCTAAGAAAAATGTTGTTAGATTATACAGCAGTTATCGCCTTTCCCTCTCCTCCCAACTTCCTTCCTCCCCAAAAGAGAAACCAATGATTTTTCTTCTGAAGATATTCAGCAGTGCCACCATGAATGTTATTACAGACATCTGAGAGATCCTTGTACCATTGTTTTGAATAAAGAATGAAATGTTTGCTTGATGTATTGAAATTTTTAGCCTGTTTTTCTATGCATTTTTTTATTCCTGACTTTTAATCTAGTTCTCCTATCTTGCAACCACAGAATAATTTTCAAAATTTTCGTACTTCTTTCTAGATCAACACCTGTACTGACACTGACACTGAGAGTTCGCAGATTTTCCTTTTTAACTTCATGAGACAGCTAGACCACTTTCCATGGCAATATGAATAAAAAACATAAAAGTTTGGGAATTACTGTGTTGAACAGAATTTAGAAGTCGAGAGAAAAAACCATTTTTAATTTAGGCTAATATTATAATGTAAAAACAAATGGGTTTTTTTTTCAACTTCCTTTAAGACTCAGCACTGTAGGACTAGGACCAGCACATATTAAAAGTCTTAACTCACCGTGCAAGGAGCTAGTGAAAGATATCACTACATGGCAGATAGCCATGTTTAAACTAAATATCTCATTTTTTTGGTCTAGCTTCAAAAAATGCATTTTGTAGTTCTGGAAGTTATTTATTTGTTGAAAGACAAGACAAAAACAACAACACTGCAAGACATTTCTGTGAAGTCATATGTATTTCCACTTTTTCCTTGGGGGAAAAAAATCCCACCACCTTCCTAAATTTGATGCAGACTCTTCACAAAGAATGTTTTATACACCAAACAGCTGTCCCAGCACTTTCTCAGAGCAAAATTGCAGTGCCATGGACAAATGAAGTTCTCAAAGAAAAGTAGTGTAGAGCAGAGGGGTATCTGTACAAACAAAGAATTAGTTGGAGCTTGTCCAAACCAGGCTGTAGTAAAAAGATGAGGTCTTGTATTACTTTGCGGATCCATGGAATTGTATGGGTTGCCTCTTCCATGGAGAGCTATTGGCTCAAAACTACTCCATGAAAGAACCACAAAAAATTAAAACTGATGCTTCAGATGCATCTGTAAGTCAGGTGACAGATACAACACAGTTTTTGAGTTTAATGTGCTATCTTTCAAATTTCTGTGTGTTATCATCTCTATATTAGATTGTATTGCCAGATATATGATACATATGTGTCTGGGGAGGTTTAGGTTGGAAATTAAGAAAAGGTTCTTCATCCAGAGGGTGTCTGGGCGCTGGAACAGGTTCTGCAGGGAAATGATCATAGCGCTAAGCACTAAGCCTGACTAAGTTCAAGAAGAATCTGGACACTGCTCTCAGGCACAGGGTGTGACTCTTGGGGTGTCCTGTGCAGGGCCAGGAGTTGAACTCAAGGACCCTTGTGGCTTCCTTCCAGCTCAGGATATTCTCTGATTCTATATTTAGGAGGTCAGCAAGAGGGGAAAAATAGGGGAAAGCCTGCTCCATGATGAGCACATTTTTTCAATTTACCACTATTCAAAACCATCAGAGTTCTACTTTTTCCGAAGGTATTTTGGAAAAACTTGAGCCGTTAACTGATTTTCCAAATTCTTTTTGATACTATTGACATATTTAATTCATATTGCTTAGTCACCTTCCAGAAAGAATAATTTCAATTTCTGAAGCTATGAGATATTTTAAGAAAATAGGCATTTAAAAATATACATGCATGCATATATGCACACATAAATATATATTTATATGTATATAAATATAAAGAAAAAATACAAAAGCTATATGAGAATGAGAGACATTAGTTTTACCACATCTGTTACTACTAGCTCAAAGCAATTCAGACATTTTTTCCAGTTTAATTTTGTTGTATTTTGGAAGTATAAGCTAGATATGAAACTGCAGAATTTTTCAAAAAACAGAAAACCCAGTTCTGTTCTGTTTTAAATCACTGTTTTACTGTATTTTTTGTGCCTTTGTGATCAACAATAACTCATTCATTTTCCTTCTTTCCTTATTACACATTGTCTCAGCATATATACAACTAAAATTCCATTTGCAGGACAAAAGGATCATACTCTTAACCCAAATCCAAAATCTGAAGGAGGGCCTGAGGAAAATTACTCTTGTGTGTTGGTTTACAAGGACCTCAACATGACCCAGCCATGTGCACTTCCAGCCCAGAAGGCCAATTGTCCTGGGCTGCATCCGAAGCAGCATGAGCAGCAGGGTGAGGGAAGGGATTCCGCCCCTCTATTCCACACTGGTGAGACCCCACCTGGAACACTGCATCCAACTCTAGAGTCCTCGGTACAGGACAGACATGGACTTGTTGGACTCAGTCCAGAGGAGGAAATAAAAATGATCAGAAAGCTGAAGCACATCTGGGGTTAGGCTGTTCAGACTGAAGAAGAAAAGGCTCCAGGGAGACATTATGGCAGCCTCCCAGTACCTGAAAGGGTGAGAAGAAAGAGAAGGACATTTTACACAAGCCTCTAGTAATAGGGCAATGGGATTTCATTTAATCTGAGAGTTGATTTAGATTTAGTATTAGGAAGCAATTCTTTACTGTGAGGGTCATGAGGCACTGGAGCAGGTTGCCTGGAGATGCTGTGGATGCCCCATCCCTGGAAGTGTTCAAAGCCAGGTTGAATGGGGTTTTGAGCACCTTGGTGTAGTGGAAGGTGTCCCTGCCCACAGCCGGGGAATTAGAAGTAGATGATCCTTCCAACCCAAACCATTCTATAGATTCTATGACTTTAAATGTGCTTTTTACATAAAAATCATCCAGAACTTTACTCATTGCTATTCATATTTCCTAAGGACATTATAATTCAAGTTATTAGCAACTAGACATCAATTGTTCTAATAAATAAAACAAACCAACAAAATGCTCCGAGTTCTCACCCACACTACAGTGCAAATGACAGTACACTACATGAGGATACAAGCAATAGAATCAAAATCTTGAAAGCTATAGTTACTTTTTTCTAGTTTGAGGGAAGCTTATCTGACCTATTACAGCCATTTATATAGTTCTTCTATTCAGAAGTATAATGCTCTGAGATGACATATGGTAGTTTTGTAATTTTCTTTTATATTTTGAAAAGGATTATCTTATGACCCCCTAGCAAATTCTCCATTTCCTTCTTATATTCAGATTACTTTTGCATTTTCTTCTTTATCCTCCCTTCAACAGGTCTTCACTGACATGCTTTGTACAGTAGGACAATCTAGGGTAGTTAAATTTCAAGAGAAAGGTAAATGAATTCTAATGAGCAAGTGGGATCAGCAGAGATAATTTCTGGTGATAAAACAAGACTTTTTCACTTTCAAACTAGCAATGCTGAAGTTAAAGTGAGCTATTTGAGTTTCAAATTTCTATGAACGTTAGAAAAAAACTGATTTCCTGCTCTTTGAACACCTGTATTACAACAGCTAGTAAGGGCCATCATTACTTATGATGATATCAGATGCCTACCTACAGATGTTCCTATGGTCCCATGAAACACAGCATGTGGAACAACATGAGTTCCAATTCTGACAATCTTTATTTCTAGTGCTAGATATTTTAAATATATTTCTGCAACTACTGAAACATTGTTGAGCATTGAAGTGTGTGCATAATCAGAGACTCTAATGCTTTCTCAGTGTTCAGCCTAGGATGTTTAGGATATTCTGCATAAGGATACCACATTTAAATAAAACAATTGAGCTTGTTTGGCAGTTAGTTTCTTTTATAAATATGGGGCCTTGTCTTTCTTCCCAGCTTTGTCATTTTTTCCTACACATTTTTATATTTTGGCTCTTCTTCTGATGCCTCAAGTAAGCCTTAAGAAAATTATTTACTCTCCTCCTCCCACCCATTGTCAGCTTAGTGAGATAAACTGGCATGCATATTAAGTACTCCAGAAGCACAAAGAAGCTGCAAAGAAAAAAAGTACAAAGGCAAGAAGACTATTTGGTCAGGGTTGGGAACGGAAGAGCAGGCCGTAGGGCAGTTCAACCTGCTGTGCAGATAAGTTCTTACAATGGTTAAGCTTTCCTTGTGTCAACATCCTACATACATGCATATAAAAGTTATCCGGGTCTTATCCAAAGACAATGAAAATTGCAACTATTTGATGTATCGAAAATTAAGTCACTTGCACCTCTTATTTTAGGTAGCTGTGACTAACTAACACCTTTTCATCTACACTGAAACTGTTTTAAAGTACTGATAAAGCAGTCTAGTGCACTGCTGTTCCCTACAGCAAAGATTATCATTCTTTCCATTTGTAGAGAAAGAGAAAGGGATACATTCAAACAAGCTTTTAGGCAGAATTCATTATGGCACTTGAAATGACCTTTGAAAATAGTTAGTGAACCAGTTATCAACACTTCAGGTTTCATTTCTCTTACCACATCTGGCATATACTTTTTTTTTCTTCTTTTTTTTCTTTTTTTTTTATTTTTTTTCTTTTTTTCTTTTTTTTCCTTTTTTCTTTTTTTTTAAACAAATAATTCGCTAATTATCAGTAAAAGCATTTACTTTGAAGTGTAAAATACTATGCTGCTGATTAGAAGGCATGTCAGTTCAGTATGTCTTTTCCTTCCAATTCTGAGACTCAGACATTTGCAGTATGACCCTATACCCTTATTATGCCAGTAAAAGGCACATATATGAAGAAATGTTTTCCTATTAGCATTGATTAAGAAGTTTCCTAGCAGCTAGTATCGATGTACTATCCCAGATATTAATTTTCCTATGTTACACTACTCGGACTGGTGATGTTAATTGTTTATACACTAAGACAAATACATCAGCCATTGAGAATGGTTATGCTGAGCCTTCTTAGCTTTATTATAGAGCCTGTAAATCTTCTAACTCTAAATGCGCACAATACCACAGAAATATTTCAGACCAGATTCTCTGCAGCAGTAAATCAATAGGGCTCTACTGAAATCAATGGAGCCAGCGTGATTTACAGTAGCTCAAGGTCTGCCCTTTCGATTGCGCCCAGTGATATAAAAGACTCGAGAGGGTTATTACAGTAATATTCAGGAATATATTTTCCAGTAAATTACAGTTCTTTAAAGACAGACTGAGGAAACATGCATACCTATTGCACTATGACACAGAGGATTAGCAGGGGGTGCATGCAGTTCTTCACTTAGACTTTAGCTACCTGTAGGTAGGCACCAAACTAGGCACCAGAACTAACTTGAGTCTCATTCCTGCTACAGTCCATCAAAGTACTTGCATTTCACCTGTTAGTGCTTGGGCAAATCAATTTCCCCTCATTGCAAATGAACTCATGGTTCAAATGTTTGTTTGCAAATACAGATGGGCTGGTGGGAGATGTGGTGATTGGAGGCTGCTTAGGGCACGGTGATCATGAAACTAGAATTCTTGATATTTGGTGAAATCAGGAGGAACATCAATAAGCCTTTTAATTGGACTTCCAGAGGGCAGACTTTGGCTTATTTAGGAGACTTATTGAGAGAGTTCCTTGGGAAGCAGCCCTTAAAAACAAAGGAGTCCAGGAAAGTTGGTCATGCTTCAAAACAGAGATCTTGAGGGCGCAGGAACAGGCAGATGAGTCAACAAGGCAAACATCCAGCCTGGATGGGCAGCAAGGTTTTGAAGGAACGTAATAATAAAGAGGATGTATCATCTTTGGAAGGAGGGTCAGGTCTCTCAGGAAGTATTTAAG
>JANRMJ010000001.1:82477418-82490706 GCA_025584955.1 Alethe diademata
CTGGATCAGGAACAGTGTGGCCAGCAGGAGCAGGGAGGTCATTCTTCCCCTGTACCGGGCACTGGTGAGGCCACACCTTGAGTGCAGTGTCCAGTTCTGTCCCCTCAGTTTAGGAAGGACATTGAGACACTTGAGCGCAACAGAGGAGTCAACAAGGCTGGTGAGGGGCTTGGAACACAAATCCTGTGAGGAACAGCTGAGGGAGCTGGGGTTGTTTAGCCTGTAGAAAAGGAGACTTAGTGATGATTTTATCACTCTCTACAACTCCCTGAAAGGTGGTTGTAGTCAGGTGGGGGTTGGTCTTTTTCTCCAGGCAGCAACAGACAGAAGCAGAGGACAAAATCTTGAGGTGCACCAAGGGAAATAAAGGTTTGATATTAGGAAAAAGTTTTTCACCAAAAGAATAATAATGTACTGAAATGGTCTGAAGAGGTAGTGGTGGAGTCACCATCCCTGGATGTGTTTAAAAAGATTGGATGTGGTACTTGGTACCATGGTCTAGTTGTTAGGGCATGGGTTGGACTGGATGATCTTGAAGGTCTCTTCCAACCTAATGATTCTGTGATTCTATATGACATGCAACTCCCAGGCTGACAGATGAATTCTATTACCAGCAAAGGTGCTGAGATTCCTCTGTCTCTGTCCTCTCTAGAGGCCAAGAAAAGCAGCTATGATCTTTCCTCATCAATCTCTACAGACTTAGAAATTTGTATTGTTTCACTCTTAAAACCAACGTAAACATAGAATAACTTTAGAGCCAAGTAGACACTTTTATGTAATCACACTTGTAGTTTAGTTAAATGATATTTCTGCTTTTGAAGATTTCTTAACTAGCTACTTACTGCTTTCAAAAAATGCCCTGGCAAACTAAATGCACTGGTGAATACAGTTGAGATGTGGCACTTTAACATATATTCATGGCTCTGCTGTTCATTCTTCATATAGATTTATTGCTTAGAGGCACATAGGAGCCAAATATATTACTGCAGGTACTCTTTTTAGGAATGTGGCCAAATGGCTTTAAGTGCCTGTATGCCTGCTTTGCTGTACAGGCCGTATCTTTCTTGTGGCTGATCAAGTGGCTGATCAAATGACTAGAGATTATCTTAAAAACTCTCATTATAAAAGGCTTTAAAATATATTAGAGAGGTATGACATAAAATGTGCCCGTAGTGCTGCAAACTTAACTGTGGTGGAGTTTTTTGATTTGGTTTTGGTTTTTTTCCTCTTAACATAACCTAACTACCTTGAATTGTAGACATAAATAGAGCAAAAATATGAGAAAAGAGAGAACATTTTTCCTATTGTTGGAAAAAGAAAACTAAGACCCTCTATGAAGCACAGAATTTCTGTGCTGGAGCTTGACAATGTATGCTATAAAAATAAAGAAAAAACTCTAAGGAATTTTTCTATTTGCTGTTGACTAGAAATGGTCAACATAAAAACAAGAAGGACAATTAATTTAGAAGACTTCCAGCTCAGGTGAACACACTGCTTTTGTAAGCCTGCACTTAGGACTCTATAAACTTACAGGTGACTTTGGAGCTCTGTTTTTGTAAACAATTTGGCTGTCTAAAATTTGTGATAAAATAAGGGATTATTTCCTCCTTTGTTAATGAGACTTCCACATTTCTTACCACATAACTTGATAAGATTAGGGATTGGAGAGACAATGTTTAATTACTTTCACAAGCTATTTAATATTTACAAAGACTGCTTAGAACTGTGGATGAAAAAAGAATAATTGTCACTTAATTATGTAATCTTTAAGAAAACAAGAACATATTTCATCTTTGAGCCATATGTATGCCAGGTAGCACAATACTATTTGGCTCAAAACCCTCAGAAATCACTTATAGTTGAATATCTGATATGTGTTGCATCAGTTCATTGCATTAATGCAAGCACAAAGAATAGAACACACTAGAACAAAAAAGACCATGTGCAGGCTCTGTGATATGTTATGGTCTGTTAAAACGTCATTTTTTTGGTATGTATTATGTACTGGAAAAAAAATATAGCCATGAAGAAGAGGAACAGAATTTACACCTAAAGTTACCAAAGGAAAAATAAGTTACATTGGTTTATTGGATAAACAAGCAATTAGATATTCTCTGCTATTTCTTACACTGATCCAAAATCAATGTCCCTGCAATATTCAGCAGCATTTTGAAGAAGACATTAAAAGAACTTCACTGACGCTTATCTTTTAAAGCTGAGGAGATAGGAATATAAAAGAATAACCATTTAATATATTGCTAATTTCTAAGGCTCCATCTTTTCTTTGGACAGAGATATGTGAACATATTAATTCATAATTTCAAATGTTCAGGTAAATAATTTGCAATAAAATATATAATTCCAGTAATTCTAGTACAAGACTACCTTGAAAAATCTGCTCTAAGAGTCCTTCTTTAAAAAAGGGTCTCTGTAGCCTTGCTAAGGCTGTACTTCATTAGTTGTGCCTATACTTTTAAAAAATGTGGTCTGTGGGAGGCTTTCTCCATTTAAATACAGAGATTTTAGCCTTATTAATGGACAAAAGCAGAAAACTGCTTGAAATGGAGAAAGAGGAAAAAAAACAGTATTTCCCAAACAGGACATAATTTGCTTAATTCTGGTCAGCCTAAGGATTACTATAACTTTTTTTTGTTTGTTTTTGCTTTTTTTGCTGGTATGTCTTAAGGTGTGTTTACTCCATTCTAGAAACTAATCTAAAAATTTTAAGATACCTTTGTATCTCATGGGAGTTAAAAACAAAATAACAAGACTGCTACAAAATAAGCTAAAATCTAAAAGTTGTGAATTTTGGCATATTTTTGGCATGAACACAGTTCACTTTAATATATAAATATATAATATATAAAATATAAAAAACACAGGCATATATGTAACTATAAAGTCAGTGATAGTGTACATTAATACCATAGCAAAGAACTACATTATACTGTGATGTGTTGACCTCAGCCAACAACTAGACACCCCCACAGCCACTTGCTCACTGTTCCACTTGCTTCAGCAGGACAGGGGACAGAACAGGATGAGAGAAAGCAGAAAAATGTGTAGGACTAAAATGCAGTTTATAAATGCAGGAAAGATGGTGGGTAGGTTTGCAAAGGCAAAACCTTCACACAAGCAGAAGGATGCTCATTCTCTGAGCAATAGGCATACAGGAAGACAAAACCCCAACCTTCCTTATCCTGATTGATTGCTGGATGGGATATTATACGGCATGGAATATTCCTCTGAATAATTTGTTCCCCACTCATTTTCTTTCCCCTCCCCCATCCCATTGTGAGTGAGTTTTGAAATTTCTCAGTAGCCCACACATTAACATCCTGATCTGTTCCTGTTAGGATTGAGGAAAAGCATACAACTGGCTTACTCTCTCTTTATCAAAACTCCATAAGACATGCCCCAGGAGCATAGAGTGGAGCATCTGGAGTTTCGTCTCTGCCTCAGTTCCTTGGCAGTCCATTGTACTCAAGCAGGTGAAGATATTAGCTTTCTCAATGGTAATGTTATTGTAGGGTTTGGCATGTTTTTTTTTTTTTCTTTTCCCCAAATATATGGTCTTTGGAATATGCTTATACTTTGTTTGCTGGAAAATCCACTACTGCTGTGAATAAAATTTAATCTACCACTAGAAACACTGGGCTATATTCCTCATTTTTGCATGGAGTGAGGATTTTTAATTAAAAACAATATATGCATATCTTTATGAAGGGCAATATTTGCATCTGGGAGGTTCACCAGCAAAGACTGCAATATTGCTATTTGCATGGTGTCAGTGGGAGGCTGGCTTTCACAGCTGTGTTCACACCAGTAAGGATTCAAAATCACACACATAACTGCCTTATGTCCTCGCCTTGATCTTTTGATAGCATTTTGTCTTAATTTTACCAGTAATCTTACAGACATAAGTACATCTGCAAAGAGTCTGCAAAAGTGGCTATGAGTTTTTCCCACATCTCTAGTTACTCTCTGAGTCATTCACTCTCCTGGTTTCTGAAAACATATTTTTTGCTGCACAATAATCATTACCTTTCATACTGATAAGATGCTCTACATTTTTTCCTTGCCCTCCATTCCTGAGTAAATTTCATAGATCAGGACAGAAAGCACACATGCTCATGGTGTTTACTCATCCCAGCTGAGTACTCCAAACTGATATACCCTGTCAAGACTTTCTGCTTCTATTTCTACATACTTGAGATGCTTCCACTTGCTTTACAGACAACCAACAATAGTGCAGGCCTTTCTGTCAGTCATTCCTATTGAAATAGCATGCACATTGCTGAAGTGATGGGAATACTACTTTCCCAAACTGAACATACAAATGTAAATTCACATACCTCAACAGGCATTTAATTCTTCCACCAGGCAGTGCTGTATTTTCTGAATTCTTGATGAGTATCTTCTTTCATTGCTATACAATTTTATAATAAAAATAAAAGAAAAACCCAAGTTACCAATAAGATCATTGTGTTACTCTATCCCTCAGTCTTTGCCACCAAACCCCTCTAAAAAAAGAAAAACAAAAAAAAAAAAAAAAAGAGAAAAACACCTTGAAAACTTGCAAGCTAATCCCAAAATATTAGGACTTTGGGTCCTTCTCATTCACTATAGCAAACAAAAGTCTTATACCTCTGTACACCTCAGAATATTGCAGACAGCCACAGACCTTTATATGCCCAGCCACAGACCTTTATACTTTAATAAAGCAAACAGCTAAATTTGGTGTGGTCACATCAAAAGAAAATAAGATGTACTAGACCAGGCAGATATTCTAGCTGTCTTGGTATTCTGTCTCAAATACTGGTAACAAGGAGATGATTAAAACAGAAAAGAACCAGAAACAGTGAAGGAAATTTCTCATTTATATGTATGCTCTGCCAAATGTTTTCCATGTGATGCACTTATACAGTAGGATGCATATTTAGTACTTCTATGAAATACATGGTATCAATTAGTATTTAATATCCTTAAATGGCTTTATCTATCATGATTTTGTTCAGCAATTTTTGGGTCTAGGTATCATTTTACTATCTATAACACTCCCAGGCAATGAGCTCTACGGCTCTTCCATCCACTGTGTGAAGAACCATCTCCTCTCTTTTGTCTGAATATAACTCAGCCTAGTTCTGTCTCATTATCCAAATCCCAACTTATTTTAAGGAGTCTAAACTAAGATTTTCATTGTTCTGCTATGTATGTGCAGCTAGGATCCTTCATTATTATCTATCAACCCATCTGATTATGAGAATCCATTTGTTTAAGCCTAGTTCATGGGATTGTTTTGTGAGGAATAGATGCAAATGAAATTATGACATAATTGTTCAATTTCTGAGCCCAAGATTCATGCCCCATGCTGTATTACCTGCACTGCTTGAGAGCAAGCACCAGCAGGTGGGAATGTCAGGAAGAAAAAAATGAAGCCTCAGAACATTGTCTCCAGATGTATCATAGATGTCTAAAATTTCCTGAGTCTTATATCAATAAGCAATAAGACTTACTGCTTAGATGTGCAGTGTGAAAATATGCAGTTCCCACACACCACTTGCAGTCACACAAACAGCTTGCGGGGTACAGCTAATGATATGAACTATATTTGTTCAACTGTATCTTAATGTGACATCAAATTCATGGGAATCCTGGGTTAATCTACACAACAGAAATTGCAAATCTATAAAACTGAGCTCCCTCAAGAAGAAACTTCTGAAAACACAAGTAAGAGTCAATACTGCTGAATAAACACAGGCATCCTCAAATCTATGTCAGAGCTTTGCAAAAGAATGAAAATAAATATTTCATCCGCATAATGCATCCACAGGATATGCTGCATCTACAAATAAAACTCCAGCTCAGATTTCGGGACATAAAAATTATATTGCAGCAAAGGGCTTACTCCCTTAGAAAATGAGGCCTAAAAACTGTCCAGCTACAATGAAACAGTGCATCAGTAGTCCCTAGTGCATTCACCATAAAATAAACCTACTCAGCTTTGAGAATATAGCTGTGTAATTGGAAATGAAAGAAAATCACTTTCAGGTTGTGACTGCTACAAGTCCAAGAACAGTATAGATGAAATATTTTGATTTCTTGCTATGTTGGTCTCAAAATATTGCAATGTATAAATATATAACTGTACATATCTTTCCAGAAGTGAAAGTTCCATTATTTCCTTCAGTTATCAATTATAACCACTTTTCAGACTATGTTGCTCCCCTCTAACAAGCAGCAGGTTTTACTATTTCTTTAAAGTCCTTTAAAGTTCAGAGAATAAGGCTGTCAAAATTGAATTTACCAGTAATATAGCTAACCTACAATGAGTCAAATTCCAGCTTGGAGTACAAGATATCTTCTGAGATCAACTTCCCCAAGGTGAAATAATTAGAAACTAGCCGAGATATTCTGAAATCATACTACATTTCTTAACACAGACACCTGTCTTCTTCATAAGCATACAAAAAAATCAGTAGAAAAACATCAGCCAGATCTGTTTCTTCATAATAAATATACTTCTTACAAATGTAATACCAGATGTTTTTTGGTTAGTCAGTGAAAGAATAAAGACATTGACATTTAATCCCTTGTGAAGGCATAAAATACAGAAACATAATTCTGTCTCCCAAAGTACTTTTACATTGATCCTTGAATTGGAAATACCTGGGAGGATATTTCAGAGACATATCACTGTCTACTTGCCCTATTCCCCTAATAAGCATTCATTCTTGGCCAGAGTTAGAGATACAATGACAGGCTTTGGTCTGACACAGCCAAGCATTCTTAAGGCATGTTTCTGAAATTCTTCAATTTATTGGTACCCCACACTGAAGTAATTACAAAGTTTAATAGAATTCAAAAATACTGAGCTTATTCCTAGTCAATAAATTCCTCTCCCATCTTATGATTAGAAATGTCTTCTTTTGGTGCCTCCTTCTTGCACAAGAACCTGCAGAGTATCTGCTTCATATTTGATAAACTTGTAGATCTTGATATTTTGTGATCTGAGATTAGTGGTTTGAAAGGAAAGCAGGTAGATATTTATCCTCTTTCCTCTTTATTTCATATCAGAATAGGCTTAGTCATTCAAATACTTTTTAACAAATACTTTTGTTACAAGAGATGATAGCATGGTGAGAAGGAATAGGATCCAAGTCTCTTGACTGTTGAATGAAGGAGGGGAAAAAAGAGGGAAAAGGGGAATCTGAACCTAAGAATCTGAACCAGGGAAAGTTGATGAACGTGCTACCTCGTCCTAATTAATCCATCTTTTCTTGCATCCTAAAGTTATGAAGCCGTTCACGTCAGAACTGGCACAGGCATCCCTGAACAGAGCTTCAGAAGTCAGCTTCTTTCTTGCCTTTTCAGGATGTTTCGTTTCCCTAAAGCTTCAGGCTTTTGGCACATATGTTATATAAGAGCTTAAATAGCAAATCCCTCCTCCTGCCCTGACAAGGCTGGAAAAGGTCAACTTGTTACATACTTGGTGGGAAAGGAGGAAATAAGTAAAACCTCTCCTTTCTTAGTCATTTTCTTGGAGTGCATTGGAGGACTCCTCAGTCTTTTTCTTCCTGCCCTTTGAACCCAGTGGATCCTTCATGGGGATCCTCTTGGAGCTGGGTGCTTGTTTCTTTTTTTCTTCATTAAGTCTTTCCTTCTATGAACCAATAAATACTTTCCCCAGTCATTCTTCCATACCTTTAAGGAGAATGAGAGAAGGATCCTTCACAGAAGCAGGAGATCTTCTTCCCTTTGTATTTTTAAGTTGGAAGACGAAGAGGTAGAAATGACAGAAATACACACATTCAGTAATGACTACTCTGGGTGTATATTTCTTTGTACACACATATGCACATTCAGAAGTTATCTCTGTCCTGAGGCTGCTTAAAACACCCCAGTTTGTCTACA
This sequence comes from Alethe diademata, assembly GCA_025584955.1. Lineage (NCBI taxonomy): Eukaryota > Metazoa > Chordata > Aves > Passeriformes > Muscicapidae > Alethe > Alethe diademata. The sequence continues at coordinate 82,485,333 of JANRMJ010000001.1, forward strand.
CAGTGAAAAAATTAATCTTTCTCCTTTTTATTACTTCATAATTGAGTGCAAACTGCTACAAAACCATAATTGGATCATAATAACAATAAAATCAAAATAACAATCATAATATTCTATCTGCTTCGTGGCACTTTGAATGTACAAATGATACCTTACACCTGAGAATGCATTTCAGGGTGTCTTGTGGTGCTTTCTTTTGGGAGAAACCTGCACTGAGGGGCAGGAAGCGCAAGAAAATTGATACTATTTACTGCATGCAGTCATGTGAACATCCTCCTCTTTCCTTGGCAGCTTGTTCAACAGCATTCTTGTCCGTTTTGGGGGAGCCACGTTTGAAATTTGTATTGACCACTCTGATGGTCTTTGTTATTTTATTGCAATAGTGTCTCAGAGAACACACTCTCAGAGAAATGTTTTTTTTCAGACAACTTCAAAACAAAATTTGACAACATACTATTGAAGAGTAGCAATTTTTGCAACAAATGCTAAGATCAGTTCTTCCATCTGCGTCCTATTTTATTTTTCTCAAGTCACAGCATGTACCTAGAAAGATGGCAGTGTAAAAATAGGTCAACATATGGAAAATCTCATTTACTGAAACTGAGTACATGCACTACTTGATCAATGGGCAGCTATGTAAGAAGACAAAAGCATAGTGGGAGCAAGTACAAGGCTGTCTATTTTCTCTAAAAATGATGGGACAAATGGACATCTCAAAATGAATTCACTTAACCTAATAGAATGAGTACCAGCCTACCTCTTGGTAACTCTGTTCACTTCATCTAGAAATATCAATTTTCAGAACAGAATCTAAACAACCAGAAGTATCTAAAAAAAATAACAAAGTCATCCTCAAAAGCTATAAACCATTTACCTGATTCCAACAGCATTATGCATGTAAGATCCCAGTATAAATTCCCTGAGCACTCCCTATGTTTTTGTTTTAATGAAAATTATGGATTATTTAAGGTGTGGAGGAGAAAAATAATTTTCAGCTAGTGTAGAATTCTTCATTTCTTTGTTATATATAAAAGAAATAAATAAACCACACTAAGTATCTCCAAACCACCTTCAAATACAGAATTTTTTCTAATGTTTCAATTTTTCCCTTTTGCAAGCTTGAAAGCCTGATTTGTTCTGGTATCATTAAAAAACAACTCTGGGAAGACAGTAAAGAAGTTCTGTTTTCTTACATAAACTCGCTACAGAAAGTCACAGAGAAATAAAATCTGTAGCTGCACATAGGTACAGCTAATAGTTTCAGATGGAAAAAAATTTTGACAGACTCTGTGCAAACAGCTCCCACTCAGGGATCCACACTGCCTCCTCACCAGCAAGCATTCAGCAGAGAAACTCCGCAGATATCAGAGTGGCGTCATAAAATTTCACCCAGTCATTGCAGAATAGCTGTCTCTGAAAAAATCTAATGTAATCTTTTCTTTCTACACAGTATTAAAAATAATCACCGTAAAAAACTCCAACCCTGAGCAAAATAAACAGACAAACAAACCCACAACCACTGTAGAAATGCCATGCACTTGAATGCAAATTTAAGCTGTGTATTTTTCAGCATATAATGCTGCAATATATTTTTGCAAAAAATGAATCTTCATCTCTGCATTAACTCAATTACTTTTTATCAGTTACTTTTGATACCTGTTCCTCTTTCACCTCTAATAAATATTGATAACTCAGCTAAATAAATTTTAAGAGAACTACTGCTTTGAAATGAAGTAACTTATTTTCCAGCAATGGTTTTGCATATTCCTTTAAAATTTATTTGAAAACAGTTGAAAAATTACATTGAAAATATTCAGATGTCTTTACCCCTTATACTGTCTCTTCCAAAAGAGATTTATAAGCAAGTTAGAACTGATCTGAAACAGTGTTACCAAGTCAGAAGCTTTCTGGTTCAGCATCAAATTATGTATTAATCACAGAAATCTAGACAATCCCTGGACTGGCAAATTAATTTAAGCATTAGACCTTCATCCTTGCACATTTCCATCGTCCCAGACAAAATCTGAAGATGCTGCTGTATCAATCTCTTAACATAGAATCTGAAACCAGACTCAAGACCATGTACCAAAGGTAAACACATTAGTTTCACCACATACCAGATCAAGAGACAAGTACTTGAAGAAAAAGAGGATCATTTGTCTCCCTTAAGAGATTTTTCCTCTTAGTTGTTGTAATGCCCTGGCTTGCTTGGTGGGTTCAGGGGAAGGTAGCTTGATGTGCTCTGGGCAGTGTATGGGAGAAACAACAAAATTCTCAGGACATCCAACAAAAAAGTTTTACTTGCAAACTTTAGAGCATTAAGGTAGAGTAAGCTACTAGGCAAATTTTAAAACAACTTCCAGACAAAGTAAGGCACTTCACAAATTTTAACATAGCAAACTAACTTATCCAAATACAACACGGCCCTTACTAAGGCATTGCCTGGAAGTTTTTAGTCTGGCTTATGACATATTTTGTGAAGAAGTAGGTGGGAGAGAGAAAAAGAGAAAGGAAAAGAGGACAAAAAGTTATACAGTCACCACCTTAGGACACAGTGTGGTCTCAGATGCTTTTAAATCCAGGGTAGCTGAGCACACAACTCAACAGGTGTCACCGTTCTTTTATCTGCTCTGGTCCACGGAGGCTTCCCCACAGGCACGGGGCACACCTGATCTTCAGTGTGTCCCACAGGACCCCCATGGTCAGCTGGTACTATTTTGGTCCTTAACAAGATGTCAGTCAGCCATTTTGGAGCAGTGGTCTGGACCAGTGTCTGACTAAGGCTCAAGGGGGTAGAGTGGAACAGTGCACATTAAGTGAGATTTCATGGGAAAAATCCAGTGGCTGCAGTACTATGATGGACAGATATAGGCTCTTCAGGAAAAATAGGCAGGACAGATGAGGCAGAAAGGAAGTGTTGCTTATAAATGGGGGACTAGACTGTATAAAACTTGCAGTTGGGGATGGCTGAGAGTCTCTAGGTAAGGAGGGAAAATATTACCGAAATGGGCAATCACCAACCATATGAAATTTAACAACAAAAAATTCCAGATTCTGTACTTGAGGGACAGTGTAATGCTGGATATATGTATAGACTGAGAAAATGCAGTGCAGCCTTACACAAAGGACTCTGGTGATTGATTCTAAGCTCACTATGAATCAACAATGTGGCCTGGTGTTCAAAGTGGCAAACCAAATCCTAGGGTGCATTAAATACAGTATAAGTGAACAACTTTCACACAGAGGGTGATGGAGATGAGAAAGAAGGGCCCACACAACCCTTGAAATTCATGAAATTAACTGTTTACTGCTCAGAAATCTTGAGGGGGAGCTTATGGGATGTCCACAGTTTCTCCTTTCCTAGCTAATGTTTGGTGCAGAGGCTGCTCTGCTGTCTGGGAACTGGCCAGGCACTGCTCTGACTCATGGAAAATAGCCTAGGTGTGCTAGGGTCAAGAAAGATCAGCCCTGTCACAGGTAGGTCCACACCCATCACTTCTTCATCTTAAAATGGGTCCACCCCATGGGCTCCATGTCCTTTTATGTCAGATTAGCACTCATGGGCTCTCCATTCTTTGATGGGTAATATGCATGGCCTCACAACTCTCTGATAGTTTGGCACAACAGGGCCCCTCACTGTTCCTTGGTGGATCCATATTCATGGACTCCATCAGTCACACTGCAATCACTCACATGGATGGTGCTTCTCCTCCATCAGTCCTTTGGCACACAGACACACCTGGGCCCCATGCAGCTCTCCAGTAGAGCCACATCCATTTGCATCCACACCATCGATCCCATGAGTAATCACAAGGATTCTCATGCTATTCTGGATGGTCTTCCCCCTCCTCTGATTCCACTTTCTCATCCTGGGAAGTGGCTTTCTTCTTTGTGCTTCTACTTTCCTGCTGTCCCTTGGGCACAGGGACCATGCTCCATCTCCCCTCATAAGCCCTGGGCTTGAGCCTTCTCCTTGCCGTGTGCCCTAGACAAGATGGTAGTAACAACATTCCAGGAGGGCTGGGATCCTCAATAATCCTTCCCTCTTACCTGGCAGCCTGCAAGGGGCACACCCAGCTGCACTCAGCAGTGGCTGAGAGGGGTCAAAGCATCCATACATCCCATTGACAGGGAAAAGAGGCTCAGTCAGCCTGCACAAGGTCTCTGCCTCCATTAAAAGATAAATGTTGCAAAGGCTCTTCTTCCCTGTCACCTGGCCCTGTCCCTGGAGTGTGGAGAGGTGCCTTTTCTTCTGCACAGAGGGAAGGGGAGGGCCTGACATCCTTGGGGTGTCTGTTCCATAATTTTGCGAGGACTCTGTTGGAGGCCAAGGAGAGAGGGCTTTAGATTGTGGAGATGGTGGTGGTTCAGTCTGAGGTGCACCCTTGCTCTGTTTGTCCTTACAAAGGGCAAAACTTCTCGGCACTTTATTGATCTATTTCTTCTCTATTCCAAGAAAGATTTCTCAGATTTTGTTGGAAGAATCAGAAGCAGCTCCTGAACTGCAGACTTCTGGCAGGCTGCCAGGAATTAGTTCTTGTCCTTCCCATCTGCCAGAAGACGGCTTGGAAGCACATAAAGAACAAGGTGACATCAGTGACTAGCCAATACAGCTTCACCAAAGACAAATTGGGCTGGGACCAACACAAGCCTTGCTTTGTGAAGGTGATAGTTCTAGTGGAACAGCAGTAGAGCAGTGAGTGTGTGGTGGGTTGGACACCAGGTACTCCCCAAAACTGCTGCTGCTTCACTCCCCCTGCAACTGGAGAGAAAATATAATGAGAGATTTATGAGCTGAGATAAAGGCAGGGAGAGATCATTCATTGACTATGGGGAAAGGATTGTCACGGGCAAAACAGACTCAGCTTGGGGAAAATAATTCAATTAATCAAATCCAAGTATGATAATGAGAAGTGAACCAAATGTTAAAGACACCTTTCCCCAACCCCACTCTCCTTGGTGTCTGTGTCTTTCCCACTGGGAGCATAGGGACATGGGGAATGCGGGCTAGTCCATCATAGGTCGTTTTTGTCGCTGCTCAGGGAGAGGAGTCCTTCTCCTGCTCCAGTGTTGGGTACCTCCAATGGGAGACAGTTCTCCATGAACTTCTTCAGCATGAGTCCTTCCCACAGGCTGCAGTTCTTCGTGAGCTCTTCTAATGTGGGTCCCTTTCCACAGGATGCAGTCCTTCAAAATCAGCCTGCTGCAATGTGGGTCACTGTTGTATTTCAGTATTTAGAGGCAGAAGGAATGAATTCATATAAATCCTAGATCCCTATCCTGTGAGTAGGAAGCCAGAAAGGACCTCTTCCTGTCCATTTCCCCCTTCCTGTCCCCGTGCCCCTCTCCCATTGGCTCCCAGCCAAAATCCCGA
>JANRMJ010000001.1:82490806-82508287 GCA_025584955.1 Alethe diademata
GAGCCTCTTTTGATTTTGTCCAGTTTCATGTTACATCGCCTGGTTTCCTCTTATATAATTTAGGAGGAAATCACTAGCGATTTGTAACAGGTCACCCACAGGGTCACAAGCCATGCAAGCAAAATTGCTCTAGCCTGGGCTTGTCATTCCATAGGTCCAAAGTTTCCTGCCAGGAGCCTGCTCTAGCATGGGCTTCCCAAGCCAGTGGTAATGGCTTCAAGCCATTCAAAGAAGCATTTGGACAATGCTGCAAGAGGCATGGCTTGACTTTTAGGTTGCCCTGTGTGAAGTCAGGAATTGGACTTGATGATCTTCATAAGTCCCTTTTGACACAGGATCTTCTACGATTCTATTATATGATTCTATACCTCTTTTTTTGCAGTTTTGTCCCTCTTTTTGCTATTCTTTTGATGACGTTAAACATCATTTCAGGAACCCTGAGGACGACTAAAATAATGAACAGATCTATTTGAACTATAATACAAAACAAAAAGATTATATGCAATTCACCTTGAAAGTAGAAGCCATTATTATTCTTTTTCATGGCTATTTAATTTTTTTAAAAAAACCTGCTGAAGTTATATTTTCACCTTTAGACACTGTCCTAAAGAAAGTGTTATGTTTGAAAAATCATCAGAAATTCTATTTTCCACTTTCATTGTGAAATTAAGAGAGCTTTTGCATTTTGAACTCTACCCACACACAGAAGCAGCAGTCCCCTGGATTGTTCTGAGCCTTAAATAGGTGTGCTTTGGAGAAAGTAGAAGGAAAAAAATCCTTCAAAAGATACCACGCTAATGACATTCTAAACTTTTAAGAAGTTTTCTTTCCATATTTATTGAAGCCAGGCATTTAATTTTTTACTCATAGGTCCCAATGTATTAATGGTTTCCTACAGGAGATTTGGGTATTTCTTTACTTGGACAATTGTGGCTGTAATTATCTATTATCCCAGCAGCCTGAACCTTTTTGTGAGCACATATTATTAGTTGGTGGCAGTGCTCAAATGTTATCTGACATTGGCAAAGAACAATCTCTGGGCCTAGCTTTTCTTCATATATGCCAGTATGTGAATCAATAATAGCTCTTCAGAACTCAAAAAGTCTACCCAGAGTGAGATTGGAGTAATGAGGGAAAAATCAGACTCCCCAGTTTGAAATTGTCTTATTAGAGAAACTAGTTTGTACTTAAAAGTGAAAAGTTTTATTTTATTTTTTTACCTCATCTGTGAAAACTGTGGGTCTGCTGAAGAGGGTGAACAGGGTCAAATATAGTCATAGTCCCACAAAAGGGATGTGGTGGACTTCAACACTTCATCTAGTGCATCTATGTGCAAAGCATGTGTCACCCTGGATGGTATAGTATTTACCCTTTCAGCAAGTCCCAGGTGAGAGGTCACTGGAACTTTACATATTGTGCCTCCATTTCTAAGACATTTCATATCATATCTCAGTTAAACTGTTAGAAGTCTTTCAAATCTAAGTGGAGGCACAGCATTCAGGAAAGCTTGTCTTTATCCTTGGACTGTACACCTGTGCCCTTGTGGGGAAGCAGGCTATTCTTTCAGGGAAGGAGCATTCCCTAGGAGGGAAGAGGCTTGCTTCACATCTGGTGAGTGTTGTGCAGTAATGCACTTTTAGTCCCTACCTTGTCTGAAACTGTATGGCTGCCCAGCTGCACAGAAGCCCACAGACCTGCTGCATGATCATAGGATGGGCGGTTTGGAAAACTTCCAAATTGTGATTTAATTGTGTGTGTTGAAGATCTTTCCTGTTTCTCAAGCCTAGTCTACACTAACCTGTAGGGAATACTTCAAGTACAAGCTTTGTTAAGTTGCTGTAATTTTTGTCATGTTCATGTCCAAGCATATATAGTTTCTAGTAATACTGAGCAACCTCCTAAAATCACCAAAGTTCCTTCAAATCATTAGTCACTTACGAAGAACGGGCTAATAAGACTGAAAGTAGGGCAAGCTGTCTCTTCCCTTCAATCTTTACATCATCTCTCTCACAAGTCACACACTCCTGCTCTATAAAGGATATTTCTTTAGAAAGAAAGAGTTTTCAACAGCACAATGAACAAATGAACAAATGAACAAATTCAATAAAATACTTTTCTTAACGTCCAAGACTGAGTTAACATAAGCATATGTACATTTTTTTACCCTTTTACATTTTTCACTGCCAATGAACCACTGATCCTTCAGGACCTTTTCCCTGTGTTCACTTCTGCACCACTGCATTTTAAAAGCCTAGAAAAATATAGAGAGTGCTTGTACATTTTTATTATATATTCTGTTAAAGCTTAAAAAATGTGGCATCTTGAAAATGCAGTGGAAACTTAAATCTTAGATTTATGATAGTGAGATTCATATCCTAATTTTGTTTTCTACATTAATTGAATTAATGACCAGATTTCTGAGTTTGGACATTAAAAAGTTGCACATAAGCATGAAAACATGCTGGTTGCATAATTTAAATACCAGGAAATTAATGTGGAAATGCTCTCATAGTTTCCTCTGGTTTTGGCCCCTTTTAACTGATGCCAATTAAGAAAATCACAGTCAGTGATTAGAAATGTAAATAAGGATCCTATTGAGAAGTATTAAGGCACTATTTCCTACCTTGCTTTCTGAAATCCCAAGCCATCAAAAGCCCACTTGCTGAGTGCTTGATCTCATAATGAAACTGTACTTTAAAATGAATTGCTGGAGTCCATACAATTCTATTTTCCACAGTGTTAATTCATTAAAGTCTGGAATTAAGTTGTGCAAAGTGTAGAATTCCATGGCTCTGAATTAACCTATAGAAAACACAAGTGTTGCAAGGGATGTGGAATAAAAAATTGTCTTTGCATCTCAATTAACCTCGATATTATGTAACTTCATTATAGAATTTCCCCCTCTCCTCCTCCATGTAAAAGCTCTATTCAGCCATTATTTAGCTATAATATTTATCAGGGAAAAAAAAGAAAGAAAAACCAGAAAAAGTAAAACACTAATAAAAAATAACAGCTTCTGTTGACTGTGTGGAAAAATGTAGGTCATCTGTTAAAAAAAAAAATAAATCTGCACCTCAAAATCCATAGTAGTTAAAGAACAGAAGAAAATATTTGAAAAAAAGGTCTCAGTGATGCCTAAAGAGACTGCCTGGAACAGAGGCTAGACAGTATTGAAGGAATAAAGTAGGTATTTATTAAAAGGCCTTCAAAGGATACACTTTGGGCATTACAAGAGCCTGGCTGAGGTTACACCCAAGATAGACCCAAGATGGATGACCAGTCATGAGATTTTACCCTTTTATAAGTTTTGGTCCGTTTACATATTGGGGTTAATTGTCCAGTTACAGTTTCAGGTTATGAAGTCCCATCCTCCCAGATTGCTCTCCTTAATTCACTGTTGTTTATATTTTTTGGGCCTGAGGCTGCAGCAGTGTCCTTGGTTCTCAGGGTGGAAAATGATTGTTTTGTCTAACTAAGCTGTGAGGAGAACTTGTTAACACTTTAGATGAAGTTCAGAGTCACATATCAGTGCAGTATGGAATCTGAAAAATATGAAAACTTAAGGCATCATCAGAAAGCAGAAATTGTGTGTGGCTATATAAAAGTTTTTTTTAAAAAAGCTTTAGACTTTATTGAGCTGAAGTGTAAAAAGGCAACAAAGAAAGTAACAAATATTTACTGATGTAGCTTTTCATGCTTATAAACATTTTCAGGGTAAAATTGGAACACATCAGGTTATACAGCACTGTCCTGGGGGAGGGGGAGGAGTTTGGAGGTTAATCCTCCGAGGGGTTTCCTTTGGGAATTTTCCCCTAATTTGTCCCAAACTAGGACAAGCACACATCAAGATTTAGCAGAGGATGCCATTGCAGGACTAGTGAGGACTATATCTATAAACTGATTCCAAGCACCTCAATCAAATGTCAGAGGACATATCCACTGGGAGAGTTACGTACAGTAACCCAGGGAACCTCCAAGATAAATCACTGCCTGCCAAGACCTTAAAAAGTAGACCAAGGGATGTTCATGCACCAGGGATACACCTACCCCTGCTAGTCGACACTGCCAGAGACAGCATATTGGCCCAAATTAATATTTGCTGTGACTTGCACTATGATCCTCTGAATAGTAAAATGCAAATCAGATTTGCATTTCAGAATTCCTTCCAGGCTTTATGGCTTAGGTTTTGAGCGTAGCAAGTAGGGCAAAATGAAATTGCATTTGACAGCCATTCATGATAGAAAAGAGATTTCTAGGGATTAGAGTGATTAACTCTTTTAAACACCATTTGGGCAAGTGAGTTTAGTAAATTTTGATTGTATTCATATTTGGAAGATAAAACCATAGCACGGAAAAGAAGTCCTGTTGGTTATTTGGAATCCCAGACAGCCATCCAGATGAGGTAGACAAGCTGGTATTGAAATGACAGGTGTTTAGAACAGCCATCATCTCCCAGTGTTCGCAAAACACTTTTACCTTTTTTCTCTGATTTATTCATTTGGACAGCTTGCTAAACAATCAAAAGGCAGATTCAGTAGGTAAAGAATACAAAGGATATTCATTTTTTTCTTCTTCAGTCATTACAATTCATATGTACCCTTAACTTATGAAAGACAAGAGTTTGTAAGGGGATAAAATAGCAAAAAAGAACAAAATATTGTGCACTAAAAATCACACTGTATCTCTTTATCCAAGTAGTACACTAAAGGTTGTGCTTTTCAGCTATTCTTTATCACTTTTACTGAAGTGGCCAGTTGAAAAAATTTCCCAAATTCATTCTTGTAAACAGTGTGAAGAAAAAAACCGAAAAAGACTATAAAAAGATAAAGCTTGATGAAATGGAATTTCTCCTGAATTTGGAGCAGAATACAAGGAGCTTTGCCCCTTCATATTAGAGATTATGGCAAATACAGCCATTTCAGTAATAAATAACATTGGCATTGTGCCCTTCAGCATGAAGAAAGTTATTAACAAATGATGTAGTCAGGCTAGAGCAGCATAATTTATTGTTTGAAATTTAAGGCACTTTTGCCATTTGTGCATACATTTGCAAAGATAAAGCATGTTAGCTTACACTTAATCAGTAAAGGTTTTATTTAAACCCTCCACCTCACATATTTACAGAACTATATAATCTTACTGCTATTCTATAGTGTTTATATGACCAGCTGTGGCTTCTTAGAAAGAGTTGCCCCTTTAAATTCTGAATTAAACCATAATCTATCATATACTGGGGCTCAAAAGACACCAGAATTTGGCTCTAGGCTTCTTAAGTTATTGTAATGAATTTGAATTAGAGAAAAGTAATGCTGGCTGAAAAATATGCTGAGTTCTTAAACTAGAATAGAATAACACAAGTTGGAAAAGTCATACATAATCAATATTGAGAGAGAGAGTGGTTATTCACTGTGTTATTCACAGTCAAACTGTGAGCAAGATCTCTTCAATTCAACAAGTTGATTGATGCAAATTGTTTCTGAAGTATCAAACACCTTGCAGGAAAAAATTGCTTTTCAAGTCTTTGGGTTTCTCTTTGGAAGTGAGGTACTCACTTCCAAAGCTCACTCAAAGTGAGCTTTCTTCACAGAGTTGTAGAAGACCATCTGATGTAAAGGACTTGTAGAGTGAAGAGACACTTTACAAAACAAAAGAAGTACTAAAAAGCCTGTACACTAGTAATCAATGGGAAATTGTTATTAAAAATTTGGGCTTTTTAAATGTTGTTTAATTTCCTTAAATACTATCAATAACATCAAACAAAAACTATTCTCAGCCCTGTTAAATTCTCCAAACTGGTAAATATTGTGTTTTAAGTGTACGTGTATTGTACTGAAAAATATTAATGTCTGATTTATCACTTTTAATCACCTTGAAAGTGAAAATAAATCACGAAAGAAATTATAAGATGCAGATTTTTAATACTTCTCTGCAACTGCTTCAGCTCTCCATGTTCATTAATATCACATTAGGAAAAACTTCACTTTTCTATTTTTTTCAGCAGATACATGTCAAAATCATGTCCTCCAGCTGGTGAACATCTGTCATACTTGTGCAGGCTCATCTTAGGGGACACAGACTTTCTCAGCATTACATCTTGGGAAATATATTTTGTCATCCTAAACAATATTACTGGTGACACTGAAAATAGTTGCTGCAGGTCATGCAGTTGGGGAGTTTTAAGGGTTTCTGATTTCCCTTCTATTTTTTCTGATTTCCTTTTCCATATTTTTTCTTTATTTCAACAGTCATGACAAGGGATAGCATCTCAGGCCATGCATATAAAAAAAGTCAGCTAACAAGGCTAATACATACACTTCTAGGTCATCACAATGCCAAAGCAATCTTTCTTTATGCACACTTTCTTGCATGACGAAACAAAGCAGATCCCTAGTAGAAACATTTGCTAAACTTAGGGCAAGATGAAGTTGTGTCTAAATTTTCAAAACCACACATGACATGTGAAGTGAGAGGAAACTCTGATGGAGCTAAATATTCATATAGGATCGGATTTTTTTTTCAGCAAAAAAATGGGAGGAATCTTAATTTACAGACAGAAAAAAAAAAAAAAGGTATATGCAACCCCATTCAAGTGCTAGAATTAGGTGATGGCCATGAAAACTGTCCAGGTTATTGTTACTGTCTCTTTGTATGCTTCTGCATAAAAGTAAGACAAATTATACTTCTGACATAAGCAAGATGCTTTCAAGTTACATTAAGCCTAGGCAGAGAGGAAAAACTTCTGAGGTTACTAGAAAAGAAAAAGACAATGCTTAAGTTGGCTTGGCAGTGTTCATTTCATTAAAAATTGAACAAAAGATGTTTTTTCTTGGTAACAATATCAATGAAAAGAAAAGCCCAAAAAAAGCCTTCAAACAAATTTCTGCTGTGATATATAAACAAGTTCAATACTGAATTCTGAGTGGCTTGATTTAAAAAAATAAAAAAACAAGAGAGGTGACTGGGGAATTTAAAAGAAGCTAAGAAGATCTGTATAGTCCATCAAATATTGCTACTTTCTATCTGAAATCACGAGTCACTACTTAGAATCCTTGCCCCATCCCATCTTTGGAAGACATCTCAGAAAGCTCAGAAAAGTTGATTTTTTTTTTCCTTGCTTGTTAGCTTCCTTGTTTTGTTTCCCATCAGTTTTTTTCTCATTTTCCTATTTTTTGTCCCTCTTTTCTCTGTGATCTGGAAAGCAAAAGCATGGTTTACATGGATGGTGTTCAGAAATTCTTCCCTTTAGCCACCACTTTTTTTTTGATATATTGATATATTCCATGCCCTCTGGCCAGAAACACGGTTTTCTCAGTGAGCTTTCTGCCAATATTGTCCTGAAGACTTAAATCAAATTTTGCAGTCTAAGAGACGTAGACTTGCCAGCTAATATTTAAATTAAGCCTGATAAGCAATTTCCATGCAGTGTCATTTTTAAAGAGCAGCCCGAATCCCTCTTACTCTAATGAAGGTCTCTGCTCACAACTATACTGTCATTGGAGATTTACAGCATCAGTGAAGTCAGAACCTAAAGGTGTGCTACCGTGTTAAAATTTGTGAGTTTCTATTCTAAATCCCAATGCAATTTAATTGTGTTTACAAGAGATTCAATTAGATGATAATTCTAAAGACTGTGACTTTTCAGATGGACCTTCAATGAACTTTTTGGATTTGTATAGGGTAAGTGATATGTAATCAAGATCTCTTCAAGGACCTTCAATAAAAGCACAGTGTAATTTTAATAATATTTTGGAAGTGATGTTAGAACTCCTTTTTTAAGAGATATGTAAACAATAACTGTAAATTTGCATTTATTTTCATACAAATTAGAACTATATCTGACCCAAAGCTCATTGAAATCAAAGGGAATCATCCTATATACTTCAACTGTAAACTTACAATTTTTTCCATACAGCAACTGGTATTAGTACAACATGAAATAAAGGTAGGAGTAAGAGAGATCTGAAAAGATATTTTCAAGAAGTATTTTCACCTGCTACCATCTCATGATTGCCAAAATGGGATAAAAATAGCTCTATACTTTTCCTGAAATCTGGGCAAAAAGCACTCTGTAGCAATGGCATGAAATTCATCTTGGTACAAAGCGATTGCATTTTTCATAAAGTGAGTGCATTTACAGAAACTGAGTGCATGGAAGAAGGATCCGTATAGCTTCAGTCATGCAGAATTTGAGTTCCTAGCCTGGTTTACAAGACTGATTATGAAAAGTGCCTTTGTTCAGGGAGAGAAGAAAGATGTATCTACACAAGGACATTTGTCACCCCACTGAGAAAACTGTATATGACACACCTCAGATTAATTTAAACACTTGAGGTAAATGTTCACAGCTAATTTATTCAAGATGTGTTTTCCTCAGAGACGCACAAGAGAAACAGCCTTGTTTAAAAAATGGCTCATTGGGTCTGTTTCAGAAGCAATTCATAGCTTGTATTTTGTTGACTACATTGGTGGACATCAACTGTGGAAAGAGGTCAGGATGAATAGGTGCGATAGAGACAGGAACACAAATCACAGAAATCTTACCTCTCACTTTAATACCCCAGTGTAGGAAAGATCTAGCTTTTTCTAATTGATTCATGTTTATAAAACTTCATTATAGTTGAGTATAAAACTATAATAACTGCCAGAATCTTAGATTGTTTAAAACATGTAGCCTTGAAAATCAATATGCTTATTATTTGGTGCTGGGTGAGTCAGCTGTATTTTTTTTCCATCTGGTAGCTCTGTTTGTTTTATGCTAAAAATCAGCAATGACAGAAAAGACTTCAGCACAGATTCAACTCTATGTGTAAATAAAGACAAAAAACTCAATCTACTAAGTGGCCTTTTCAGAGACAGTTACTAATTTATTTGGAATTACTCAACGCCTAAATTCTACCATCAAATAATGTAAAGCTAGGTGATTGAGAGATACAGAAGAAAAAGAGAAACAGAATATATGCAAGAAAGTACGTATTTGGTTTAGACACAAAAAGTTATAAAAACTGAAAATCTTGAGAAATCAAACACAACTACATTTCAGGTTAATAACATCAGTATATATCTGCTGAAAAATTCAACCCAGTAATATAAAAAAGGGAAGTATACTACCCTGCATGTGGCTTCTCAATGTACAGAAATTTATATTTCATTTTTTAATTTCTCAGACATTTCAAACAGTGAATATAGCTTATAGAATGCAGTTTTTTCCATACATTTTATTTTGATCCAGTTAAAAGTGGGATAGATTTTCAGCTAGTGTTCACTGGTAGACTACAAAAATGGTTTAAAGCTTTACTGATTTATACCTGTTGAAAAATATGACAAATTATATTTTCAGAGCAAAAATATAGAGATTCCTGATGATATATCCTTGCCCTGTTATAAAAATCAATGGTTTATCATGTCCAGACATAACACTAAATCAAGATTTTAAAAAATATTGCCTTATATCAACTTCAAAACTACATGCTCCTAAGTTGTTAATTAACAATTTAACAACAAAGAAGGACAGGGGAGCTGGATAAAAACATTTCATCATTTGAATCTGACAACTTTGTGCTTTCAAGACCTAGGCAATACACGAGGAAATATATGGTCTTCCAATCTGCCTGGAAGCTCATAAAAAGGCTTGGATATCATACTCTCCTCAGCTTGTAGAATGCCATTTGTTCAGCATCGTTTATTAATCATTTGATTAAGCTAAGGAGAGACAAATCACCAATTTGTAACAGCAGTGAACAGCTCCAGTGTGTGATCATGACTCACAAGCTGTAGTTAGCCCTAGTGATTCGGGAGTTTAGTACTTCTTCATTCCCTAAAGGAATGAAGGACCAGCATTGGAACTCTGCCTGCATATCTATGGGTTCTCTATGAAAACACAGGCATAATACTTTACTAAACATTGGGGTTTGTTTTTGAGGGGTTTCATTTGCTCTCCAAAGTTTTATGGTTAGCAATAGTATACACCGAGTTTCTCATGGACCCTATCCATTTTTTTATGCTACCCTAGTTACCATTTTTTACAAACTTCCACTTTTTACCAGTTTCCCTTGTTTAAAAATGTAACTAAATTAATCCCAAAATTGTGCTATTATTCTGGTATTTATTACTTAAATAGATTTTTTCCTTAATCTCAAAAATAAAAAAGGCAAAATTTGCGTCCCCATCATTCCCTTGCATGCATGTGCATGCACAAGATCACAAGTTTCTGAAATTAACAAGTTAGAGATGTTTAATATATGTTTTCATGAACAATTAGTGGATATAAAAACTAAATAAATTCTATTTTACTTCCTAAGTACAATAGTGACATTTTCAAAATCACTTCAAACTGACAGTGTAGCCTTACAAAGAAATGAAGTAAGAAAACAGCTAAGTTTTCCAAGTCTCAGACACATCGCAGGATATTCACACACACAGGCTGATCTGCCTTTATGATTTTTAGCATGGAATGACAGACATGCTGCTGGCCTGCATTTTCACTCCTGACATCCCCAAAATGCCAGAGAGCTCTGGTCTTGCCATTTTTCCTTCTGATTTTGACAGACAAAAATCATCTGGAAGGAGAATGTGTTTGCAGATATAGAAGCTGAGAAGTGCTTAATATCAACCCAGACTTCTATGCAGAGTAAACTGGTCAGTTTCTTCCACTGGTCACTCCTACTGTGTGTGTTCCCTGCTGACCACAAGATACATTTGCCCTAGTTGTCCCCCCAGCTCTGACTTTTTTCCAGCTATAGGTACTTTTCTGCTGGAGCCTGCCAAGACCATTTTATCTTCTTTTCCTGATGCTAAGGCATTTCCCCCACCATACCCATTCATTGCACTACATATCACTCATCTAGGACAAAATTGTCACCCTCAAATGTTTATGACTGGACCTCCCCCAGCTATCTCAAGGTGCCCCGAAAACATCTACATACACATCTGGAAACATCAGTGCAGTGTCATCCTCTCCCTTCTGTCTCTGCTAATTCATCATAACAAGCAGTAACCATCTATTCCTACCAGTTATTCAAACATTCTCTTAAAATCATACATTTTAATTTCCATGCCCCTCAGATACTCCTCAGCTACTTCTAATATATTATTTAGTTCATATCCACCCACTCTGCATAATTCCTTATTCTTCCCTTGGTATTTTACTAATATGTACTGTATTTCACATTAGCATAGTACTCCTCAAGTCCAAATTAAATGGTTGTATATTAATATTTAGCTAAATTTTATGTTTTCATATATCTTACTTAAAATGTTGCAAAGATTAAAGTTTTAGTCTACAGCAATAAGTCATGCCAATTCCCAAAATTTGCATGTACTCAGCCTAGGGAAAGATGAGGGCAGGCAGATGGACAGAAATTCAGTCAATTACAGGTAGTATAATTGGGCTGAGTTAACAATACATAGTGAGACTGCCCAATCTGAGGAAGGGAAGATGTACTCCAGTTGGTACATGACATTTGATTCTCAGAAAGCTGACACTCTTCTTATTGCCAAGGTTGAGTAAATTTAATATGAAGCTAAGAAAATGAGGTTATTTATAATTTAAATAGACAATCTAGAGCTCAGTTTTCCCAGAAAATCTCCATACATTGCAACAGTGAATGGATAAAAAAATTTCCATTATAATGATAAACATGTTAATATATCCCGACTTTTTGTACAATAAAATAGCAGACAGAACTCTCAAATTTCACTTTATTTGGTGACTGTAGTTCATGATTTTGACCAGGGCATTTGATTTAGGTTTTGCAACTGTAAAGAGGAGAGGACAATAGTGGGACTCTACCAATATTGTGCCGGATTTCATCTACAAAAACTAAAGTGGTTTCACCACTTTACCAAACCAGGGACTGCCTCCAAACTTCCTTTGGTCTGTGTAATCTCACAGTACTGTATTTCTACTACATCTAAAGTTAACATTTAGCTACACCCAGAAATCTGGAGTAATTCCATTACTTACTTTAATTCTGTTAGCAGTATAATTGCGGAATTTCAGCTGCTTCCTTTATAACAGAAGAAACCACAGACAGTCTCTGATTTGATTTTATTTCACCCCACCTAAATGTTATTATTTTCTTAAATTTAAGAATAAAGTTGGTTTTTGCAAGGTTTTTTGTTTATAACTAAAAAACCTCATATTTATGTTCTTATATTTTAGCAAACTGCAAATTATAGAAGAGTTAAATTTCTTTAAAAGCACTGAGCAGGAGGAAACTGATTTCACTGATCTTTATTAAATAACTAAATCTTATCAGGATTGTGCTTTTCTTGGAGAGTTTAGCACGTGGAAAGAGGTTGTGTTTTCTTTTTTTCTTCTTCTTTTTTTTTTTTTTTGTCTTGAAGGGAGCTTGTACGGAGGACAATCTGCTGATTACTGATGTAATTTAATCTAAATTTTGTCAGGTCTCAAACCCTTCGTATTACAGAAGATTCCACCATTACTGAAAGAAAGACATTTATGTTATGTTATGTTATGTTATGTTATGTTATGTTATGTTATGTTATGTTGTGTTGTGTTGTGTTATGTTATGTTATGTTATGTTTGTTATGTTATGTTATGTTATATTTGTTATGTTATTAACTGAGTTTTGGCACATTTCTGTTTCTTTCACAAGACATCCCTGCAATGGGCAGCTGCCCCAGAGACTGGAAGTTCATTTCAGAAGCAAGTTGAAACAGCAAAATTGATAGACTGCTCTTTTACCTTAAATGCTATCTTTGGTATGAAAAAGAGAGCAGGCTACAAATTAAAGTGTTGCTACCCCCTTGGCTTGATCACAGTACTAGTAATTTTCAAATATTCTCTGTGTGTGTATGTGTGAGACAGAGGGGGAGAGATAGACAGACATGGAGAGTGACTGGAAGCTTCTTGATTAAAGAAAACCCCAACAGTCTTATGCTCACAGCAGGTAGGCAATGGGAAAAATAGCAGAAACTCAATCTTACTTACAAAATATCAATTATTTTAAATTACTGGTTTTCTACAATGTGGTAATAACCTGGCATTAGCAGGTTCAGCAGTTGTTTCCAATACTGACAACGCCAAAATATATATAAAGAGATTTGTTTCCCCTTTGCTCAGTGTGTGTATGGTGGTAGAGCAGCTCACAGCTGCATGCAATCCAATTTATAGCTTCCAAGAATATTTTTAGCCTTTCATCCCAAAATTACCTTATTCAGCAAAACAACCTTTCTCAGGCCCTGGAACATGAGAGTTAAAAGTCCCATCAGTCTCTTTCGGTAATTTTCATGGGAATGCTATCCTATCCCCTTGTCAGCACACAAGCTTAGACAATTCTTAATGTTTGAGCACCCCACTTCCCAATTGTCTCAAAGTGTGAGAAAAAAAAAAAAAGAAGGAGAAATAACAAATTTAAGAGTAATAATTTAGCAATACAAGAAAATCTCCTTATGCTTGTATAATTTACTTTAGCTAATGTAATTTCATGGTGTTGCTATGAGCTCTGAGGAATTTCTCTCCAACTCATCATCTTCTGAAAACCTTAAACCTAGCTAAATTATTTTTTTTCCAAGAAGAGAAAGTTCATACTTGGCATTGGAGTAAGACTAATCATTATGTCACTAAAATAAGTAACAATATATTTAACAAGCAAAACCCGAGAAATCAAGAACTCATCTACTTTGAAGAAACATTTAAACATTATAATAATACAATAAATCTTCCCTACAGTTTCTACTCACAGGCTATCCTCTCCCCCTCCAACTTCTGCTGAACCTTTTAACATGCACTACAAACCTGTGCACCATATTGGATAATCTTTTTCTGATAGTCACTATGAGAAAATGTTACATGATTACTGTCTTCAGTCTTTTTCTTTACTAATTTCAGCCCATGAAAAATAGGAAATCAGAATTTCAATTACAACTTAAGGAAAGCTTTTTAAGTACTATCCTTGCACTGGTAAAATGATGTGCTTCAATTTCTACAACTGTTGGTATTTTTCTTTAGCTATATTTTAGTCTTATACATGTAGCATGTCATACAATAACAACAGAGTTACAGCAATGAAACACAAATACTGGTTTATTACTTTGAAAAAATATATTATCTGTCAAACAAGGACCTATGCACTCTGTCAGATGCACCAAAATAGACTTGGTTCACAGGTCAATTACACCTAAGCAATTATTTAACAAGCTTTTTTTGTCTTGGCTGTTAATTAACACCACCCAGCTGAGATGTCACAACTGAGTGAATGAACACTCCCTGTCATTGACATCTAATTTAGAATAAAAAGACTTCCTATAATCACTGCTGGAAGCAGTTTGAAACCCTTGATTAAAGTTAATCTCATAGACTTCACAGTAAAAAAGTTTAAAAGTGCTTATAAATATAGGGTAGGTGGTCACTGCTAATTAGGTAAGGAAAAATAATTCAGGTCTTTTGTAACTTCAGTAGGCTTCTATACCCCACAATATATCATCACACCAACCCTACTACAACAATGACACGTGCTACTTGAAGACTCTTTGGCCTTGACAAGCACAATCAGTTTCTGGTTCTAATAGACATACACTAACATAAGACCCAGAGAAAAATCTCCAAGCTAAGACTTTGACTCACACCAGCATATCAGTGTAAATAGATTTTAAAATATTCCAGACAAGGAATATGAAATGAGACAGTTGCTTTGGAAAATTACAGCAGTGTTACATAGTGCCTGCAGATCATGGCTTATGCTGGTTATTAACTTTTTCAGGTGAAATAAAATGCATGTAAAAAGCCACACAAAGCAGTAAAGCTGTGTGATTCAATTTTAAATACTGTGAAATAAGACCTAAATTCAGCTTTGAGGTCAAATAACACGTTCCAAAGCTTTTTTTCAGTATTTTCTATCACTAATAAGCTAATTGGAACAAATTTCCTGAAGGAATGTAACAAAAAATGACAACCCAAAGACTGGGATCATTCACAAGAATTATCCAACTTCATAATCACAGCGGGAATCACCTATCTTATGCCAAGTCTCAGAGGCTCTCAGTTCTACTTCATCCATTCTGTAGTGAAATTTCTAATGAAAGAGATCCAGGACTGAAAGTGGGGAATAAGTTAAACAGGTTTTTGATGTAATATAGCAGCAAAACTAAATCAACACAGAATAAATTTATTAGATTTCCAAATATAAGAACCTACTGGGTTCAGTTGCTATGTAGTGCTAAATGGAATGCTAACTGAAAAAATTGCAGCTAGTCCCTTACGGAGCTAAGTGTGAAGAATTGCATGCCTGAATCACAGCAAGTCTACACCTGATGTAATTAGTTCTGCACCTCATAAGTGTGACCCTCAAATGAATGTGACTGCACAAATTGTACAGAAATCTGTGACTGAGAAAGAATCTCTTCCCAGTGTGGTGATGTTCTACAGAGGTCCACTTGATGGCTCAATGACAGCTCAAGGTCTTAAAATGAGATGACTGTGCTGTGTAGATATGCTAGGATATTTGTCATAGAAGAAAGAAACGTTAACAGCTGTATTTGTTAAAAGAAAGGGACTGAACAGTAACAAAAACCTTCAAGGTAAAATTAAGTATATGGTGTAAATGGAAAACAGGTTATTTTTTCTAGACTTTGTTTTCATTTGAGGTGGTTTCACAATAGTGCAGTTCTATTGATTTTACCACTCCATAAAGGAATAATCAAGCTTTTCAGCAGATAGATGATCTTGAACAAAATTCTCATAGCTGATTAATGCTGAAATTTGGGGAGTTTTATTCTATAATTACCTCCTCTGGACCTTTAGAATATTGGCTAGATGCTATTTCTTCCTAAGATCCTTTATAATTATATACTTTTCTAAGGAAAATACACAGAGAAATAAAGATGGCAAGGGAGAAAAACAATGCCACTTTGGGATATTTCTCAAAAGAAGACTAGAATTTGTGTAAATGAGAAAACAGTTGATGGTGAGATCTGTGGAAGAAAGAAAAAGAGAAAGAAAGGGTGCTCAAAGACAAAGCAGAAAAGATGTCTTGCTGGAAAAATTCATAACTTATCTTTAATTTGCTCCAGGATAGTGGGGTAAACATAACAGGAAGACCTTTTTTTTTTTTTTTCCCCTATGACAAAAAATGAAAATGTGCTAGAAATAAGATCTCATGAGGAGACATCTTTGAAGAAAAATTCAAGAACATTTTGAGGTCCAATAGTTATTTCTCTAACATTTCAAGGAGGCCAACTTCCCCATATAGACATGCATATAATTGCAGCTAGCACTAATCAGTAAATAGTACATTGGGTTTTTTCTTTCTTTTGAGATGTGGAAAAGAGGTTTCATATCACGAAATAGGCTAGCTTTAAGGGATGAGCAGTTCCAAATTCATAACAAACAAACCATGCATTTCAAAAAAGTTGTACCTTCCCAAGATCAAGCAAAGGACTAACTGTGAATCATAACAAAACCAATTTTTTATCTTAGCTTTTTAACTCCCTTGTGGTAAAAGAATAGAACAGACAACACGTTCTTTCGCAGACAGACAAGCGAAGAATAAAGCTGGCCAACTTCAAAACAGGACTTTGGAGGAATTTCAGCAAAATATCTTATAGTAAAACTGTGAAAAACCTTCAACAATATGTGAAGTCCCCTGGCACATTTTGTCTGAGTTACTGCTTCTTTCTGAACGTATCACTCACAAGCTGCATCAAGATCTATCTGGACATACCCGAAGGGCTCAGCTGTATAGCACTCCTATTTTGTTGCCTCCTTCGCTAAACTCCACAGCAAAGGAGCTGGATGAAACACCTTCAATGGAGTAAGAAGTCTCTTAGTCTCTTCACCAGACAGTTCTAGGACCATGCATAAGACCATGAGATATGATACTGTTGAGGCTTGGGCTTTGTTCTCGTACTGTCCCAGTTTAAAGAATTTTTGTCATTATCATGCTAAGGGAGCCTGCAGGGTTACACCCAGACCCTTTTCAGGGCTCTAGACAAAGGGGTAGGTGGGGGGCTGGTTTCCGGAGTGCTGCTCTCTCACCGGCGAGCTCTGAGCAGGAGGACGCCCTGTCTCGATCCCACACAGTCAAAACGCCGGGAAGCGAGGTTTCTCTGCAGTCAGACTGCCCTGCATCTGCTCTGCGTCCAGTTTACTACCTCTAAGACCACAGGCTGACCACCAGAAAACCCAAACGGTGCGCGGAGAGCCCTTCCTCCTCCTTCTCCCCTACATCAGACGCAGCTCCCGTCTGCCGCCTCTCCCCCTCCCGTCTGCCGCCTCCGCAGCAGCGTGGACCCGACCCCGCCTTCCACCCCTGGGACCGAGCGCAGGCAGAGCGTGTCTGCAGCTGGGAGAAAGGACTGGAACTGAGTTATTTGTTCTGTTTTGTTGTTAATTTTTCATAGCTGCTGTTGTTTCTGTTTGTCCGGTTAGGTATATTAGTAAAGAGCTGTTATTCCTACCCCCTTAGCTCTGCCTTAGAGTTCCTAATTTAAAAATTATAATACTTGGGAGGGAGAGGACTT
>JANRMJ010000001.1:82512894-82529781 GCA_025584955.1 Alethe diademata
GTAATTCTGAACTACTACAGACACTTCAGCCAGAAATTCTCTGACATTCACTTACGAGTGTGCCAGTGAGTGTGAAATCAATGTCTGATATAAAAAAAATTAAAAAAAAAGGGAAAAAAAAAAAGAAAAAAAAAGAAAAAAAAAGAAAAAAAATTTGGCTTGAGTACAAGGTGTACAGTGATGTTAGCTCACTTACAAACCTGGTTTGCTACCTAAGCTCGAGACACTGTGATCTCCAACTCTCTTGGCACATGTGCATGTGCACACACTTGCATATTGCTGGCTGTCTTACCACTCTGAAGCCTCTTAGCAAATTTCAACCAAAACAGGTAAAAAATGAGGTTCCAAACACATGAGGTTCCCTCAAGTTTGGCAAAAGATTGCAAGAAAACCCCTAAATGGAGGAGAAGCTGAAGGCTATCTTTCTGAGACGCCATGGAAATATATTACAAGTACGTCTCAAGAGCCGTAACATCTCTGTCAGCACTCTCCCTGTATAAGGTATCAGAAAACCCAGCCATATGAGGCTGAGAGATAAGCAGCAACCAGCCTTCATTAGCTTTGGGGCTAAAACTACTTCCTTTATTTGTTATAACAGCAAGTAGGAGTATCTTTAAATATCACTGGAGTGTAGGTACTCTGTGTGCTAAGGGCTATACAAACATACCAGAAAGTTATTTTTCCTGCCCTAGAGAGGTTGCCATTTCCTCACTGAGATCAGAGAAAAATGATAAAGTCTCAAAATCAACCCACACGCCCTTGGGAGATACTCGGGTGCACATTTCACAAAGATGTTGCACTGGACATTTGTGAGAGAATACTGCTCAGATCCCCAGAGCCAGCCCAGAGGTGCACACTGAGCAGGAGGCTGCTTTAATCCTCTCTTGGCTGCGCATAGCAGCCGCTAATGCAGTGGAGTCAGCTGACGTCTGATAAGGTTAGTAGCTGATATGCTGCCTGCACCTTATCAATAAGTAGTTTTAATAACTCTAAGTCACCAGAACCCCCCAAGAGAGAGGGTATCAGTAACAGTCATATCATGATAATTTCTTGCTCTTTCATACCCTGAATAAAAGCCAAGACACTCAAAGAGATCACAATGAAAATATACACAGTAGCTATGTAATTATTTTGGAGATTTTTCTAATTGAATTTTTTAAGCTTTATTAACTGAACTGTAGTCGATAAAAGGGAAATAAAAATAGCACAATCACACTCTGTAGATTGCATGAGAAGTCACAGATCACAGCAATACCTAGGATTTTACGTACACAGAATATTTGGTTCTCTTTTAACGGATAAATCACACATGGACAGATGGGTTCACATTTTCTATTTGCTTGTTAAAGAGTTTATACATTTTTTACTCCCTAATTTATGCAGTATAAAAAACTTTCATAGCTTTTATTTCTATAAATATTTTCTATTAAAATGGTGTGGATATAGGGAGAGGAAAAATAAACTTAGTCCTACATCCTCAGTTTATGTCAGCATAAACAGATATGCTTCTGTATCTAAATAAACTACTGTGAATCAAGGTAATTTTTAATATTTGAATTTGTTCATAATACACAGTGTTTTATTTAAAGTGATTAAGTACTCCATGTAAAAAGCTTCTTAAGACCATGTCTATGCAGCATTCAGAGTAGCTCAACATCAGAGGAACTTGCACTAGCAAGAAATCATTCCGTTTGGGGATGACTGGTTAAATGATTAAAGTATACATATAGCCATGATAAAATTAAACATACTGAGAGAAATCATGCCCTTTCTAGAGTGTGTGGAAGTTTCTTCAACTGCCTTTGATAATCCAGAACCTGGCCTTCAGTTAAGGATGACGATGTGTCAGAACATCACAGATGCAATATAAAGAAAATAATGCAAAATGATAGTAGTGTCTTCTGACCCAATTGGTTCTTATCTCTCCAACAAAAATATCCATGTATGTCTTACATCAGGAATTAAATGATTACTGATCTACAAATTTTACTATGCTCTGAAGCAAGCTAATTAGTTTTAGACAAAACAACCTGTACTAGAAAGTTAAATTGTGGCCTATATGTTTTAGAATTATTGGCATTTTATTCATATTCATCACCGAAAATTAGGGCAGAAAAATGATGCTTTCAATCAAGCAAATTCACCATAATAATTTCCTAATTGACAAGATGCCTGATTACAATTTTTACTCTATCTTGCTAACTTATAAAAGATCTTTTAAAAGTGAATTTTTTGCCTTCCAGTGTATAAGCATTCGAAAGTGATGCTAACTCTACTTCACAGGTTTCTTTTGCCAGGGAAGTCCTAAATAGCTTTGGAATCTTCTTATTTTATTTGACAGTCCATGCTTTTGGTTGGTAGGCTAGTTGGATGTTTTTTCATGGTGCCTTGTCATGTATAATTTTGAGTTTGCTCCACAAAACAATTTTTTTTTCAGCATGCAGTCAATAGAACACAAGAATACCAGAAAATTGGATAATTAGTAAAAAAGTAAGAATACTTTCTTTTATCACAAAAACATAATATTTTTTAAACTCATCTTTTCAGAATCTGAGAATTAACTACATTTGAAGACAAGGCAAAAGTTCTTGATCTATTAAATTCCAATCTTTTTGATTCAAGTGCCAAAAATTGTTATGATATTATTTATAACTTTCATAAATAAGGAAAGATCATCCACACAGTAATACTAAGGAAACAGAAACAAAGTAGAAAAAAACCAGCTGAAATAAGGAAATTAACCCTCCACCTCTGTTCTCCAAGTGTCTTTTTGCATCTTCTGTGTCCATTTGATATGGATGAATTTTTGTGCATATGCTCCCAGTCACTTCTGTGAGACCATGATTTTAACCTCAAGCTCCAGTCCAGAGAAGCATTCAGGTGTTTTAAGTTTCACCAAAATCAATGTTGGATTACTCTCAGACCTAAAAAATATGTGTTTAAGCTTCTGCCTGAATCAACTACAGTGTTTATACCCACCTAGGGGTTGTAAATTGGTATTGAGAAAGCAGGTAAAAATGCCCGCCATTAGAGCAGTACTGCACTCTTAATGTTAAGATCATACCATAGAAGGCTTTAACCTTGGTAAATTAAGTCATCTGAGACTAAATTTTCCATGCTCAAATGCCTGCCTTAATTCCCTCTCCTATCACAGCATACTCACATAATGACTACAACTGAAGATGAAGCACAGCAAGGTGCTGATTTCTCCCCTTATCTCAGTGTCTTGATTTCCATGCAAAGAAAAAGAGATAATCAAAAGGAACAAGAACAGAACAGGCATCAATTTTAAAGAGTCCCTCAGACTCCAGCGTACCTGGGAAACACCATGGCATATTGCAGAAAGTACAGGTGAAGATATTTACCTTGTTCCATCCAGCTCTAGAATGACTTAGTTTGCTAAGTGGTCACTTCACTCTGCAAAGGAGACTTCACTTTAGCATGGGTACTTAATCTCCTCTCAAAGAGGCACATAGTATTTTATAGAAAATACATTCTAGCTACCAATAGTTGAAAATTTTTATTTCCACATGCACAGTGCAACACCTTGACTCTGTAATGGGACATTAAGTCATTCAGAGCTGTAAAGCAAGCCTATGTAGATCTTCTTCTTGCAGGCCTTTTCTTCTTATCAGAGATAACCCAAAAATCTGGATCTTATTAAAACGTACAGTGTAATTCTAGCACACTTACATTGTAAATACAGAGGCTACAAAGCAACACGATGAGAGAAAATATGGGGAAGTGAGGCAGATTTAGAATCAGTTCTCCCTGGGGCCAGCATGTCCTTGCAGTTGAGTACTTGCTACTAAGCTTTGCTTCAGTAAAATTGGTGATTTCCTGAAGAGCAAACAACATTGTTCATTTTCTGGGGAGCAGCCAAGATTGTTGTAGGCAGAAAAGCTCCCCAGGTATCACAAGAGTAGCTGGTAGAAAAGATACAGAGGTGCTTCTCCACACAGAAGAGGAAGCAGATGGACGGACAACAGAAGATGATGGACAGGGAGCTCCCTAGAAGCCAGAGGATGCTGTGTAATCTCCTTGCCACCAGGCATTTAGGGACAATGTGGCCACTCTTCTCTTGAAGTTGCATAACACAATAGTGAAAATACAAAGGAAAACGAATGCTACCAATCACAGACTTCCTGGAAAATGCTAACAGTATGCATTGGCCATGGTGTTTAATAAGGTTGGGACAATTTCCCTCCTAATAAATCTTTGCCAATAGGGGATGAATATAGCATAGGCTCAGAACAAGAAAAGGAGATATTATCTACCCTGGTAAGGGCACAATAAGTGGATTAGGATACTGAAAGACAGCAACCAACAGGAGTGAAGAGTGTAAGAAAGAGACAGGAAAAACAGTTGAGATTATCATAATAGATAAGATAATGAAAGTACGATATAAGGAAGCTATACACAGACCAGAGGGGTATTTTGTGTGGGGACTGGAGATACCTTTCCCACCACTGAGCAGCAAATAAGAGGTGGGAATGGACAACTGTTTTACTTGTAAAAAGCATTTCCCAAAGAATAGTAAGTACTTGAGACTCTCAACTCACATTATTCCTACTTCAACTTACCTTGAAAAATGTTCGCTTCATCTGACTAGGTAAATGCTTGTCTTTAAAGAGGATGTTGACTTATTACAGCTATCTGCATACTTACTCTTTTAGCTTGACTGGCAGATATCAAAACATATAGTGAATTGAAAAACTGACATTGAGTATAGTGTGGAGCATTTTCAGAATTTTACTTGTTTGGAAATTACATTCTGTTTGTTTTCATTAAAGAGATTGGAAATTACAGAACAAGATTAGTGTAAAATTATACACTAAAGATATGCTATAGCTGTCTGAAATAATTGTAAAAGAAAGGAAAGGTCAGACAAAATGTGTCCTACATATAATATCAGCTCAATTTCCTTAACATTTCACAAATGTTCAAAAGGAGACAAACACGTTAATGAATTCAGAACATGTGAAAAGCAGTTCAAAAAATGTAAGTGGGTAAGATACTATAGTAACATGTCACATGTCACATATCTTCAAAGGCAAAACTTATTTTATAGGCAAATACAAATACAGTGATTTTTCAGGAAAGCATAAGATTTTGTTTGTGTATTAAAATCACCAAAGAAGAAAGTATTAAACAATGCCACCTAAATTAAGTTAAATTTAAATTTGGGCTTAACTATAAAATCCCAAAATCAATTAAAAGGAAGCGCAAAATCAGAATTCAAATCAGTAAAAACTAACACATATGCAATATTGATAATGTAGGTAGCTTTAAAATAGTTTGTATAAATAATTCAGATTTGAGCCCAGAAACTTATTGTGCCTGAGGCAAAACTCATGCTAATTTTTAAAAAAGTACATTAAAATCCCCATTATCTTTTAATATTTGTTAAAGACAAAATCTATTTCTTAAAAAAAAAAAAAAATAGAAAAAATGCAAACTAACATTTTGTAAGAAAGTGTCAGTGCTCACAAAATTTACACAAGTGTTCCCAGCTAAAACCCTTCCCAAAACTCCAGAAATATCAGAGGCTTTTTGTTTACTCACCATGCTCATTTTTAAACAGAAAATTGAGTCAGAAAGCTTCTTAATTGTATGATTTACACAAGCTTAGTGGAAATATATCTCATACAGAAGTCAAGGACTATGTTGATGATTAACTTTTTTTTTTTTTTTTTAAGCTATATAGATGAAGAGGTCAATGGTTTTCCAAGGGACAAATTGAAACAGTGTAACAGATTTTATTTAACAGAATTATTGAGAAAAAAGAATATGCAACTTCTATGCACAGACTAGGCATTATTTAATTTTTAATGTCTGGACAGTTTTAAAACACATTTGGATTTACATTATACAGAATAAGCAAAAACCTTTCCATTTCCCCTCATTCCTGGATGAAATGACACTTAGCACTTCTAAGTGATTTTATGTAAGACACAACTTACAATTTGTGAGACTGGAAACTTGAAAAGACAACAGATTTTCCTCAAAATTGTATGGTTTTACTGTTAAAAGACAATAAAAGAAGCTGGGCAAGCTCAACATGAAAATACATTTCATATAAACTTGTGACAATCCCTGAAAAAAAAACCAAACAGCAAGAGCAAGAAAAGCAAAACAACACGTGAACAACAAATAGAAATATACTATAAAGCGCATTGACTTGCCACTTAAAGGAAAAGCCAGAATTATGCTTTCCCACATCCAAGAGCTCTTCTCCACCACACGTGCAGGTACACACCCATCCTAGAGGTGCAGCCTTTCTGTCCTGTGCAGTATCATGTGAGCTGCACATCTCAGCAATGGAGGTGTCCAGCCTGTTTTTTGCAGGGCTGGGACTTTTCTTAGCACAAGTTAAAAGAGCGCCAATGAACCGGCCTTGCCATTCAAACTCCCAAGTGCTGCAGAGCCACAGGGAATCAGGTGAAACATTATGTCCTAAATAGGAGCCATAAATAAGAACTCTACAGGTCTGACAGGGCTCACACTAGAGGTGCTGAGAGCCACTGATTCTGTAGCAAAACTAAAAGTACAACTGAAGGAAGAGTGACAAATTTAAGATGACATGAATGGGGAGAATATTATATGCAATGAGGTTGCTCTCCTATCCACTTTCACTGCTCAAAAGGATCAGGATGGGAAGAGTCAAAAAAGCACTTCATAAGAGTTGTGAGATATTTTTTACAAAGATATATCATTTGCTGCAAAAAAAATGGTATTGTTGCAACCCTTCCCATTCAGGGCTGAATTTAAATGCTTTCAAATTTCATGCCTTATTTGAAATGCAGCAGAGACCTATAGACTTATTACTGTCCTACACCATGACATTGCAAAATATGCCAGCACTTCCTAGGGAGGCCTATCCACCGACCCATTGTGAGGCTATATTTAATTTACTGCCTCTTATGAGCTACAAATCTCATTTGTCATCACAGTTCTTAAGCTTCCTGCCTTCCACTGAGATTTCTTCACTTTCCCACAGTCTTCATTTTCAAGATTAATCTCATTTTGTTGTCTTTCTGCCCATCTTTCTAATCTCTCCAAGACCTTTTTATTATGTTCTGTACATGTTATTTTCAATGGCTCTTGAGTTAGTATCAGTATTCAGGCATTCCATTCAAAATCTGCTGTCTTTTCCAAATCACTCAAACAGATAATTAATAATAATTATTACTGTGAGATTTTGAAGAAGTTAGACATAATTTCCAATAGGCTTTCTCTTGCCTCTACCTATTGTTAGCAGTGTGCAAAAAACTAAAAAAAACTCTTCATAGTTAAGCCAGGGTCATTTGAAATAGAAATACCATCTAATTAGTAGTATGTATGAAAGAAAAAAAAAGAAAAAAATTAGAAAAGAGTAGAGTTTTATAAGGCATTTGAGGAAAAAAAAACAAACCCTAGATATTTCCTCTTTAATTAAAAAGATGCTGCTCTTATCCAAGAACCAAAATAAGAAGTAAACGTATAGCACAAGTTGAGAGGAGGGATTTACCACAAACTAACTAAAATCTTATCAGAGCCATATACATATGTATTCATTATAGTAGAATAAAAGCTCAATTCCTCTCTTATCTCCTCCCACTTGGAGAAACTGCTACTTTCCATTAATGCAAAAATATGTAAGGTATTATTTTTGAACATAGATCCAAGCCAGGTACTGTGAACCCCTTCTCATACAAACATGGAAAAGTCCAAAGGGGTTCTGGTAAGATGCTTGGATTCCCATTTCCCAACACCCACAGACTAGTGACTAAACCACCTGCCAGTGCGCGTTCTCCTTCACGCAAGTCAGCTATGAAGTTTTTTATCCCACACCTTCTGAGTATGTGCAAACTCTGTTTGGGCTGACTGCGACTGCATAGTGTTTTCATATCATCATATATCCAGGACCATGTCTATTATATCAGATACCTTAAAGATGGGGAGAGATATAAAGTATGTTAATTGCCCTGGTAAAACTACAGCTCAGATAACTTGGAGCAAAACAGTACTTAAACTTCAATCTTCTTATAAAAGTGACAGTCACTTTCCCAAAATTGATGCTGTAACATTACTCTACATGAATCAAATCTACATTACATATTATTCCACCAGGGGTTTTTTTCAGGTTTTGAGTTATCACTCTTCCATTTATTGCTGTTTTGCTCTTCATAGAAAGTGTCAGTGAGGATTACAACTTAGATCTCTTCTTGTGAGATCATTGAAATGTGATGATGTAAGGATTTATCCCATTTGTACCACACTTTAGTGATTGCCCTAAATGCTGCCCTCTGCAATCCATCTCTGCCAGACATAACTGACGAGATAAGTAAAAGCAGCAGTCCTAGTGATGCATGGGACTGCCTCTTCAGTGCAGCAGGGAAAACTCGCAGTTATTGTGAACTAGACAAACAAAATCCAGAAAAAAAGGTCACATTAAGTTCTTTTGGTTGGTCAATTTGAATTTCTATTTTTTTTTCCTTTTTACTCAGCCAATAGCTTAGGAAAAACAAATGAACTAAACCCAAAAGTAAAATCCTCCTCAACCCATCTATTTTCAACACAGTTTTGAATATTTACACATATGCTTTGCTCCTAAATGCCAGCTTTTGGCTCAAAGATAATTTTTTAAAGCCAGACTGCAAACATGTATTCAAGAAGAGAAATGCTGGAGAACTTTCATTCCAGCCTCACACCATCCCAGGCATTGTGAGGAAATATCAAATGAAGCAGGAATTACTACATTAATCTCAAATTTAGTGATAAAGCAAAATAAGCATTCCAATAGCCATGATGATAGCACCACTGGCTTTTACCTTTCTGACTTACTTCTTCTGCAAATGTTTTGAATAACAATAGAAAACTTCCATTTACTTGTTTCAGGGTTGTGAATCCTTGTTCAAAAACAGACAGTAGCTGCTCTTAATTAAAATGAGAAGGGAAGTGGTAGAGAGACCAGTATTTCAGGCTTAGAGAATGAGTATAGTGTTAGGTGCACAGTGTCATCTAGAGGCCAAAAAGAGCTCTTCATAAAAAGCTTTACAGTGAAGGCCTGAGGTTTTTTTCCCTTGCTCTGATAACCAACATTTGTGTCACATAAATTATCTCTACAAGTATCTTGAACTGAAGACCCACTGCAGTCATTCTGAAAGTCTGCACCAACACCTGCAGATGAGGGCAGGAATGCTTCACTGAAAGGTACACATAAGTGACTGGACTGTGTGTGACCAACCTCAGGAACTATTTTCTCCTTACATCTCCAAAAATAGTTTTGAGCACAGGGATCAGCAACTGTTTGGCACCACGAACCAGCAAAGATGATTTAATTTAAATGAATTTGTACTGACTGGGAGGGATACCACTACATTTTAAACTGTAAATTTATGCCATTGTCTCCATTTTTTATAGGAACATAGTACAAAACTGACATTCAGTAAATAGGATATAGTAAATCTAGAAAGAAATACTTCATCATTATTGTTATGAAAGATGCAAGAGAAAAGAACTAATTTTTTCTTGAAATCAGCTGGAATATGTTCCAACAGAGGAATCTTAATTTACTAACCAAATGAGAACACAAAATATTTGTATCATCCTCAGTATTAGAACATGACAACATTGCAAAAGTTGAATTTTCAATCTGTATGTAAGAGAGTATACTTCTCACATGTTTCCATGCTGTATTCCATTGTTTCCAGAAGAATGATCCCCACGTTAATACACATAAGAAAACTACAAGACATCTGACAACAGCCTAACATGGAGTTAGGAAGAGTGCTTACTGCAAACAGAGTCTAGGCAGATTAGTATCACACTAAGAGGAAAAAAACATTGCCATTAAGGAAATTATGCACACAAAAATATTTCAGGCTTGGTAGAGGCTTGGTACAAACCTAATTTGGTTTCTGCTGAAAAAAACCCCAAACAAACCAACAAATCAGTTGGAAGTATGTTATAAAAGGGTGTTCAGACTCATTCAGGGGTAGTAGAGTTAGTACTGACCCCATTAGACCAAGAGAGAGACACCGACAGAGAGAGAGAGAGAGAAAGAAAGTGGTGGAGCACTGCACTGTCAGAAAAACTCCTAATGCACCCTTGGAAAGAAAGAGGGCGAGGTGTATTAGACACATTTTTATTCCTTAGCACTGAATAATCACAGCTCCTGCCCCCTAAGGATGCAGTTCACCTGTGATGAACGAATGAAGTCAGATGCATGGTGGTCCAATCCACATTTATGAGAGAAGGTACCTAATGAGTACAGTTAATCTGGCAATTCAGGACCCTGTGAGAACTAACGCTTTCTCTGTTCTCAGTTGCATCAATATAATTCCTTTTATCTTAGTCAAAGTTCAGTTTCTCCTTCAACCTAAAATAGTATTACCAAACCTATACCTTCTTGCAACTTGCATGAAATCTACTTATATATTATTTTTTTAATTCCTAATAGCATCTACAAGAGTTAAAAGTAAGTGGCAACTAAAACTTAATCATATGTAATTGCAAAATATTTTTTCTTTCTGCAATTCAAACCAACTGGAAAGAACAAAAAGCAGGAGAAAAAAAGCCTACAAGTAATTTATCTGCTATTTCCCCTTCTATTTAAAGTGCAGTTAACATTACTGTCTGTAGGAATTTTCTGTGCTGGAAGAGGAAAACACCTACTTGTTTACTAATTCTATAGTTCAACAAGAAAGTCCACTGTTGATATAAACATATATATTGGACATATACTATTTTTATGCTTTTAAAAAATTGTGTCTATAGTAAAAAAATTATGTAAAACCTAAAAAACTTTTACAAGTAAGAAGAGTTATCAGAAAGAATAGAAATATATATTCTATCACAGAGCATGGAAGCAAGAAGCTATCAGCACATTAGTCTTCTCCCACATCTCCAAAAGTACAATGAATTTTAATGTAAAGTGTTAAAATTTAAGAATGAAAGTGCTGAATAGAATTATTTATAGAAGAAAAGACCACACTGCCAGTACTTCACTGAAAAGCCACGCCTCCAAAGACTGTAATGGGTCTTAAGAAAGGACAGTGAATTTATTCTACATAAAGGATTCTTTTTTTTTTTTTTTGCAGAGAAGATTTCTTCTTTTCTTAAATTTGATACCACTGGGCTCTTACTTCACAAATTCGAAGTACAGACTTCATAGCCTGGTAGTTTATAAAACAGTAGCTCTCTAACATTATTGCAAAGTCACATTAAACAAACAAGGGTACTCTTCCAGTTTATTAGTATTTATACACACATTTTAAAACGATGTTTTGATTGACTCCTATGCATCCAACAGGGATTTTTTTTTCCTTTCTGTCTCCTCATGCAATGAGGCTAGAGCACTCTTAAAAAATAGCAGGAAGGTAGTATTTAAAGTCACTAGTTGGAAAAATGTTTTGACAAGGAGTACTAGGTCTCTTCACATAGACTTCTCACTGATGAATTATCAATTAAACCCAAAGAGAATCCATGACACACAGAATGAGAGACTTGCACAGGCAAGGATTTGCATCTTGGGTTTTATTAAACGTACAATTTTTTGCCAATAGCTTCTTCTATAACCTGAGACAGTAAATGCTCCTGAGAATTCAGCTTGCATATATATGAGAAATACAGCAATCACATGGTTTTTCAGTATTTTTTAAACAAAGTTCAGAAAAGAAAAACAAAAGCTATTTAAAGCATAGAGATGAAATCAGGGAGTGCACAGCAAAATTTCTTTTATCTACCAAAAAGGGCAATTCAGAGAGATGATTAATGGTTGCATGTAAAGGGCACTGAGGAAACATTACTAGAAAACATTTCCATTCCAAACAGATCTATTTGTTAGCTCTCAAAGCAGACTATTATATGCTGCAGGTAATTGAAAGTAAAATAATAAGATTCACAGAGTGCCTGATATTTCTATTTTATATCTGAACACTTAAGGGTTTCCAATACCCATAATATTATGTCTACAGTATGTAATCAACCACTGGTATTCTCACTTGGTCATCCAGATATTTTAAAAATCATTCATCACATTCTGAATAATTTATAGTTTCAGAGTAGAATTCCAATCAGACTTAGCTGCTGAAGTTCCTAAAGCAGAATATTTATTTTAACTGTAAAAAAAGTCGAGTTTACAGTAATATGTTAAGCTAAAATAACAGGACCAAAGTCAGTTTGGATGTCTCTGCTCTAGGGGTATAACGCAGCACAGATCAGAGTAAGGCAACCGAAAGTAATCAAGTTCTTATACCCAAAAAGATATCAAAAGAACCAGCTGGAAGCTGAGTGATTTCAGATTAGTTTCCAAGTAATGGAAAGAAACAGTTACCTTAAGTAAACAGAAGGCACTAGACAGGCTAGATGGATTGATATTACATTAAGAAAATCCACTGAATGCCTTGCTGGAATAAAATACTAACACATATTTCCTCTTACTATTCCAACACTAAGCTCACACTTACATTGAAGTAATGGGATGGTGGTCCAAAATAGCTATTTGAAATTCAAAATGAGTGACAAAATAACTGTTGATTAATTAACTAAGAATTTTTAATTTAAAATAACTTTGATTAGAAATTTTTTTTTAAATTCTTTTCCTATCATATCATGGTTTAACCCCAGCCAGCAACCAAGCACTAGCAGTCTCCCCACCAGTGGAATTGGAGAGAGAATTGGAAAGGCAAAAACTGGAAAACTCATGGGTTGAGATTAAGTCAGTTTAACAGGACAAGCAAAAGCTGCACACACAAGCAAAGAAAATCAAGGAATTATTTCACTGTTTCCCATGGACAGGCAGGTGTGTCAGGAAGAAGAACAGACAGGATACCAGGTATAGACATAGTGTATGTCAGTGCCAACCACAGCACTCCTACCTAAACTTTTTCAAACTCAAAACACTGCAATTCTTTCCTTATTTGTTGCTTGACATAGAACTTACTCTCACTGTCAATGCACATCTTGCTCTCCAGAGAGGTAAAATGGCTTCTTACAGCATTTCTCCATGTTTTGCTGCTGCTTTTGGGGGAAGAAGATTAAATATAAAATGCTTTTAGTAATGAAAAAACCAACAACTTTTTATTGTCTGTCAGACCCTGAATCATTCCTTGTATAGCAGGGATGGTTTCAATCACAGAGTGCAACATTCTCAGCTAAGCCTTGTTCCTGAAAATGTGTTTTCTCATTTTTCCATGAAATTACAGTTACCCTTCATCGTGGCTGTGATAGATATAAAGACCACCACTCTTTTTTTTGTAAATTTCACAGAAAACCACTGTTATGAAATTTTGATTATTTTTGCTTAGAATGCCATCAAAAAGTAAAAATTTGCTTTTAAATATTTTATCTGTGGGCTCTAATATGGCTCTGTAATATCGTTACCCTTTTCATTTCATGTGAACATAATTCAGAACAAAAAATATTATAGCTCTACACAATTCCATGGATTTAAAATTCACTTCATTCTCTAAGGTGTGTTATTTCCTGATAAATTCTGATGCTGAAGCAATAAAAAATCTGCACCAAACCTATGCAAATTATACCTTTGTAAGTCTCTAATAAATGCTATATACTCAGCTGTGGGGATTTTGGGGGATTTTTTAAACTAAATTGAAATATCATAAACGATTAATTGCTCTTTAATTAACTTTATTTTTGCAGGATTTAATTCTATTATAACTCCTTTACGATATATTTTTTATTTAGAAGACGCTACAAACACATTTATCAAGCTTTTTTCCACATTTGAAGAAAGAATGGTAATTTAAAGTTTATCATTGACTTCATGTTATGTTATGATAACAAAAGTATTTTCTTATCTGCTGCATGTAACATTTGACAAAAGTGCTATAAGATTTTTTTTGTTGCTGTTGAATACTCTTGAAAATTTATTTTTCCCACAAGTGCTTGTCAAGTCAGATCTTGGTAACTACACAGACTGTATTAGAACAGAAATAAAGTGAATGCTGGAACTGATCACAACTGAAGCCACCTTCTGACATTTTAAACAAGTTTAGTGGATTTTACTGTTACTGAATTTGCTTGCTTTTAATATTTTGAGGCACATGTAACCAAAAGACACCGTAAAATGGCAATAATTTTAATTTTCTTTAGTCTTTCTGCAGTATCTTGAAATGCTGCTTGACCTTAAAGTGTTGCTTGCCAGAGAGGAATGAAGGTTGTGGAACATCTCTTGATGTTTTTTTCTACTCTATTAATAGCTATCTAGTTTTGTCAATGACCATCTCTATTTGCCAAGATACAAAAATCAATAATATGCATTTTGATGAAACTGGGCTCTCAGGAAAAAAAAAAAAAAAAAAAAAAAAAAAGGCCACAGACGATCTATAATATTATGTTGCAACTTTTCCTGTTGTTATACTCATTCAGTTGTGCCAAGAGAGTTCAGTAACAAGAAGAAAGTGTGACAGAGATATCTCAGGACATCATGTGTTCAGCTTGCAGAGGTTTTTTTCTCTCATTTTCTAGAACATCATTAGTATTGCAAAATTTAAACACTGGAAGCACTAACTTAGAGAATTACCCTGCTAATTCCTTTCAAATCCTTCAATGCCAGATTCCTTAAGAATTGTTTAATTTTTGCGGCTAAATAAAAAACTGTAGACCTGAGATCTGATGGGAAATAAATCATTCAGCATCTTTCCCAACTTTAGCTTCCACTATCAGATTCAGAATTTGGTCCTGAGCTCCCTGAAGAATGGAGGGAAATCAGAAAGCACACTGATCAGAGTGCTGAGTAAACACTGCAGAGCTGAAAGGCACTTGGTGGGTGCCATGTGTGTTTTGCAGACTCTTGGCTGCAATGTATTCTCGTTACCAGTTTGTTGCTGTTAAGTTGCCCATGTGGCCATACTTATGCATGGAGTGCACGAAATGATGATTGAAAGGATCAGTATCATGGCCAAAAAACAACCCATCAACAGGGAATGTGGCCAGCAATGGACACAGAATGGCAGCTGCACATAAATTCACACTCTCCCCATCCCCTCCATCACAATGTTTTGCATCTCAGTACTCTGGAATCCAAGTAAGTCTTCCTTTTGCATTTAGGTCCATTTTATTAAATGCCTTGAATACATATTGTGAGTCTTTGCTCTTTGATACCTACTCTCAACAATTTTGAACTAGAAAGTACAGTCAAAGATCTGAAAACAACATTGAGAGTGTTTCTGTAAGCACTAAAGTAGTATTTATTAAAAAAAAATCTGCTTTCTGAATCATTGGTCTCTCTTTCCTACCTATCTAAATCAAAGCCAAGCCCTTTTTTGCCTAGAAATACTAAAATGTTTATTCTTGTCCTTATTCCTATTTGCTGTCATTTACCATTGATTTTTATTTGTCATCCACTATCTGCATTCATAACTCATAATTCATAACCACCTCTGGGAAAGTTTCAGATTTTTATAACATACTATATATTTAATATGAGAGAGATGCTTTTATTCCTACTATTATTTCCAGCAAGGACATTAAGGTTTTATTCTGGGTGTACCAGAATGCATTGCTGACAAGCAGAAAGGCACCAATAAATTATTCAGGTCATCCTAAGTGAATTCCAATAAAAACTTCACATACAACAGCATTTCTTTTGGAATTTAGCATTTGAGGCATTATTCTAGTTTTAAGCATTACTTTTTTGTATAATGGATTCACTTTTCCTCCCCTTTTCTGCATAGGTAGAGCTCAGTGCATTTAACCATCATGAAAGATGAACTAGAAATAATTTGGAAAAAAAAAAGTCCTGAAAATAAAAATAAAATCATTATCATCCAGTTCATTCTCTAACAATAACCAATGAGGAGTCTTCTGCACAAAGTACTGCTGGGAAGTACTTAATCTCTCCAGAATCCCAGGACATCAAGATGTTCCACGGCCCATTAAAATTGGGCCAGTTCTCCTTTGCATTCTCTATACTTTCCAAATTTATAACTATTTAGGGTCATGATACAATGGACATTAAATCTTGCCTTCAGATCAGTCAGCTTCACAAGGCACGCATTTGTTGGTGAGTGGTGAAAGTCACTGCATTTCTAAGCATAGACAAAAGGGAATTAAATTAATTGTTCAAGGATATATTCATAGAATATTCCTATGTTCACAAACAGGGGTAGATTATTTGGCAGAGTAACAGTGAAAAGCAAAATACAAATGATGAGTCCAACTTATTGTATAGACATCAGAACTACATTCATGGTCTGTTTCTTAGGTTTATTATCCTGCAACATAACGCACACATGAAGACATGAGCCTGACCCAGGGCTTTGTGGTCGACACTGCCCTCAGAGTCCTCCGAGTCCTCAGAGTGCAATGCACTACCATCGGAGAAAGAAAATTCATATTGGGAAATTAAAAGTTCAACAGTCCTCAAGTACCAACTTTCTAGGGATCTGTGCTCATGTTCTGGACAATGTTTTGGATACATATAGTGATAAGAAAGAAAAATATATGCACATGTTATTAAATTAGGGTTTCACTTCAGAAGCAAAACAAAATGAGATGCTTATAAAGGGGAAATAAATTTATTAATATTAGTCTGACTATAGCCTCTCTTCATCTTCTGAAAACCTAATATTTACACTTCAGTAACGAGGTTAAATTTTCAAAAGCTTTCTGAAATACTGAGTGCAATTTTGAGCTTTAATGTGTGCTTTAAGACTCATTTTTTGGTATTTCATAATCTCAGTGTTTGATTTTTAAGTGTTCAGAAATATATTTTTAAAAATAGTCTTAGAATAGGCCTCACATGCAATGCCAAAAACGCAGAAAAGTATTTATATCTCTACTGAGATAACAGAAATCATTGTATTGTAAACACAAGTGTCCTTGTTTGAAGGACAGGTGTCTGCCAATAAAGGCAGAAGCTCCTCTTTGAAATAGAGA
>JANRMJ010000001.1:82529881-82548236 GCA_025584955.1 Alethe diademata
AATGGGAAAAATTCTTTAAACTGGGACAGTAAGAGAACAAAAACCCAACCCCCAAGAACAAGAAAAGAAAATTACACACTACAAGGCTAGTAATTCTTCTAACAATCTTTTCAGAACACGTGTTGTTCCATCAACAAGTATGGTGAGAAAAATCGCTTCACATTAGAAACAAAGGTGCTTCTAAAATGCTTCCTTATGTCCTAGTTCCCATGACTGATGGTCTGGCTTGAGTGTCCAAAACAAATATTGATGGCTTGTTACATGAACTCAGCCTTTGATTCACATGTGTTTCTGCTTGTTTCTCTTTTACTTTTGGTTTCTAATGGAACACCAATCTTATTTTCATGCCCAGAGAACTGACCTAAGCTCAAAAACTCATGCTAAATTCTGGCATTAATGTTATTGCATGTAGCCTTCTCACTGCACCAAACACTCATCATTTCGAATTTTGGGTTTTTGCTTGTTTTTGACCACTGGAACCGGCGGTAAAGAGGGAAAGAAAACTTTCTTGTCTTGTAATATATCTTTATAAATATTTTTCATTTTCCTATAAATTAATTTCTCTCCATTGCTCCGAGAATCTACAGTATCTATGCTGCTACAAATGCTGTGTTCTTTCCCTATTATTTGTTTGGCAGGAAATCCTTAAAAATCAGTAAAATTCTTATTACAGAAGTTCTGATAAAAGTTTCCACAAAAACTTCATTGTCTTAAAAGGGTAGATATTTTTTTCCTGAGGCTTTCTTGCTGGCAATGTTTTAGCTACTCAAAACACTGCACTGACTATAAAGTGCAGGTGGTAATCCACCAGGAACCTTCTCTGTGCTTCCCCAAGAGTACAGTATTTTCTAGCCATGAAAAAACACTGTGTTTTAAACTATATATATATTTTGAGAGTCCTTTGAAAATAACAACATAAAAGTTTAATGGCCATTGTATTCCATTGTTTTTTTTTTCTATATACAACCTTATCATTTAAAGTTTTTCATATACGGCAACTAACATTTAGAACAAGCAAATTGTTTAGCCCAGGGATCAACACATCAGTGTTGACCCAACTGAGAACAAAAGCCTTGAATTTTTTCTTTCTTATTTCTATCCTAACAAGTGTAACAGGACTTTGCCCTATAAATCACATTTCAGCACTTGTGGCACTAAAGAGCACAGGTTTAATTCAGTAAACTGTCTTC
The DNA here is from genome assembly GCA_025584955.1 of Alethe diademata. NCBI lineage: Eukaryota > Metazoa > Chordata > Aves > Passeriformes > Muscicapidae > Alethe > Alethe diademata. Next base: position 82,531,072 of record JANRMJ010000001.1, read on the forward strand.
AGGAGGACCTATCACGACAGTCAGCACACCTCGTTTCATGAGGGCATGCAGATCATCTTTCACGGTTTTCACTGTCACCATCTAGATACTCATGGGGTCAGATTCTCAGCAAATATCAAAGCTAAAAAACAGCTGCTGGTGTAGCTGCTAAGGAATTCAGTCTTGCGCTTACCAGTGATTCTGAGTTGAACTCATTAATGACTGTTAATTCTTTGAAAGTTCATAAATATGTTTTCTTTAAAATGTTTGCACAAGGAAATACATAAAAGCACCTGTGACAAAAATAATTAAGAATCAAAAAGCAAACACAGAAATGTTAGCTGCCCAGTGTACCTTCATATTCATCTTTTAAAAATGATTGTGAAGCACATTTAACTTCAAATTATTAAACAGAAAGGAATTAACAAGTCTGTAGAAGTAATTGAATTGGCTCAATTATTAGTAAAACAGTCAGGAGATAATAGTCTTCTTCATTCTACTGAATTGACTAAATTGGCAAATGAGCTGAAGAACAGGCAAAGTTGAACAGGTTTCAAAAATCCCCTACTGCTTGTAGAGACCAAGATTTATTTGCTTATTTTTAAAAAACCTGTGTCTAGATCCAGTAATTACAGGAAACACCCTCAAAATCATAGGGAAAAAGCAGCTAACAAGATACTCTGAAGAAAGAAAATGAAAGCATACTTTGTTTCAAAAGGTGACTTTCCATCTCTCCAATGTAAATTAACATTAAACTGTTAGTTGCTTGTATAAGTAGCCTGGAAAAAAAATGCAATTTGGTTTCTAACATGCCAGGTACTGTCTGTTTGTTTCATAATTTTCAGCTCTGATCACTCACACTGGCTTTCATTTATCTTTGCAAATGAAGGGAATTAATCACAGAGTTCAAATTTCAGCAGCTGAAGTGGGAGCAGCAAAAACAGCTCTTGTGTTGCATTTCCTCTCAGAAGAAGCAGAGGAATGCAGGAGGGGAACTTACCCAGAGAGAGCTCTGCCTCTTTGTAAACACAGTGCGGCTGAATTTGACCGTGCTGCCTATGGAGGCTAAAACTGAATGCCATCCTCATTCTAAATTTAGCTGTTTAGTTTTTTGTTTGTTTTTTAACTGTTCTAGAAAGCTTTTCCATTCACTCAGTCACAGAGCTTAAATGCCAGCTGTGCTATGAAACAACTACAATTTAAAAGAGTATTGTGAGTACAGACCCCTGTGCCTTCCATGTAAGTGTATCCAAGGCACACAACAAAAGTTCTGGGGAGGAAATGATTTGGTATTCCTGAGTCTTGGGTTACAGAAAATACATTGGTAATTTGCTCAACAGACCAAATAGAATCTGCCTGCTCCTTACCACAGTCTGCAGAAAGGTATAGGCTTGTTTGTTGTAATAGAAATAAAAGCTCAAATGTAGACTTCTCAAACTTACTTGCATGAACTTAGCCATGTATCATCTTCCAATATTAGACATGAAAAAAATTCTACTCAAATAGTTAGGAGATTAAAAGTGCATTTTTCCCATTCCATCATAAAGCACTAGATTAATGTGTTACATTGCAGGAGACAGGTGAGCTATAGAAGAAGCTCTGTCATATTAAAAACTTGGCAAGGGAGAAGCATATATTGAAAAATAAAGTGAGTGAAATCAGTGTTAAATGCTGCCCATGGAACATGGAGGGATGATGAATTGTACTTCTTTCATTACAGGTCTCCTATGATATTCAGACAGGAAATAAAGTTTCCAACCATAGTAATTGGAATGATTGCAAGACACGAAAAGAAGATTCAGAGATTTCATTTCCTCTTCTTCCTGAATGGCCATGCTCTGAGAAGGGCACATCCCTAGAGAAGTGCAGATAGTATTGTTGACAACACCATTTTTAAAATAGATTTGTGGTCTAACCTGCTTACAAAATCAGGAAAATTGGTACACTTTCAAGGTCCTTTCCAGCCACATGCAATATACAAGTACTTATTCTGCTGCCCTCATGCTTAGAGGAACTGCCAACAGTCCTGTCACCAAAAACAGCAGGGAAAACCCTTGTCTGCATCTCTTGAGACAGGAACTCTGGTCATATCAACCACTCCCGCTCATTTTTCATTACTGTCTAAATCCTAAATTTAAATTAATTCTTTAAAAAATATTATTAGCACTGAGTTTTCATAATAAAGCTAGATAGTTACAATTAGAAATATTTTTCAGTATTTCAGAAACAGAGAAACCTCATAAATTCTCTCTTATTTTAAAGCTGGCCTGGTTTTAGATGTCACATGCTTAGAAGTTGCATGTCTATCTGTTACCATTGCACCAAATCTCATCATAGCCTGACCTACGAAAGCAGTTCAGAAGAACTTATTTTATTTTATTATTAATTTATTGGGAAAAAAGACATATAAAAGCATCCATTATGCACTGTAATCACTCACAGTTTTTGCAGACTTGATATGCCCACACAGAATATGGAAAATTAATAGGGTTTTTTCATTATAGGAACTAACTCAGCTAAAGGTTTGAAGTACATCTAAGTATAATTCGCCTCCATCACTTAAAAGAGCACTACAGTAACATCTGTAAAGACAGCCATAAAGCTTTAAATTCCAAAAGAACAAAGCTTTATATAAAGATTAACGTGAAATAACAGTGAGTTTTCTAAATTGAGAAATCTCAAGTGACTTGTTCAGACAGCCTAGAACTACATGGGGGATAACTGTCCCTGCTCTTGCCCACCGTGTCCTTGCCGATGGGTCCTTACTTCCCGGCTTGATTTCAGATCAGTGATTTCAGAATCAATGATTTCAAGTTTCAGCAAATGCTACCCAGTCCTTACTTGTCCCCAGAGAGGTTATTTTCCTTGATTGTGATAACTGGCTCCCAAATTCTCAGCAGTCTCTTTTCCTCAACCTAAGAAATTTCTCAGTCCACAGGCTTCCAGATCTCTCTAGGGAGGCTGTCTTCCACAGTCTGTGAAAACTTCTCTCTTTCTTAGTAATTGTTTCCACAGAAGAAGTCCCACATTCCTTCCACAAGCACTGACATTTTAAATTTTAATTTTTAATTTAAAAGAGCATATCATATGAACAGCAAATTAAGCATAAAATGTCGATTTTTCAGTGTCTGTAAGACAAAAGGCTTGTGTATTCTCATATATTTCTATTACCAACATGCAGATGTTCGAGACTTTTTCTTTTCTTTGAAAACCTCACAGAATAACCTGTCATATCATCAAGACTTTTAGTCCCTAGAAGCACAGGTGCTTGTTGAATTCCCAAACCCCCACTTAATCTCTGCTTCAGGCTCAGACTGGTTCATGGTCATAGAATATCAGAATTATGATTGGAAAAGCCCTCCAAGATCATCAAGCTGGTCTTTCCACCAAATACCACCACGCTCACTAGAGCATATTGCAAAGTTAAGTGAGTAATGCCTACCATAAAGAATTATACAGCTTCCTAACCACCTGAAGCTCTCATTCCAAAATAAAATTTTGATTGCTGCATCAATCCATTGTGTTCTAATACTCATCACACAGATAAAAAGCACCCTGCAAGTTGCATTTTTATGACATTAGTTCTGGAAAGTCATCTTTTGGGAAGCAAGACATAATGAGTAATAGCTACGACAAAAAGAAACTTCCTGCTACATTGCTTCTATTTTCAATCATGTATCTATATGTTGCAGTATATACTTTTTTCAAAAATAAGCTCAAGTTACTTGGTGGCTAAGTGCAAATTCTACTAATAATTTAACAAAAGTATAAACCTGGAAAGTTTGAGTTAATGGTGTTGAGCATTTCAGTGAGCTCCTTTTTTTTTTTTTTTTATTGTTGTGTATTACTTAAGTAATTCAAATAAAAAATAAAGAGTTGTATGTTATCTCCTGGCCTTCCCCAGTCAGTATTTCCATGCCCATTAATGCTACCCTAGATACGATTTTAAGGTGGAAGTCAGTACAGCTGGCAGCAGATCAAGAACTAGGAACTGACTCGAGTTGGGTGATGGCTCCCACCCTGATAGAGTGGCATCTGTTATACATAGAACAAGGTACTCTTTCTTGGGTACTGAATAGGAGTTAAAGCACGAGATAAAATTGCAGGAACAAATAAAGATCATAAAGCAAAGTAGACCATACAGAAGTCTCCACATTTGGTTAGATAGGAGAGTTTCTGAGAGACCTGACCATGAAAAGAACCAGATGGACTGCTGGAGACAAATATGGAACATACTAAAATATAGAAAAAAATTAAAAGAAAATTGTAATCAAGTTAGCAGTGGACAGAGTCTCTCTAGTGTTTTTATTAGTGATGTAGATCTTCTGGTGTGACTGCCAATCAAAGATGGGCAGCAGCATCTAGAATCCCTAGGTGACCAGGGATTTATTTGAAGTCATAAGCCCTCATACTACATTAGTCCAGTTTTATAGAGCAACTTCACTGAAGTAGCAAGCACCAAGCTGCCACAGCACAGTGGAGAAATGCCCCTTGCATTCTTACAGTTGGGCAGGTGGGGGAAATACTGTGTTGCAGCATGGAGAAAATTGGTTTGATGTGTGGGCTTTGGCACACGGTGAGCACTTTTGCAAGGAAGTATTTTACCGTAATTTAAATTCTATTGTAAGGCATGACACATCCTTTCCAGTTAATTGCTCTATTTCAGCTTTTAAAATGAACAGCTCTTTCTTTCTTATGTTTCAGCTCATACATTGTAATGATATTGCTGCTACTGTTAAAGGTGACCTGGAAATGATTTTAAATTATTTGCTTCTTGCTTCTTCGTACATTTACAATGAATAACAATGGCTAAGAGATTCTAGACTATTTCTAAAGCACATTCCTCCTCCTGCTCCACTCCTTCTTTCTATTTTTACTTTATTTATGTCACCTCTCATACTCCAGCTTTACCCAAATTAGAAGTGCACATGATATATCCCTAACACACATTTTAAGTTAAAGAAGTAATAAAGACTTTCAGGACAAGACTCAGCCCTGTTCCATGATGTTCTATACAGATTCTTATGAGTGCTGTGCTACTCTGGGGAACTATCTGGCCTTCATCACTTCTGCACTGGATCTGAAACCCTGCAGTCATTCCATTCACTTGTTAGATTCTTCATTTTGTGATCAATGATTTTGGTATTGATTTGTCTTAGAGAGGGGCCAAGAGCCAAGAGATGCTGTCAGAAGAGGACAGCCTCTCTTTTGCTGAAGGGGAGGCAAACAGAGCACCCCTGCACTAAGGTATCGACATTCAAGACAAATAGAATTCTCCAGTCTCCCAAATCCCAATTTATACCACAAGATAATACCTGTGAACCTTGTTAAGATTTATGCTTTTGGTAAGAGATTCAGATTACTTGCAAAAGAGAAGAAGTGAATTCTAACTTTGTGGGGACAAAAAAACATCCAAAGTCCGTATTTTTAAAAAGACTGCTATGTTCTCTCACCCAGAGCCAGGTCAGAGAAGCAGCTGCATCTGGGAATGGTGAGTATTCCTTAATCTTTCATTTTATGTGCAGAATAAAGAGATCAAACCAACATTTAAAACACATGAGCAACAGTTTTGTTCGGCAAAGAAGAATAGTGTTCTCTCTTTCATATCTGTTAAACTGGAGCATTTACAAGAGGTGAAGTCCCCGCTGGGAGCATAATGTGAAAATCCACTCAATGTGTGTGTTTCTTTAGAAACTTAAAGTTCTAGTAACTTGATTAATTTAACTTTGCTTTTTCATTCAACCCTAAAAGATTAGAACATTCTGAAATGTACAGTGAAAAATCTTGATACAAAAAGGACTTTATTCTGTGCAAAATTAAATCAGATTACTTTTTTTTTTTTTCATAGAGAACTATGCATGCTATAATCATGGGGTATCACAAGATCATGAGGCTTCTGAAGTCAAAAATAATTTGAAACTCAAAGGTGGGCAAAGATCAATATGCATTTTCAGTTCTATAGAGGTGTTGCAGCGATGAGTGGACAAACAGATTAATTAACCACTGGATTACTGAAACAATTAATGTATTCAGTGTGGTTGGCACAAGCAGAAACATGCAACCAAAGCAAACAATAAAAAAAGTTTGTTATTCTCAGAAGAAATTTCCATATCCTGCTCCCAAGTGTCAGACTTATACTATTAAAAACTGAATTTTAATCTCAAAAAAACTATTTGAGCAGCAGAGCACTCAAAATAAATGAAACATCCATTATGTGGATCAGGATAGATATATTTAAGATTATTAGCTCAAGAAAAATCTTATCAATTTCTAATGAGATTATACTTGTCATAACACAGTTTAAATTGTGAATCTTCCACAACAACCCTCTTGATATTTCCTGAAGGAAAAGGAAGGCTTGAGTAAAGCTTTTGACACTGTGTCCCATGACATACTCATGGACTAACTGGTGAAGCATAGGTTATATAATTGTTCAGGGAGATAGCCTGAGATCATCTGAACCATAAACATGATTCTCCTTTCCCAAAATTCAGGAACGGTTAAAAAATAATTCCTAGAGAGTGAATTTTAAAAGTAAGCTATGGGTGATCAAAATATTTCATTTCCTACAAAAAGAGAAAAGCTACTCATGATTTTAAACTAGACTCTTAAAAACCATGCACTTGTTTAAAGTGAATCTAAGGTTCAATCTGAGGAGGGAAAACTGCAAGTTTACCTCATAAAATAATAAAGTTTGAATTATTTGGAATTTTTATTATAAATAAATTTCTAATTAAAAAAAAAATCTGATAATCTTTACTTCTGCAGCCTGCAATCTCAAATGTGATATCATGTATCTACAAAAAAAATATTTCACAATAAATCTAGGAATCTTCTAGAGACTAAATTGAGTTGTAAATTATAAATTTAATGATTTATTATTTCTTACTTGGTTAAGAAATTTGAAGCCGAACACACTCCCTTCACGTCCAAAAGTGCAGCTAATAAGTTACACTTACTAGCTTCTACTAGATAGGTTTCCTTACCCTTATCAAAAAGAAAAATAATTTTATTTTTAATGACCACTAAATACTAAAATATCAAAAAATCTTCCAATGAGAGATATTGATGGAATTTACTGGAGATGGTGAATTCTGTAAAAAGTAATACTCCAGTATGGACCTCTTATACTTCAGAGTGCCAGGAAAGGAAAATGTCTTCACAACACAGACTAAAAAAACCTAAGAAAACAGTTTTTACAACCATTGAGGTGTTACTAGTTTGTTGTTCATGTTAATTAGTTTTCCAAACGCCTTAGTCAAAGTCTTGATAGCCCTCCATCACTGTTGAAATCTATTATGTCCTCAAAGTATTTAAGGGATAACTGATGGCACAGATCATTTGTCATCAAAAGCATATGATCCGACACAAAAATAAAATGCTGACAAAACATACTTCAACAGCAATACTCAGAATGGCAAGGGTATAATAGAACTTTTAAAGCAATATGTTTTTTAAAATCTTCCTCTACATAGAGTGTGTTTGCTTACTGACACTGGTAATATGACTTTCAGAGACACCAGAAATGTATTATACAAACTGTGACTGGAAAGATGGCAAGGTTTTGTTTGTTGGAGTATTTTCATCTATTTTTGACAAGGCCAAAAAACTCCTCTAATTCAAATTTACACTTGGCTGCTGATGAAAAGTAGCTGTATGCTTTCACATAAAGTAACCCACAGTATCAAGTACTAAACATTTGAAAGTATTCCTACTAACAACTGAATTCAGGACAGCAACTGAGCAGAAATATCTATCTTAGTCAAACACTGTGCTTCTAAAGGGTTCTGCTAATCACTTGTAAGCACTGAACACAAAACTCACTAAAGGCTCATTCTGTTCTTTGCATTTCAAATGAACAATAATTCAAACAAACAAGAAAACATTTTAGAGGGTTGCGGGACAAATCTTAAAACTCTCCCTTCCTAAAAAACCCCAAACCAATCAAATGAACAAACAAAAAAATCCCAAACCAAAACAAAAAACAACACCAATAAGCAACAAACCCCTAAACTAGAAACCAATCATGAAAAACATACACAGAGAAGGAGCTCCTTTTCTTGATTCCCACTGTAATTAGTGACAGTTAAGAAAAGTTACAGAAGCACTGCATTTTGTGGTGGGTGAGATATGGAAACCCAGGAGTGAAAAAGTTTAAATACTTCCAAATCAACACTTAGAAATCAGAGATGCCACAAGCACAGGTAAACTAAGTGTCAATCTTTGCTTCTGCTGACAGAAACTCTCTCTTTGTTGGAGAATTTTTAGGGAGTTTCCATCTGATTCCTTTAGGCTACTACCTAGGTATGTCCACTAATGTAACTTCTAACAGTGAGGAGAGCATAAAGCTCCTGATGAGGTGGTGTTGGTTAGTCAGCTAATATGTTCACATCACAGAAAATCAGTACTAAATATTTGTTGAGTTTGTGTCTCTAAAAGTAGCAACCACTCGTGTGACAACGCAATTGATATTCTCTATGGGCATACAGTACTTCTGTGTACATTTCATTTTCATATCTGAACTCAAAACTATGATACTCTATGAATGCACAATAAGAATAATCTGTCTGAAGCATTAAAAACAACATGCCCTTGGATGTTGTTCTATTCCTTTCCTGTTTATCTGATCTACCAAAGACTTTCACAGAAGTGATATTCTTTTATTAGAATTCATTAATAAATTATGCAACTGAAATCCCAGCAACAGTCATTTGCATGACAGAAAACTTACACTGGCAGCACTTCTTTTTCAAAGAGGTCAAAAATCTCCATCAGTTAGTTCTACATCAAGTCTAGCAGGTGAAGCATTAGGGCTGTATACTTTCATGATAGAAATCCTTCATTAACAAAGAATAACCATTTTTTGTATATGCACAAATGATGCAAAACATGCATTGAAGGTGATATCTGAAAAAAAGAACAGCAACAGAAAACTCTCCTTCCTTTACTGCTTCTGAAAGATGGACTTTCCTAAGTCTTTTGAGGCCCTGTCACTGGCTTTATATTACAGTTCTATTGGAAAAAAAAATTCACTAATATATTTTTAACTTATTTTTAATATTACTTTCATAACAATTAAATCAAAATATTATTTTTAATAAAACTGGAAGTAGGTTTTGCAGTTTACTTTTCACTACTAAGTTCTTTCAGCTGAGTGTATACCCTTTGCTAAGCATGTCCTTTGATGCATAAACCAAACAAACCTCCCATACAGGCTCAAAAATTGAAAGTTCAAATTCAAGCCATGGATTCTGACATTCATCAGGGCTGATAAAAAAAACAAAACTAAGAAGGGCTTGATATATTGTCACACTAGGATTTTTCTGAAAGACCTCTTCTGTTTTTGTAATACTTTGCTTCCCTAACTCTTCTTTCACTTAGCTGCTGAAAAGAGATGCATTTCAGAGATAGGAATGATACAGGAGGGGAGAATAAAAGGACAAAATTAATTTTTTTGTATCCTATAAAGTACTCTAGAAACCATCTTTATCTCATTCTCAACTGAAAAGAAACAGTAAAGTAGAATTCAACATGAGTCCTATATGAACCTATAGAGGGTTATTTCCCTTTTGTAGTGTAATTGATTAAATCTTCTTTTTGATACATTCTTCTCAAAAAAACCAGCTGCACAATTTTTAGACTTCTTGTTCATTTACAGTCTATAACAGTCAGATTTATGTAAAGGAGAGCCTGGGACAAGCAAATGAGAAAAGTAAAAATGCCCAAGCTCTGTAGTTTTTCTATCAGAGCACTGCTAAACCAGTCATAAGTAGCATCCAAAATTTATGGATATTAATTTTTTTATTGATGTTATTCGTTATCTACGAAAGTTATGAAACAATGAATTCTTCTCTTGAAGCGGACTCATAAGGGACACCTTTATCCTAGCAAACAGTGAATCAAAAGCAGACCTACAAATCCCTAAAATGCAAGTAGTTCTGTATTTTACATTCCACTCACTGCGCAACACATCCCACTAAAACCTGCCTCTGAGTTTGCCTGCCAACTATTTTCAAGTCCCAAGTATTACGGATATTTGAGTACATGTAGAGTGAGGTCTTAAAAATTATACATTATTAATCATTACATTAGTAACTTTTAATCAAGGAACTCATCAAGAAAGTAGGACAAGGCCAGTCCGGTCAACCTGATGCTGATTATCACACAGATGTGTTATCATGCACTTTCTCAAAAGGTTTTCTTTGGATTTGAGAGCAAAATTATTTCCAGTGTCAAACCATGTGTGTCCTTTTTTTCCTGTTCAAAGTTCAAGCTAGCAACTGTGATTAGAAAATGAAATGCAAATACTTCTGAAAAAATGAGGGGAACAATTTCATGATTTGTCATTGCCATTAACAGGCCTACACAGTACAGTGCAATTACTGTCAATGAGGTGAACAAGGCTAGGTACAAGTGAGGATCTTTTCCAGGCAAAATTTCTGTTCATATAATTTCATTCTATTATGCACAGGCCTTCTTAAGCCCGAAAGTCTCACCTCTAGAAGGACAAACTTCAAAATGCCATCCAACTACAGATAAAAATTAAGTAAAATAAGATACCTGCTTCCTAACCTAACAAATTGGTTGGAGAGTTTATTTCCTGGTTTTCAGTGTTGCACAGCAGCATAACCTGGGTTACAACCTGGGTGAAAAGCTTTTAAGCTGCAAGCAGGTGTGGCAGGAATAAAAACACAGTAGAGCCCCATCAGGTAAGAAAACAAATTTAAAGACAGAGGCAAGAGTGCTAAGACAGAGGTGATCAGTAGCTCAAGGATTCTAGAGGTAAAACTAATACAAATGTACATAGTGCTAAGAAGAAGCAGGCAATTGGAAAACTGCTCCTCATCAGCAGAGCTGATCAGCCTATGGGAACAATCATAGGATGAGATCCATGTACAAATCTTCCCCTCTGACTGATGACTGTCAGACTAACCCAACTCATCAGAAGACTTAGTGGAGGGTACCTGGTATATTAATAATTTACCACTATCTCATAAGTTCCTATTATGTAATAATTAATTGGTTACGTATTGTATCAGTTGAAAATTTCTACTTTGCTTTCTTTAACAGTGCAGAACTGCTTTTTAAAGAATGCAGATAGGAAGGGTAACAATAAATGAGGTGCAGTTGTTATTTGTACCTATCCATCTGTGAAGCTACCTAATTTGAGGTGGGTTAAATATCCTGATGCCAATAGCACTTTATGGTTTGAGCAACAACATTGAAAACTCAAGTTTCAGTACCACAAAAACTAGCAATCTTGGTATGTACAGGGTATCAGTGGTAGGAAATTTACTTTCTCTTTTAAACTGCTTGAAATACATTAAATTTTTCAATTGCAATGTATGTGAGAATTCATGGTAAGGCAAGAGGCTATTTGCTGAGAGAATCACAAGAAAAGTCACTAATTCAAATGGGTCTTTTTATATCCACAAGCTGTTGCATGTTTCAGATATATTATCTGGAGAAAGAAAATAAATTCACCAAAACAACCTCCAGACATTTGATGACCTAATTCCAGAAATATAATCCACCAAACAAAAATTTTCCCAACTGTCATCAGTATTTCTTATTTAGAAATTTGACACAGGCTGAGAACTGAAACGCTTAGCCCAGAAACCTTTGCCATTCATTCAAAATAAGGGAAATCCATTTCAGTAAGCAGAAAATCAGTGGAAGCCACAGATTTGTGGACCAACTGCAAGGTCTGTTTAGCTGGAATTGCTCCAGACAGAAACCTGCACCATATTACATAATGCAATTTGAATACTTGGCTCCACCCTCCTCACCAGTACTTGAACCTCTGCTGTTAAAAGCTCTTAGCATCCACAGAAGCCTCCATCCTCCTCTTGGGCTAATACCTCCTCTGACACCCTTTCATTTCCTAAGACAAGGCACAGGGAACCACCTTGCACTCCTGATGCAGAATACCACATCAGTTTCCCCCCTCTATTTTCTGCTTTTTCTCCATTCCCCATTAACCCTAGTGCTCCTCTCATCTAAAACTGCAAGATAATGGAAGAACAAAGAAAACAACTTTAGCTTTTCAGTTAATGATTTCATTCCTCCTCCTCCTTTTCCCCTCCCTGCCCTTTGGATGTTTAAATGGTTGTATGTTCTGCTCAACTTTGTTGCTTGCTACCTCTGTCTCTCACTGTAAATGACTTTCATGTCAGGAAAAAAAATCAGCTCACAAGCATGAAAATCTGAAAACATACATAGAGCATTTTTACCTCCTTTTGTTCTACAATACTTTCCTTCTTTAGAGACACAAAACCTTCTTGCTCCAAATGTAAATCTTAAAAGATACCATCAGGTCATTCTTTTCCCTTTTAGATAAAGTATCATTAAGTACACACAAAAAAAAAAAAATATGAGGTCTGTATTCTTCTCATCTTTTTTTCAGGGCTTTATGTGTTTTCCAAGATAAAGCAATAAAGTTTTATTATTTTTGCAATTTGTTTTTGGTCTGCTGAGACAAAATAAAATATTTGAAATATTTAGTCCAAATTAGCTGCAACAACATGGTGTAAATAAAGACTGTTTCAAATCATTCTATTACAAAGAAGGACTATTTACAGTATTTTAAGTGCTACATTTTTATTCTCAATTCTTCACCTGTACAGAAACTAAGCTGACAATCTGCATAAATATCAACTTTTAAAACCCTATTTGAAGGACCACAGAGCTAATTTTGTCAAAGTATCTCACCATAAAAGTCAAAATTGCCTGACATAAATTAGAAGATAACAAATTTTCCACTCATTGGACAAAGAAATAGTCTTCAGAAAGCAACCAGAGAAGTCCATCAACTCATATTTCCAAAAAATAACAGCTACTCTGAATGCTTTAGGTAGAAAAAGTGACTTATAAGTTGTTTGCTGCAAGAGGTTCTTAGCTGTCAAACATGAAAATATTATACAACTTTAAAACGGTGAGAAAGACTAATGTAGTTAAGGGTACAAAACTAGATATTAAGATGCAGAAGAAAGGAGAGATGCCTCCACATCCCCTTCTCTACACAGATTCAGATATAGTCATGACACATTTACATATATGGCACATCATATGTCCAGTATACTAAACCATTTTAAATCACTTTCCCTGTCCCTTTCGAACACCATTTCTCTAATGACATATCCTTCCCTTTGGTTTAACCTGCCCTCTCATTTTCTACATACACACCTAATTTCTGAATTGCCTTTGAAGTATTTTTATATCAACCTTCAGCTCCTTCCAAGATTTTTATTCTTCATTGCCTAGCAAACTTCTTGTATCAAGGAAAAAATGTGACACTGTCCTTGAAAACAAGTACTCTCCTCTTCATTTTCACATCCTCTGTTTAGCGACCAGGACAAACTTGTCTTCCAAACCCCGCCACTCATCACTGCTTTGCATGACTGGCACACCTAGTCTCCTCCAAGGAGGAGAAAGCATTTCTTTGACAAAGATGCTGGTGTCACTGCTTAGATAACTCCCAGTATGGCTCCCAGTGTATAGCCCTTTGCCCAGTCAGACATCCCTCCAGCTACACCCCCAACAAGTCACAGCTTTTAGTGCTCAGCTTCCACTCCCCTGGTACCAAGTAGCAAAATAAAATGGCTGCAAGAAATATATTTTTCCTGAGGAATATGAGCAACAAAGCAACAAAAACAGAGAAAGAGGAACCAAGAGATACTGGTTGAAGGCAAAAGAAGAAGAAAGGCCAAAATCAGATTTGTTCTGGAGTTGCTCGTGCCAATTCGAATCACAGTCCAGATTTCCTTCAGACAGAGTGTCTCCAGTTGTTGTTATCGCTTACTATGTCGAATAGTTTCCAAGATAGCTAGGAGTATTTCAGAATAAAAACTGAAACATGAAGTCTCTCTCTTCACAGCATGGCACTTATCCTCACAGACTGACAGATTGCCTAGAAATGTAGATGTTCTCTACAAAGCCAACTCATGTAAAAATTAATGTGCTATGCATAACCCAAAGGGACATGTCATAACATCACCCATAATCAACAGTCAGAAGCATAATGCATTAGTTGTAATGTTTTATGGAAGAAGTGTCTGGTGAGATACAGAGGGAATGCTGTGCATGGTAATGTAAGAATATGTATTTCAGTGCAATGCTCAGTGTAGGGGAGAAAAAAAGTATGGGCTCAAAGCAGCACTCTTGCATCATTTCCCGCTCACATCAGGAAAATTCAAGTTTAAAACAATATTCTGTGTTGAATACCAAGTAGATGAACCTCTGAACCACAACAAAACATTCTATCTGCATAAAAGACTTCAAAATAGACATAGGCAGTAATACAGATTTTAGATGCTTGTATTGCCAGGGTCTCAAAGGTCTTTTAGTTGTTTGTTTTTAAAGCAAAAATTAATCTACTTTCTGAAACCTTAATATATACAGTCAGTGAATTCTCCTCCTGAGTTAAGTCAAATTTCCTCGAGTCAGACATTATTTCCTGCAGATGTCTCTGGCAGCCAGCTGCATGCTTTAGCAAATAGCGTCAGGGGTTACCTGATTCTCAAGAGACAAAGCAGCCAAGTGATAAATCTCTACAAATGGAGACAGTTGCTCTACCACAGAAGCAAAGGCCAAGTTTAACACTAAAAATCCAGTCAGGAGACACATTATTTTCTATTCTGCAGCTCTAGAGCCTTGTTATCTTTCCTCCCAAGCATGCAAGACCACTGAAGAACAGAACAAAAAAGTAACATATATCATCTTTGCAACTGCAACTTGTGGATGCTACTTTCACCTTTCTGACTTTGAATTTACTCAATTCGAAAAAAGTAGGAGAAATAAGCACTTACTAAGCAGTCAGTTCATAAAAGAAACAGACATTTATGAGAATTTCAAAAATAATGTGATTTTATAACTTGAAACTTAGATCAAATTTGACCTGAACTAAGATAAATTAAAAGCAATGCCATAAATCTACTTGCTCAGAATGCCACTGCTGCTAGTATAAATACAAGTTAAAAGGAAAAAGATTTTAAAGTTGTTTTTTTTCTACCTGGAATTAACTGATGAGTAGCTCATGTTGCACCACACATCTTAGACAAAAGTGAACTTGGGGCTCATGAACCAGTGAAAAGCTCTTTTGCTAAATCTTGAAAAGTAGTGTTTTCTCTATTGAAAGAAAAGCCTTAGTCATCACTGCATGGTAATTTGCATCCAGACAGCCTGAAATGCAATTGCTCTCAACACTTCAGTAAGAAACAAGTACTTCATGCAATGGCTTATTTAAGAAGCATTCACTTAAATTCCTTGGGCACTAAAGTGTGCAAATGTCAGTTTCTCACCTATGGTAGTTGTTTTATTTTGTTTCCTTCTAATAGGTGGCTGGCTCTTCCTAGAAGAGATGCCCTTTCTGGTTTTTATTTTTTTTCTTAATTGGCTTTTGAATTCTTTATCTTTCCTTTAATTCACATACAGATTTTGGCCATTTCTTGAAATAAAATTTATCTATTTTAGTTGAAGTATTATTAACTCATGTAGCCATCCCAATTATCTTCATTGAAAATGAGGAGAACTAGGGGGAATGAAGACTTTCACCACCTAGGTAAACAAGGACCTAGCAATGCCAAAGAATTATTTTACAGTGGGGCTTTGAGTAAGTTGGTCTATTTTGGAAATGATAAATATTCCTTTGCAAATAGAGTACTGAAATGCCCTTTAGAAAAATATTACTTCCTGAGGAAATTGTACTAGAATGCTTGCAGTGAAACATTTTATGAGTCGGTCAAAAAAAAGTGAAAGAGCTTCCTGTGGGCAGATAAGGATCACCTACATAAGCCTTTTTGTGAGCTACTTTACTAAATCTTCCTCGATAATATCCTTAAAACCATTCTAGAATATTTCTATATTCTGTAAGCACAAATTTTGAAGTCACACAGCTATGAAGATAAGTAAAGTATATCCTCAGTAGGCAAGCCCCATTGACCTCATGGTTCCATGTCCCCTTTTGAATCCTTCAGTCTGAGGATAAGACTGTGAGTGCTATAGAAGCTCTGCTCAACACAAAGTTAAATGAGACCATTCCCTGGCTGAATGGAATATGCTTCACATAATAAAGTTCTTGGATAAACTGAAAACCCTTATTGCAAATTAATTAAGAAATGCCAAACACTTGGGGCTACTGAGTGTAGGGCCATATACAGTTTATTGCTAAAACAATATAGCTAAAAACCAATAGACCAGAAGGCATTTATCCTATCTTAGATGTCTGAAAGTCCTAAATAATTGTGGCCTTGCAATAGATTAATTTGCCAATAAAATGCAAAAAATAAAATCAGTGAAAGTAGGAGACACTACAGATTGCTAATGTTCAGGATTAAAGGAGTCCTGCTGTAATGAATGCATCCCCATATTCAATGAGTAACAAGCACAACAGAGTTAAAACTGCCCTACATTGATTCTACCCTGAAGGTAAACCAACTACATTGCAATGCTATAAATGCCTGCCTGGAAACATTTGCAGTCTGGCACCCAAAGCCACTGTATTGTAGTGACTAGAATTCAGTTTATCTGAAGAGAAAAAGGCTGAATCCAAATTTTACGCAGCTGGAGATCAGTACTGAGTAGAGACAGCCATATATACTTTCACTAATACATAAAGAGGAGAGAGGAACTGTGAAGGTTCACACAAAACCTTACATCTATTATAGGATATACAACAACAACAACAACAGCAACAAAAATCTGTAAGTCACTACACAATATTGTCAGTTGAAAATAAAAATCCTGGACTTGTTTTGATATTTGCCCGGAAACATGACATTTTAGGAGCCCCAAAAATAACTGTGAATTCTATATATTCTCTATGCCAGCTTGCCCCCAATTATCATTGTCCTGTCTCTTCAAAACCCAACAACCTGGGAAACTTCTGTGCTTTGCCTGGGATTCATGGAGGGAAGGCGCACTTTAAAATGGGAATGGATATCGGGTTGTGTCCACTTTCTGAGTCTAAACACAGAAAGCTGCATTTCACAATGCAAATTACTTTGGGGCAAATTTCACAATACCTTTACCACCTGCTGGGAAAACCCACTCCACAGGATTTTCCAGCTGCTGCCTGCAGCCACAGCACCATCCCAGAAAAGTCAGTCCACGAGTTCCAGCCATTGCTCCAGTACTACTATTGCTAGTGATTTCTTCCTAAATTTTATAAGAAGAAACCAGGCGATGTA
>JANRMJ010000001.1:82548336-82590025 GCA_025584955.1 Alethe diademata
AATAGGACAGTGACCTGGGATATGTTTGATTCATTCCTTCTGCCTCTTAATACTGAATTACAACACTCCAGTGCCAGCTGCCTGCCGTTCTTGCCAAGGAAGGGCTGGACCTGCAACTTGCTGGGAAATCTCTTCCAGCAATATCAGCAGCATCTGAGCTTTTTGGACAAAAATAGGGATGTCTTCCCAGGTTTTGTTTTACTCCTATTCCCCCAGTGATTGTTGTTTGCAGGAGGGGGTTTTGTGTCACCCCAGAGGCTTGGTTGCTGCATTGTTTTTCCTTTCTCTCTCTCCACAACATGGTCCAAAAAGGGGCTTCTCTGCCGTGCTGTTTCTGTCTTCTGGTCCACACAGAGGGGCTTCTCTACCATCTTGTTTTCTTTGTTCCCAGGGTGACCACAGGACTCTTTGGGATCTAATTGTGACTTTAAACAGAAATCAGAACCATGTGTAAAGGAGTTTTCTTGTGGCTCAGATAATATATTATAATATCATATTGTATAAATGGTCCTTCTCCACAGAACTGCTCTCCAGCAGATCAGTACCCAACCTGTACTGGGACTTGGGGTTTTTCCTCCCCACGTGCAGATCCCTGCACTTGCCTTTGTTGAACTCCCTTAGGTTTCTCCCTGCCCAACTTTCCAGACTAAATATATCACTGGAAATTTCCATCTTTATATCAACATTCTTACTCTTAATTCAGTAGATCTTAGATTGAGCTAATTTGATAAAATGATGGGAGTGCTTCCAGATGGAATTGCCCACACAACATCTTTTAGACTGTAATTGCATTAGCAGAGTAGTACCAGTCCATTCCCATAGAAGACAAACATTAACATTTGGAAAACAAATCTAGGTCCATTGAATTTTTCAAGAATAGAGACTTTAATCTTAATCATGATTGATCTGGTCAGGACTGCTGAGGGGCTGTGTAGGGCTTTCCTTCAATGCTGTGGACCTCTGTGAGGACAGTCAAGTTCCTATTTTCTTAAGAAGTAAAAACCCCCAGAGGATACCATATTTTCAACATGCACTTTACTCTTCATTTATCATTCCAGAAGTTGTGTATCTTTATTTTTCTTTGAAACGAGAATGAAAACAAACATCAGATGTTATATTAGAAGAGTATGTTTCAAAAAAGTTAGATGTTGTCGTATGTTGCACCTCCAAACTAGGACAGATTTGAAATACTAGTGATACCCAAGCAAAGTAGTATTACAAAGATAATAAGTTATGTTATAGCTCTGGTGCATTAAATTACAGTATTATTTAAATAAATAAAATATATTTTTCACTGGACAGGGTGTCTATATTGTTGAATAACTATAAGAAACAGTTCTTCACCTAGGAGCTATTCAACAAATCAAAAAGTTTCAGCTACATTCAGTTTTAGATAATATATGTGTGTGTATGCTGAAAGGAACTAAATCACCAAGAGTCAGTTCTTCCAACGTAGAAGTTGTTTGTTTTTTTTTTTCTGTAAACTGCCTGTATTTTGTAAAAATCCCTATTCATTTCCGTTGTTTTGGTAAACCACTTAGTACACAAGTCTGCAAATAGAAAGTCAGACATAAACTTTTAAATAATGCAGTGTCTGCCTTACATGCAGACTTAAACAGCATCAATGCCATTTGAATTTTTAAAGTAATTTGTATCAATAAAAATTAAAGTGAGGTAGGAATTACCTGCTAAGCAGTGGGTCAGAAGGAATAATATTGCAAGAATAATGTCTTCAAGACAAAGTTTAAATATTAAAAACAATAGCCATCCTAATTATGCATTTCCTTGTAAGTACAGTATGAAGGTGGCTGTCAAATTGCAAAACTAGAAGCTTCACATTTTTGGCAGGGGGTTTTGGCAGGTGAATCTTGACAGAATGTCACATTTAATGTTAATTAATAAACATTTACTTTGAAATTTAACCATTAAGGACAATTTAAAGGCCCAAGAACTTTGAAATGAACATCAGTACAAGTCTCAATTAATGACACCAAAAAGAAAGCAGCAATAAACATCACCAATACAGAAGAAGAAAGTCTTTAAATGTTTAAATATTTTTCAGATTCTGAAATCCCAAACAGTAGAGGAAGTAGGGATAAGAGTATTTTACTAACCCAAAAAAAAAAAAACCAAAACCCTGACATAATGAAACAATAATCTTCTGGCATAGGGACTCGTCCAAAGCCAATTCAACTTTCCCTTATGATTTTGGTGATCTTAAGAACAGATCTGAATGATGCTAAATCCTTCTTTTTCTAACATAATCTATGAAGACCTCTACAACACAAAGTTAACTGGACATGGAAGACATTATATAGTGCAAATGATGAATAAGCTAAAGTTAAATAAAAATGTTTTAACTAAAATGAAAGTTTGCAGCAATCTCTCTAGAGGAGCTCTAATCAGTTTTGCTTCAGGAAAAGAAGGCACTAGAACATTCCGTAAAAATAAAAAGAAACAAAAAAATAAGAAGGCAGAAAATAAAAAGAAAAGGAACATGTTTCTGTGAATGTATTTAGGTGAACAAGGTGGCACTGCACAGTATGTATTTGTAGATTAGGTTATTAGAAGCATATGAAATATTTAGAAGCAATGAATTTAAATGCCATTTCTATATTAAGGCAAATTAAATGCTGAATTTTTGAGACAGTTTAATGAAGTTGTATCTAGTTCTTTGTCAAACTCATTTTTCAAAATACTTTTTTCTCATCTCTTTACAGTCTAGATGTTATGCTGAATGAGCACTGTCCTGACCAAAGAAATTAGCTATAAAATTTAGTTATGAATCACAGGTATCAATTACCGCTGGGCTTAAGCCCAGCAGCTAGCTCTATTTTATTATACTGCAAAAATTCCTACAGTGCCAGGAATGGCATATGTTTATTATCTTAATGATGAAATATTAATAAGATTATTCACATCATCTAATATTTTATGTGAGGTCCCTAACTTAATCAAAATACCCACACAGTCTTCCAAGAATAATTATTTCATTATTGCAGAAATAATCCAGCTGAGATGCCCAGGACAAGCTGATTTTCACTTCCAAGAGGGAAAGCCAAGACAACACATTTAGTTTTTTTGTGTTGGGTGGAGTGACACCCAGTTACTAACCCAGATCTTATGCTACATTTATAAACTGAGATGCCAAAGCGTGAATGAGGCATACATATCAGCAGCTAGAAGCAAAATTCACCTTGTTCAGCCAGAACAAAGCCTTTAAGAACTTGGTTCTCATCCCAAAAAAAGTGTTTTATTAACAAGTAACTGATCACGGCACTGTGCTTGTCTTCTGCATATCAAGCTGACTTCTTCCTGTTGTGTCAATAAGTATTTTAGAATCATTGTAGAAGAGATTTTGCATTTGTGCAAAATCGATTTCTTATTATTAAGCAGTGCTTTTTTTGCATGCTTACTGGTGAATGTAGTTAACATCTTTTACTCTAGGGAAAAGATGCTAAATTACTTTTCAGTTAGAAGCAGTGACTTCTTATAACAATGTCAGGTGAGAGCTCAGAGATCCTGTGCCAAAATTCTTCATCTTATTTTACTTGATAACTATGTCTCAATCCTTACTGAAAATGACTGACTGAAGAGTCCTTCTCCAATTCTAGTGAGGACTATTTTATGACTACATTGACAGTGCTAGTACTGCCTTGCTTATTAAAGGCTCATCCTGAAAACCCAAGACAGTCTGCACCATACTGGATGTCAGCAGAAGCTAAGAGAGATGTGTCTTGGAGCAGAAGTTATAGAAGGCCCGAGATTGGTATTGCATTTGAAAGCATGAGCAACTTCAATCAGTGAAGAAAGTTTGCAGAATTATGCAAATGGGCACATGGGATGAGGTATCTGAAGCAGTTGATTTATTGGCAATGTGATCTTTATGAAATTAATTTTTTCTTCATTACTTATACAAGTAAAGTCTATAGCATACAAAAACCCACACTTTTTTACAATATATGTCCATTCTCCAAAAGGGAGGGAAGTATCATACACTGCATAAGATTGAATCAACTGTAAAATAGTATCTATGTACAACTTTGCATTTCAGAAATCAATAAATTGTTTAACAAATTATTCAATAAATATGTATTGTCTCCAAGCTGTTTCAAATTATATCAAAACTTTTCTCTTTTGGGAAGAAGCGGCAAGAGTTTTTTAAAGAAAACCACAACAGAAAAACAACACTTTTAAAGAAGAAGAAAGGGGGACTCTACTTCACAGCCCTAAACCATCCTGTATCCTGTTTTTTCAAACTTCACATTTTCCCCTGCTTCCATATGCCTTTCATTTTATGACCCTTACATTTGGGTTTGAATAATCCAAAATATCAGGCCCAGACTAGGGGCAAGAAAAGCAAGAAGTCATGTCAGGTTTGATTTTAAAACAAACTATCAAATATATGGTTCTAGAAAATTACAGCAATGTTTTCAATGAAATTTCACCTTAATTTTTGGGGTTGCTCAACCTGAAGAAAAGAATGCTCAAGGGATACCTTATAGCAACATTCCAATAACCTAAAGAGAGAGACTAAAAGAAAGCTGGAGAGGGATTTTTCACAAGGACATCTAGCAACAAGACAAGTTGGAATGTCTTTAGAGAATAAGGGGACAGGTTTGGATTACATATTAGGGAGAAGTTCTTTCCTGTGAGGGGTGTGGGACACTGTAACATGGCTGTGGATGCACCATCCCTGGTAGCATTCGATGATGGGTTAGATGGGGGTTTGAGAAACCTGCTCTAGTGGAAGGTGCCCCTGCCCATGGCTGGGGGCTTGAAGCTTGGTAATCCTTGAGGCACTTTCTAACCCAGATCGTTCTATGATCCTGTGAACTGAAAATGAAGAAAGAAAAGAATATTTCTGGATAGCACTGTTTCTAGAACACAAACAAAATTTCCAATGACTTGAGACATTTCCATTTAATATCTTCCCTACTGCTTAAGCCAAAATAACCCATGTACATCTAAGTGATATTTGCAAAATTAGATTATCTTATTTTCAGTAGATGCACTACACAAATTCAAAGGAGTGTCAACACATGAACATTCAGGGAAAGGACAGAAACCCATTGCCTCATTTTTACATATATTTTCTTTTTGAGAATGTTATTAGTAGAGAAGATTCAACTGCTGGTGATCCTGGAACACAGGATTTACATATGTTATACCATGTATTATATCATATATCATATCATAGCATATCATATCATATCATGTTATAATATATTGAATAAAGGTGCTAGTAGTTAATCAGATAGAGATTCACTAATAAATTAGTTTATCCTGTTGCTTATTGCTTATGATTAAAGTGATTATAATTGCACTTCTTAAAGATAGATACAAATGAAGCTGCATGAACATTGCATACTGCCACAAACTCTGAGCAAAAAGAGAATTTTTTACTATTCTTAGGTTTCTAATACCCAATAAGCTCACATTCAGTATTATTCTGCAGCTATTGTAAGAGATTATTGCATCTTCTGTTGAATTATTGACACCTTTATTGCTTTGTTCACTAAACCAACTGGTCCTGCACATGCTTCTTTGGAGTCATTCCCAGTAGGCATTCCTGCATTAATGGGACTATCACAGTCTCCAAACCTGCAAAAGATTCTGCCTTTCCTATATAAATTAAATTTACTCATCCACTCTTCACGGTAATAGTGATAGACATTCCCTTCCAGCCCTGTAGTTGTCCTCCATTTAAACTGAAAAAGGATGAAAGTGACCAATTTTAAATGCCTGTCCTACACTGACAGCCTTTAGAGCAAATTTTCCAAAAAAGTTTAAGAGGGGTACTCAATATAGTTTTCTGCAAGAAAAAAAGAAAAATAATGTTCCCTCTAATGATTTCCTTCTCCCATCTCTGCTGTAAATCCAGTGGAAATGAGATGTGAGTAGAGCTTACTCACATCTTTCTTTTCATTGAAATACAATGTTGCATTTTCTACAGAAGAAATATGACCAAAAATTGATGTCTCTTCATTTCCTGTGTATGCCATGGGCACAGTCTTTATTAAAAGTTAAGAAACCAAGACCAAAACCAAAACAAAAACAAAAACAAAAGCAAAAACAAAACCAAAACAACTCCAAGTATGCAACACTGCATCATGTTTCCTACTGAAGAGGCCTACCGAAGTTGGCCTCTGCTCATCAGAAAGATGTAAGTCCAGCTAGAAATAGTTAAAGATAGGCTAGCTGAGCAAGTTACCAATTCAGTGTCTCAATTTTGTGTTAAAATTTACTTCTGTGGAGTCCTTAAGATCAGTCATGATAAAAGCAAAACCCAAATAGCTTTGGACTTTCTGGGACTATAAACATAGCTGAAAACACCGGGGATTTGTCTTTTACTGTGCCTGGGCATTATGTATGGAGCTCAGAAGGAAGGAAGTTGGAGTGGGGCAGTTTTAGTGGTTTTTTTCACTGTATTAAGTAACTGCTACTCAATCTTTCCTATGGACTTCTTCCTTTTGTTGAACACAAACTGATTTTTACTCACAAGTTGATTTTTAATAGCCTATTAGCTATTTCAAGAAAAAGCCATTCAACCAATATTCAGAGTACTTAATCTCTCTAACAAGCTGTAGTATACTACCACAGACATCTCATGTACTAGTGCTTCATAAATCAAACTCCCTGGATGTGAAAGCTGTCAGTAAGATCTTTATTTGCATCACAACTATGACAGAGCAATATTTTATTATACAACCTGAAATATATCTTAAAAAATTTATAAAATATGAAGTTTCTTGGTAAAGTGTGTTTGCATTTTGCTGAAGTTTTTGCTGGAATTTGCTAATTATTTTTAGCTTTCCCATCCAGCTGGGGTAATCCAATCATTCACTTAACCAAAATAATTGATAGCAGTTTATCCCAGAAATTCTCTTGAATACTCTCTTCTTTTTATATCCACTGATTCTCAGTTGATTACTCAGTGTCAGTAGTTCCCTTACTGAAATTCAATATACACTTGGAGATCCATGCCCCTAATACCTCCAGTACTTGCTTTCAGCCCCAGTGGAAATTAATTGCTCTTTGGCTGTTTCTTAGACTTGCCTCATTTTTAAGTGTTCCTTCCTACCTGTTCTTATCTGTTTCTTGTCTGTTATACTGATAAGTATTCATCTCAATACTCTGCATTAGCACTGAGTTTATATTACTAATTTAAAATCTCTTTTTTGTTGTTTAGAAAAATACTTGGAGTTTAAGTACTATCGCATTTTGTAAATGCTTTGGCCAGTTTACCTAATCATTGCATCATAATTTTTTGAGATGTGCAAAGGACAGAAACATGCAAAAAAACAGTGAAGCATTCCATTCCTTTCTTTTGTCCTCTCCCCTCTCCAGTTCACTTTATTTCCTATAATGGATGCAATCAGCAGAGGTTCAATACTTCAGAAATTCTGACTGCCCTTTCACTGCTGGTACTACAAGCATATTTCCTCATTTCTCATTCTGTGGCAATACCAAACACTACCAGAGAGAAATATATTCCAGTTTCTTTTCAGTGAGTGCTCACATTGAGCTATTCTGTTCCATGATTCTCCTTCCATATTTACTCATGGTCATGATTATTAAAGTCTTTGCTTTATATTTAGCCTCTGCAAATCCAGAAATGTGATGAAGGATCTGCAATATTGTCTGTGAAACTGCATATCTAGGCTTACAAAGGCATGCTTTTTTACAATGAGGGTGCTAAAACATTAGAACAGGTTTCCCAGTGAGGTGATAGATGTCACATCCCTGGAAACATTCAAGGCCAGACTGAAGTATTCTCTGAGCTACCTGACCTAGCTGAAGATGTCCCTGCTCATTGTGGAGGAGTTGGATTAGATGACCTTTTAAGGTCTCCTCCAACTCAAAATATTTTATGATTCTGTGAAACTCACCTCATGCCTTCTTCTCTGAAGGTTCCTCAGACAGCTACCTTTTCCATTTAGAAGTTGTTGTAGATATTTGATTCTTCCTTTAAGTTTTGCTCACATTGCCCCAGATTTTTTTTCCCATTAGCAAGGAAGAGATGGTAAAAATGGACTTTTTCAGTTCCATAGGCCAATAATTCAGCAATAAAATCATTGTAATCCTGTTGATGAGATTTCAGATAAGGGAGCCAGAATGTGAAAGTAGAAGTGCAAGGGAAGATTCACAACAGTGAGTGGAAGAAAAGTATATACTTATATTACCACAAAAATTATTTATTTTTCATCTTCCTAAGAACTCTAGCATAAAAACAAAAAACAAAAAAATAAAACCCCAAACAAACAAAAAAAACCAACCAAACAAAAAAACCCCCCAAAAAACAAAAAAAAAAAAAACAAAACAAAGAACAACAACAAAAAACACCTCCAAAGCCTTTTGAAAAAGTTGTAAAGCAAAGAATAGACCTAATTTGGTGCCATTTTGGGATGTTGTATTAAACCCTGCCCCAAAGCTGCCTCAGACTCACCCATGCTGTGTCCCAGATGGCTTCTTTGAGGCACTTCATACCCACACGTGGCTTCCCAGTCACTGTCAGCACACAATTCATCCATCTGCCCCACAACACCGAACTCTTCCCCACCACCATCCCCATCTCCACAAAAGAGACACCAGTGCATGTCTGATAGTTTTCACAGTTCTGCTCTGGCATCCAGCCATCTCATGCTTTTGTGACACTTTCTGCTTATCCATGTCTTTCAGCCACCACTTAAAAATGGCTCAGAATGGACATGTTTTTCTGGTTGTAGTATCAAGGCAGGCATTTTACATACCTGGGTGTTTAGATGGATAGGTTTCTATCATGTCTTAGGTTTTAAAATACAGACAAACCTATTCCATCAAAGCCTTCCTTGCCTTCCAGATACAAGCATTAGGGCAGCTTATAGGTAAGAAAATAAGAAAGATGAGAAACAAATGTCACAGGTGAGAATTTTTCAGGTTCACAACTCTGTCTTGGTGAATGGAGACACACACACACAGTGGAAACAGAAAATAAGGAAAAAAAGGAAAAAAAGAAAACAAAAGAAATCCATTACTCTCTAAAGCTGGCACTTCTTTCTCTGAAAGTGTGATCTAATACCAAATGTTGAATTAAAAGACACAGCACTCAGAAGAAAAAATAAACTAATTTCATTACTACATACTCCACAAGATTCATTAAGTATTTACATTTGAATAATAATGTTAATATTAGGACAACTATGGCATAATCAGTCGTGCTTCATTACACAATTTTACTGTAGCTGCAGCAGTATTTCTTTTTGATACAATTACAGCGACGCTTAGCACTTTGAAGCAAAAAACAATTTTTCAGTTTATGTGCAAAGCCATTTTTTAATTCCTTGTTGGCTATGCTATTGCAAATATTAAATCTCAAATCAGTCATGTGCAGTAAAACATCTGAGCAAGACAATTACAAAACCCATTTGAAACATCTGTCCATAGAAGAGTATTCAATAATTTGATTTTTTTAGTAACAACTCAAGGTTAACAAGTGGGCAATGTTGCAGAGACCAAACTTCCCTAGAAACACTCTTCACACTAACATATATTAATGTCTTGAGTTGGGAAGGAGCCCATGGGGATCATCTAAGTCTAACTCCTAAGGTCAATCATGCTTATCAGCAGCATCACAAATACATTCATACTCAGTCTTGCAATAAAACAATATGACAATTCTCAGATATTCTGGCTCCCCTATAGTCCACAGACAAGGTTGGTTAAGGTTTATTTAATTGTGGTTTTTGTTGGTTTAAAGTTTTTGATTTTTTTTCTATTTTTGTCCTTTGTTTGAGTCTAGATGGAGCTAAATGAACTCCACAAAACAAAGCCAAACACAAACAAATTTTCCCCTACCACACTCAACATAGATCTTCCCCTTCTAACTCATTTCCTGTTGAATACAGACAAGATTAGTTCATTAAGCTAAAACTAGCTTCTGTGACTACTTTGCAGGTTTTTTTTTTATTTCTTTAACCTTGTCTTTTGCAGTTCTGTATGTACCAAACCATGTAACATTTTCAGTAAGAGTTTCCAAAAATACACTTAAAAGTCTATTATGTACAAATACAAAAATAGCATAGATGTAGATTTTCAACAGACATAAACTCTTCCTGGCTTTTGTCAGTTGACTTAGTAAAAATGCCTTCTTTGTGCAACTTTCCCTGAGAAGACTATTTTTCTCATCTATTATTTACCGATTCTTTCAAAATCAGAAATTTTACACTGGTGAAAATTACTATATAGAGTGCAAATAAAACTACATGTTGTTACAATATACTTCTTGGAATTGACAAAAGTAGCATTTTAAGCTTTTTAGTGAATATACTTTCCCAAATTCACCTTGAACTTGAGGCCCCATTCTGGATATATTGAATGATGGTGTACAAATAGAATCCAGGATACATGTGTGCTGCATAAAACAGGCCTTCTGTCTTTAATCTTGCATTAGTAGGAGCTGCTGTGGTGCAGTTGCCAGTGAGAAGTCTCAGTTCAAAAGCAGGGAGGAGGCAGGGGACTGGAAGAAAAGCACCTCGTGAATATCTCTCCTGCCAGGACCAATCATCCATCCTTTATTTCACAGGACATGTCATACGGTGATGAGAATAGTATGTCCTGTGTCAAATCAATGAAGCAAAGACTTTGTCCTGTGCTTCAGCAACCATCACGAAAGATTAATCTACACAGCATGTACCCACCCTTCAGTACAATTATATTCCCTGGGAGCAGATACTTGATTGTCTCAACTCCAGGCAGCGCAGACAGGGGGCACCTCCAGGCAAGCTGGGGCCAGCTGAGCTGCTGTAGCCTGAGACAGAGTTCAAAACAAGGCTTACTGACTATCCCACCCTCATACAGAATTCTATAAAGGCTCAACAGGTTTATTCTTTGAGAATTTGTCCTATTAATTAGGGTTTCAAAATGTAACTAAATATTATTATAAACATTCCTAACTTTTTCTTGCTACATTTGTCTCCAAAACATTCATTAGTAGAGATTAAGATGTGGTGCAGGTATCAATGCACAATTATGTCATCTTCAGCCACTTATTATGACAGCTGGATATATTTTTTTGAAATAAAATTGATTAACTAGATAATTGGATGTTACCCTTTCCATCAACTGTGTCACATGCAAATTCAGAGATTGATAGCACAGAAAATTGGTATTTCAAGTTTTTTAAGTGTTTTTTGAAAGGGACAGAAGATACAGTTTTCTAGTCTGGACTTATAATCAGTTCTTGAAAAAAAAAAAAGAAACTTTGAGCACTTCTGTGTATCTTCTCTGTTTCTTTATATATTAGTTTTCAAATTCAAAGACAACTACAATATTTTTAATTTTGTTTCAATGGTGAAATCTAATAAGGTATTTTCCTCCTGATGCTTCATTAAGCACTGGAAATTAAAGGGCAGAAAAAGTTATAAAGGCTTAATTTAGGTGTCAAAAATAGTCTTGGGCAGAAAAATGATGATTCATATAGGCAACTTGGAGAGAACACTGCAAAATTAGAGTATCTATAATATGTTTGCGTTCTACTGTCTCTCAGATATGCTTCTGGTGAGCTGCCCATTACTGAGAGCTAATGGCTGCTAGTAGAGCACTAAAGTGTCACTGTACAAAGCCTGCTCCTGAATTATACTACTGTATATTTCTTGATAGTGTTAACATATTTCTATTTTAGCATTATATATAGTTCATTTATTTACAATATATATTTACAACAACAACAATAATAATACCATACAATACAATGACAATAGTACAATACTGTGTGTTAGCATTCTATATAGTTTGTACTTCTCTCATAATCTTCACATCCAGGGTAAACCTGATCCTCATTAATATGAGCTGTCTGCCTCCCTGGTTTCTCCATCTGCTCTGCTACTGTCAAATTTGGATTACTTTTCTAGCACAATAGGGAAAGATAATACGCCAATGCTTTTATAAAACTTATTCAAAGTATTAGAGGAGTAAGATATAAAAAGGTTTACAGTGTGTGTCAGCAACTAATTGTCAATTCTGAAAATTTAATCTGAGGCAAATGTGAGATTGATTATTAAATCTTACAGAGAATTTGACCAAGTCTCTTTTTTTTTTTTTTGGAACATGTTATTTAACATGTTCATCTACCTTCTATCTTTGGTTGAATTATTCTGTCATTCTTCTTTCCATTCCTTTTGTCATCTTTCCTTAAAATGCATTACCTTGCCACACCATAACCCCATGTGAAGACTCTCAACCCTTTCTAAAACAGCTAGCTAGCAAAGAGGGGACCCTTCAGGTAAGCCTCCAGGTTATCTCTGTTTCTTGT
The DNA here is from genome assembly GCA_025584955.1 of Alethe diademata. Classification (NCBI taxonomy): domain Eukaryota; kingdom Metazoa; phylum Chordata; class Aves; order Passeriformes; family Muscicapidae; genus Alethe; species Alethe diademata. Next base: position 82,560,629 of record JANRMJ010000001.1, read on the forward strand.
GCAGGAAGCAGAACTATCTGTCCAGAGCAGGTCACCTATTTTGTCTCTCCAACACAAAGGAAAATTGCCATTTCTGGTGAGTCCTAGGAGAAAGGCATTCACCATGTACCTCACTGCTTAAGTTACCTGATGAAAGTCAGATATGCCACTGTTGCTGCTTTATTGACCTTCCAAAGAGAAACACCAACAAAACCCAGCTGAGAATAATTCTGTTTCATGACTTCGAAAACACCAAAGCCCATTACTTCAGTGAAATCTGTTCATCTATTATTGGAGCGTGCCAGTGGTAATCCTTCTGAGGAACCATTTTAGAAGCAATAGAAGGAATGGAAATTGGGGTTCTTTGAATTGAATGTACAAGAGATTCTGTGCAAAATTGGAGAACCAAACAAAACGGTTGGGGCCTGAATATTTTTGTATATTTACAATTTTAATTAGAGGTGATATTCCAAAAGATCTTCACTTTAACGTACAAATTATCACTAAGAAGACAACAGTGCAATGCAAACTGTTCATTTACAGAAACTTCTAGTCAGGTTAGAGTAGGACTTGCATTAATTAACATTTTCATCAAAAAAGGATGTTGGATCCTGTCTGTATACAAATCTGTGTGCACCATCAGTCCTTCCAGGAATAAGACTCTCACTCCTGGATATGCTCCCATAAGTGGAAATCACCAAACCAGCTGTTTTCCAGACAAAGGTACAACACTCTATGCTTTCAGCCATCATGAGGTCAGCATTTATATTCTATTCCCCTCCAAAGCATATGCAAGTATAGTTCCCTTGACTGAGACACATAAAGCAAAGATATTGTTGCTCAGTACCACAAACTCCAGATGGTTGTTATCAAAGGCTTATGCTTAGTTCATAAGTGATGACAAAAAAATAAGGCCATAGCAGTCCTTGAATAATTTCTTTTTCTGAAAGAGTCTCAGGGCACAGCTCCTCTTCTACTTATAAGAGCTACTTACCAAAACTGATAAAACAAATAAGAGAATAGTCTAGAAATGACAGCCATTAGCACATAACCTAGGAGTTCATCTACTACTAGCAGTTCAAGTCCAAGGCAAACTGAGGAGCACTCACACAACTACTCTCTTGTTCTGAGGGCACTTAACACACAACAGCTGCTTTTTTGTCTCCCTCTGTCTCCTTACTTGCAGTTGTGCCTCTGAATACACCCAAATTTGTGTACTGCATGCTTATTGATTAGGAGCTCCAGGCTCATTTAAGTCCACCTTTGAGTAGATTTACATTTAAATCCAGCTTTTTTTTTTTTTTTAAGTCTCTTCTCCTCCTAATTTCCCAAGGGAGTCAAAATAGTGCCAAAAGCAGAGCAGAACAGACCTCCACAGCCACAGAAAGCCAGAGGGGAAATTACTGACCCTGAGACACCACCTACCTTTAACCTCCTTCTGGAAAAGACTTAAGTGCAAATTCTGACATTGTTCTGGAAGCATTCACCTGCAAAAGAGGTTTCTAAATTATGACTTGCAAGAACAACCAGAACCATGTGCTTGCCTACAAACTCTGAGTAAAACAGGAGCAGGAGAGGGCTGAAGGTTACCCTGTACTGCAGCCCTTGTGATTAACTGGGTCTGCTACAGATGACCCTCGGGTTCCAGGTCCTTTCTGTCACTTCACCTTGCTGGCTGAGCAGTGCCTCCTTTAATTTCTGTTAACCCCTTTATCAAAAGGAGCCCTTTTCTATTCAGTGATGTGGCATGGCTGCAATCTTAATCTTCCTGAAAAAAAATAGCTGTTCTATTCCTGCAGTAGCTACTGAATAGTGATTTTTACACCTCCTGGCACTGCTTCCTGGCAGGATCTGCTGACTTTAGCAATATTATCTGAAGCCAGAAGTGGGGTCAGAAAAGAGTAGAAATTTAATGTATCCAATTTTGATGCTAATTAGAAAAGAGAAAAAAATTGTCTTTCTTTGTAGGCCATGCCATGTTTTAGACTCAAATGTACCAAGCTGATGGATGTGAGGAGATCCCCCTGTGACTTCCCAGCACTATAGGAAAAAAAGGAAAACAACTGTGCAGAACAGTTTGAGTAATTAGGGGGACTTAATTAGGAAGTGGAGCTATGCTTCTGGCATCCATATAATTTTTCCTGGTTTCCACTAGGAAATGTACCTTCTAGTTTTTCCTCCAGGTTGTCTTCCAATAAAGCTTTCTGCTTTTGAATGTGACTATTAAATTAAATTGTTGTATATTTAAGACTTAAAACTTAATTCAACGCATTATTTAAATATGTGTTAGTTCTAATCACATGGCTTGTCTCATTTGATAATGCATTAATGGGATATTTCACATGGTCACAGTTAAATTCTTTTTAAGTGTTTACCTTAAACCTTTAAGTTAAGCATAAGATGAGAATCAATCGTTATGTCTTCTCGTCATATTTTTGTTTCATTTTCTCTCTTTACTCCAGAAAAAAACCCAAAACTGTAGCAGTAGCTCATTGGCAGTCAAAAAGTTCCCATTCCCCTTTCTTTTCAAATCCTATTTATTTCTATTTCCTTCTGATAATTTGCATTCCTTTTATTTTTTTTTTAATTTCATTCAAAACATAACTATGCATTATAAATACACATTTTAAAATAATTTTCTGGATAAGTAGGGTACTTACGAACTCTTGTGACATAACAACATACCCCCTTAATGTCAATATAAGAAATTTACTAAGAGAAGCTGATATGGGCTAAGATATTGCTGTGCATTTGCCTATGTTCTAATTCTTCAGTATCTGAAATGCAGAAAAAAATAAAACAAACACTCTGAGACGACCTCCTGTTCTACTGAATCTGATGCATATTTGTTGTGGTACTCCAAGGCCAGAAATGTCCAGAGTCCTTTCATTAGTTGAGATAATTATAAAAACTGTTTGCATAATTTTTGAACTTGAACAGTGACATCTATCATTGAAAAATGTTTGCTGGTTGTACATAAGGAAGCTATCTGAAAATTAAGCTAGTAAATATTTTATACTGTAGCCTCTTTGAGTGCCTTTCAAACTCTCAGACAAGCACAAAATCAAAGTAACAACCTATCCAAATGGGAGCAAAATATGTTTTTAAGCATTGCTCATGCTTTCAGAAAGAACATTGCTCAAGGCTGTTTCTGAATCTATGTTCACACACACACATCTCTACCATGGGTCATGCAAGAACTCCAAATGGATGGAGTTAAAGGAGCTTAAAGTAATCTGACTAAGAAAACTTCTGTGAATAACTAGTGGCTTTAATGATGTTTTATTTCAGGTTTAAGCATTGGAAATACATCTGTGGCATTAAAGAAACCCCAACCAAACAAAAAACCCCTGCATGAGCACTTTCCATTACTCTATAAAACTATTAAACATGAAATCATTCCCTGAATCAGAACAATAAGACTCATGTAATTGCTAAAAGGATTGTCACCTACAGCTACAACTCTAAAAGAGCTGGATAAAATTAAAACAGAATAAGATACTGGTTCCTATAATCAAAATGTCTTTCAAAAAAATCTAGAGTATTTATTTTTCAAATTGTGTCCAGACCTAAATCTGACTTTCTGTCTCCTATGTTTCTGAGAATAAACAATGGAAAAAACATAACTTTAAGAAAGGCTCAAGAGTTTCAGCATCTGAAGTGTCCTATTTTTAACTAATGGTGTTTTTGGAAAAGCAAAAAAAAATAGAAAATAACTATCCATAGCAACAATTGGTAATTAAATAGAGTGAATATTGTACTCTTTCAAAATGCTTTTTATATTTATAAAAGAGTTTGATAATTTACTGTAGACTGGAAGTCAATATCACAACCAAACATTTTTTTCTTCATCTCTGCTTGAAAATTGGCCTCTCAATACAAACTGTTTCTCAATACAAAAAATTTCTCAATAAAATGTAAAGTGAAGAAAAAAAAACAGACCATAAAGAAACTTGGCCTCTAATACATACACATATACTTTATGTATTGCATTGGAGTACTCATTATCTTTCCTTCTATTGGACTATTTAGGCTTTGAAATATGCCCAGCAATTTCCCCAGTAAGTTTACAAATATTTCCCCCCTAACATATTATTGACACATCAGTACTGGTAGTTAGTTAGTGATAGGCTTTGTGCTGGAAATAAGACAAAAAACCTCTAATGTAGTAACAGACTGGGAAACAGAGTCTAAGAAATGAATAGTAGTTTTATTGCAGTGGAAAAGGAAGAATGTATTTTGAGACTACGGTGTTTGCTTGCAATTCTTCTCTATCTCCTTCTAGCATGTTGACAAGTAAAAGCAACTTGTTGCATTTTGTCATGATCCTTAGACAGGGGACCATGCATAAGTAACATTTTCCAAGAGTGCAAATTACCCTGAAGCTGCTAGAAGAGTAACCAGTGTGTTTTATGCATCTTCCCTTACCAGCAGAGATACTGAATTGTGATCAGTAACCTTTATTCTGTCTTATATAAAGTGTTTTGTATAAAATATAAAGTATGGTGAGGCACATAGGAAGCAAAACCTTGATGTTCTGTTTCAAGTGAACATTAATGAAAACTAATGACTGAAGTACAGCTTGAAACTTCCACCACTTAAAAGTTATTATGTCAGCTAAGCCACAGTCTTTTGTTCTGCCACTCTGGCAAATGCCTCGTAAGGTGACTTAGCTCAACTGTCTTCTGTCACAAACCACAAGAAGTGTCATTACCCTCAACTTCACCTGAGCTAAAAATGCAGCTACTGTGGCCCAGCTGATGCATGGTAGCTAAGTGCAAGCAGCAGTTTGAATGTGAACTTGATCTATCAGAACTTCCTTTTAATACCCTTCTTTACAGTTATTGCTCTGGGAATATTTTCTTTTCCTGCAGGGGAGAAGAAGAGTTGTGCCATTTTCTTGTTTCTATTTTCACAGGAATACAAATGAACAGCTATTCTGTACAGCTGCTGTGACATGTGTGCCATGCTATTTTAACTAGCAGCAGAAGGACTGTTATTTTAGATGGGAGAAAATGTTCACACTGTGCACTGGATTCAGAAGAAATGCAGCATGGGACTCTTGGGTCTTAAGACCCAAGGCTTAAGACAGGATAGGTCCCTGATTTTCTTATCCAGACAAAATAGCAGGCAGTGCTGGGGAAGTGCCATGTGCAGGGCTCTGATGAGGGCAGCCCTCAGGCTCTGCTTTCTCCTACCTCCTTTCTCCAACCTCAGCTCCACGTGTGATTCTTCACCATGAAGAAGAGATAGGTCAGCCTATGGAACTCAGATGCCCACTCTTGTGTGCCCTGTCAATGTAGCAAAATTTATGAGCCTTGAAAGCTGTGCTGTAAAAGGTCATGGCTGTCTGATGTGGAGCCAGACCATTCTGCACATCTGTGCCTGCCATTTGCATTGTGGGCTTTTTTCCTCACTAATACATAAGACAAAGGGGATAGCAGCATAGCTTGAATGAAATGGAATTTCATGTGACATGGTAAAAACACCCTAAAGTCTTGCGACCATCACTGGAATAGGTGGAGGAACTTAGAAATCAAAGAATCTGTTATAAGAGAAAATATCTCACAACTTCAATGCATGGTCACCATCTATTATGAGGACAATTACTGTAACAATTTTCAGTAGGTCTCAGATATTTTAGCTTTGAAAGTGCACCTTTAAAACTGGAGATTATATGTCATTTCCTTCAATGACACAATGATTTGTTTGTCTTCAGTATTATTCTTTAGGCACTGTTGTCTTTCCTTATCATATTCAATTGTCATTAAAAGAAAAATAAAGAAAAAAGTAATGCTAGATGGCTGATATGGCTAGAAGTTATTATTTTCTGAAAATGAAAGGTAATTTCATTTTAAAACTCATTGTGGCATTTACCCCAAAGCTATTGAAATGTGTGGAAGGAGGAGGGGGTAAAATTATCTTTGTAGCTTTGTAGTTTCATTACTATAAGTTTCAAGAAAAATAAATAAACTTTAACAGCTTTTTACTATGGAAACAAGACATTTAGTCTCAGTGGGTATCCTGAGTGCTGCATTTTAAATTTGGTTTGTTTTTTTTTTTTTTCAAATGGGCCTGTGGGGGAAAATGATCAGGATGAAAGGATAGGTCTGGAACTTCAGAATCATTTTAACAGCAGTTGCCAAACTTTTGAAGCCTCCATGAAACACAGCCTATTGAAGAGTACTCTAGTGTTGCTGGCTAAAATAAAAATAATTTTGATAAACAACTAAGATAACTGTAATGCTGCAGAGAATGTGATAATATTATTAATATAATATAAAGAGCAAGGAGAAAAAAAGATTCAAGTTTTATGAAAGACTTGGAGAACACACTTTTCTAAAATCTAGAATTTAGAGAGAGGATTTAGGTAAAGCTTCTTCGTGCATGAAAGAAAAACTCTAGGCTTATCCTAAGGGTTTTGAACTAGGAGAAGGGGAAAAAATGCTGTAACAATGGAAAAACTTTTGTGCAGTGTAACTGCAAGCCCATGATACATGAGATAGTCAATGAAGCTAGCCCTCCAGCAAAGCAAGGGCAATCCAGGACATTATTTCCCTTCTCCTGGTAAACTTTAGACTGCTTGGCAGAAGCCACAAGCTTTATCTGTCATCCTTTTCTAGTGAAAATCATGTTTCTTCTGCAATTCAAAGTATCTGCAAGCTGTGGCTTTGAGAAAAAAGTCTTAAATGTTACAAGCATTAATATGAAAAAGATAAACACAGGAACTGTCAGAAATACGTTGTTTCATTAAAACTGAGCAACTCCAAATGTTCTATCATAGGCAAATTATCCACTTGAATTCTTTTTTTTTTTCAATCTATATGTATCTGCCTGTAAATGATTTCAATACAGATGCTGAAACCTGTATTTTTCATTTCTTCACTTTTTGTTTTTTTCTGTATAATACTACCAAGAAGCAAAAATAATCAGAGAATCATAGAATGAGAGGACAGTGCAGGTTGAAAGGGACCTCTAGAGATCAGCTTTACTTTAGTAAAGTCCAAACTTTAATGGGAAAGAGAACGTAGATAAAGTTTCCTGGCACCGTGTCCAATTACACTGTGAAAACCTCTAAGGATGAGGACTGCAAAAGTTTTAAAATCAGATGAAACCTCTCCCAGTGGAACTTGTATCTGTTACCACTTCTCCCTGTGGGTCTTTGTGAAGACAGAGCCTCCATCATCTTTGTAGCAGCCCTTTAACTATAGCAATACTATGGTGAAGTTCCCCTGAAGCCTTCTCTTCTCCAGAGAGAAAAGGCTGTAACACACAGGATGCACAGGTGCTTTTACACATGGTGCGAACACGTTACTTGATTGCACAGGATTTAAAGATGGGAAAAAAAAAAAGACCAAGATTGTTTTTCTAGAGCAGCTGGATACAAGTAGAGATTAAATAGTAAATAATAAGTTGGAAATTACTGTCTAAGTGTTTTAGGCAGTTTCTTCTCCATCACCCTGCTCCTATCCAGCCAGACTGACTCCACAGCAGCCTACTACAGTCAACTACAGGTTGCCAATGCCCTCCTTTCCCTTTTGCAGGACAAACCCATCCTATTTTTTGCACCAGTTCTGAAATTCATTTTTTTTCAAGGTAGACCTTGCCAGCATAGAAAGTCATCTCGAAATTTTATATTTTTCTGGTTAGTTTGATGGATTAGTACATAGTGTCAAGCTCCACGTGGGGATGGGGTCCCCTGGAGTCATCATAAAATAGGAACCATTGAACCAGTTGCCCGGTTTGTTTGTGCTGCTGTGGAGCTCCCATTAAATGTTCAGCACTGAAGTGCTCTTTCTGCTACCCACTCTCAAAAAAATTATTGGTATGAGGACAGAATCCCTTACCTCTGTAATTTTTGCCATTGTGAATTCATTGCAAGTTTGTTTCCTGACATTCTTATTTCTTTGCCCTCTGTGTTCAAGTACAGAGGTTAATTTGGTAACACAAACCATGCTGAAGAATCAGTGCAAGAGTCTAACAGGGAGCTGCTGGCTCTCCAAATATGTTGATGATAACAAATTTTAATTGCTTCAAAGTGCCAAATGTGTGTCAGCAGTTTTCCTTAGACCATTTTTACGCATCCAGTGTTTCAAATAATGATTTTACAACTAAGGAGAATAAGCACTCATACTGTGGTTTCAGAAATAACAAATGGAGATATCCTTTTGAGAACGAATATTCTGGGAGTTTTGAATAGCATTGTACTGTCTTGAATTCAACAGGGAATGCGCTAGGATTTTGTATCTGACATTTAATTTTAAAAATAGCCTGTGCCTTAGAGGAAAAAGAAAGAGGCTGTGCTTAAAAGTGTAAGTAATGATTCAGACACTTCCAATTTCTTTTCATTGACTACACTATTAGTACCCGGTCAAGATACATATTTTTTTCCGCACCATGATTATGCATCTATAAAAGCTGAAGCACAAAAAGTTTGAAAATTATATTAAGAATGTAGTTGTCCTTTTCTATTCAAATTTATTGGTATGATTAAAGTATTACTTTTAACACAAAAAATGAAAGCCTCTAGCACAAAATAGAGGTGCCTGAGCAAGATCAGATACTGGAGGAAAGGTTACTCACATCAATACAGAGCTCAGGGAGAGCTACATAGCCTTGTTCCTGGGGTTAAATACAATGGTTGTCACAGGCTTGAATAAAGGAGTCCTATCTTTACAGTCTGCCCAAAGTCACAAAGGGCTGAGGCAGCTACAGTGGGAACTGAGCGCATGCCTTACTGCTTCACACTACTTAGTTGGTTAACAGGGATTTCACTGTCCCTTGCTCAGCTCCTCAAGAATGAACCTGAGCTTTCCACATCTAGTGCAGATCCCCACTTTGAACAGCACTCCCACTCAATGGCCACACAATGAAACTGGCATGATGAAAACATAACAGCTTCACTCAAAGTCAGTGAAATCCTCTTGGCTTATGTGAGCCCTTCGGTCTTGATGATTCCATTTTGTACCAATGCTGCACCATCTTCAGTATTTTCTTCATGAGTAGACAACTGTTGCTGAGTTATTTTGCAGATAGAAAACCCACACCCTTTATCTGAAAACAGCAGTACATAGATAAGGTGTGTGCACTACTAGTTCCACCACCAGTTAAAGACTATATCCTTTGTTTCTCCTCTTGGTAACCCCTAACTTTAAAGCAAACAAACAAACAAACAAACAAACACAAACAGAAACCAAACCAACACCATACAGCATTTTAATAATGGAATAAAGTTCACAAAGGGGGAAAAATAAAACAGAATGCAGATCATAGAATGAAGATGGTCTTAGTTGACAGAGTAAGAAAGATTGCTACTCCAGAAATTGTTCTGACCTCCTTCTGGAGCCCTAAAGTGCAATTTCTTTAAGGCAAAATGTTTGCCATTTCCTAAGAAAATAGATTTTTCTGTTTTTCTGCAGAAATAATTACTATCCTTTTCCTGCCTTCCTAGCCACCTTAGGGCTAAATAGAGTTCACTTTTCTACAAGGCACTTAGTTCAAACAACTCTGTGGAGCAAATGGTCTTAAAAGATTAACATTTGGGCTTCACTGGGAAACTTTCTGGTTCAGTTCAGAAAAGCAACAACTGATAGATTTGCACAATAATAGTATTTTTGCTTCTGATCATCCAGAGTAAAGAGTAATGAAAAATGTTTTTTCTCTCAGTTATCTAATATGCTTTGTTTCAAGTCTGAATTTTATTCAAGTCAAGAATTTTATTTAGTTTGGACTAGTTCTTGTTCAATCAGCACTGGTTCTTCTGGCTATAATCACTTTGATTCCTACATGTACAGGGCACACAGACAAATCCTGGAAAGGTCACTAAGAGACAAATTGGCCAAGAGGAAGTTGTTTAGCCTCTTCTCCTCTTAAAAAAGGATTTTGTTTTTCTTCAATTTGTATCTTGCATCATTTTTTTTATACCATATTCACATGTTGTCTTCCTTGCTACTGGCATCCAGTATTCATACAGCTGCATAATATCTTTCCAGTGCGTGCATTTTACCATGAAAATTGTATTTCAAATAAATCAATACTGTATTTTAGGCAAATTCATCTCGCTGGATGAGCCCCACTTAGTGTAAGAACTAATTGACTACCAACAGTGAATAAGAAATTATGAGTGAAATCAGTTTTAAAATTACATAAATTAGAAAAAGGATTATATTCCCAATGCACAAGTCTCTCACAGCCTATTTTCCATGGCCCATAATAAAAACAAACACAAAATATATTTTTCTTATCAGGCAGTTAGGAACAGAAATATATTGGAAGACATCTGCTAAGTTAGTAAGTCTATTTTTCTCCTAAAGAAAATGCCAGAAGTTTTGTTGGGTGTTTTTTTTTTTTTTTATTTTTTTTTTTGGGGAGGAGGTGTTGGGGTTTTTTGTTTGTTTTTTTTAATTCCTATGACATAAACACTGCTGGCTTCTCTTCATATTTTTTTAAAATGGAGAGAAAACATCAAAAACATAGGTGATTAGGCCTGAAGGTAGAATTAATTTAAAAAGAAAAGCATCTTAAAAATCAGTAATTAGCAAATTTTAATAAAGGAACTTTGCATAACAGTTCCTTTAATAGTTTAGGAATTCTTTTGAGTAGTTTTATGTGTCGATGACAAAAATGCTAATGGAAACTGATAAATCATTTGTATGCACAGTTTGCTAATGCACTGTTTTGTGCAAATATTGACTTAGTACCTCTGTGACAGTTCATTAGACTAAAGCTACAGTTTTTGTATGAACAAACCCAAAGTTGCCCGATACTTGAATTCTGTGCAAATTGGTCAGAAGAGAGGAAATTTCTATTTTCTCATCTTGTTAAAAGCATCAGTTTAACGTCTGTTAAAAAGTGGCTAACGAGATATATATCTGTTCATTTGTCAGTGGCTGATGCAGGAAGAAATTCTTGTATTCATGAATGTTGAAGTCAGTGGTGAAGGTTCCCCTTTTGTTCATCCAACAATTGCTGACCCATTCTCACAGGGCTGAGAACTGTACAGAGCTTTTCTTCCGTCTCCTTGGGAAAAAACCACATATGTTCAGCTTTATGTAAGATCACTGAGAGAGGAGTAAATACTGAAACTGGGAATGATCACCCCCACAGAAAGTCTGATTTTTTTCTTCTTCTCCCTTGCAATACATTGCATATATGTGCGTTTTTCTTTACTATGGCACACCAAATAAAAATAAATTTCTTCCTTGAAGAGTCAGTCTGATTTCTAGGTCACCAGCTACACATGGTGGAAAAGTGCATCCAAGACTGGGGAGACAAGACAGATGAGTTTTGCTTAATCAGGAAATTTCTATCTCAATGTGATGGGAAAGATTTGCTGGGAAGATGACATCTCCCGCATGGAAAAGTCCAAAGCAGCCTCAGGGCAGCAGCTGAGATCTGACTGGTCATACCAATACAAGTTTAGCCCTGTGATGAGCCAGGCCTTTGGGATGCAGTATCAGGTATGGGCAAACAGCTACTTCCACCCCAGTTTGAAAATATTGCTCTGAATATAGTAGAAGAGAAAAGAGCAATGGTTATTGCATGCAATATTATTCCCATGAAATATTGCATGGGAAATAACTGTGAAAAGGCTTAGCCCTTATTTCCTCAAATTCAAAAAGCCGTGCTGTATGTACACAGTTCTGTGATATTTCTGTTGCAGTTGGAGTAAAGCCAGCATATCAAATACTACCAGTACTAACAAAATGTCTTCACTGATCAAATTGCTCTACATATGTTGTTCTACAACGCTGATGAAAAATAACAAAACTAGGTTTTCACAAAACTGCAGGCACTGCCTGATCAAGGAATTTTGACAATGTTCTTTGCTATTCTCCAGCTCCTGAATTCTTTGGTGGGAGTCCCTGGGCTGGTTGTCACTTCTAGTTATGAAATATTGCCTTGACAAAAATATATGCCAACCTCTAGAAAATCTGTACGTAGAACAATTAACCATATCTCTAGAAACTTGTTGGATATTGTTGTGTCTTGTTATATCAATAACAGACTCATATTTTTATTATTCCTTTTTATCTTAGGAGCTAGACAGTACACTTAGAAATACAGCTATAGATCAACAGTTGTACTGCAGTATTGTTTTGAAAAATCAATTAAAAATTAATAACAGACATACTTTGATTGAGTGGAGTGATTCAAGGAAGGTAAGTTGTTTTTCTTTTGTGTTATATAACAATTAATAGACTGTATCTAACTTCCATCAGTTTGAGATTTTTGACCTATCTAGATGCGATCAGTGCTCTTAAAGAGCATTGGAAAGTACTACCTAAAGGAATTGGAAAGGATTATTAAGAGTTTCCCCTACAAATGGTGTTTGCCTTATCCTAGGCATAGTCAGAATGAGAACAGAACCCTAAAGCATGTGGACCTGGTCCTGCCTACTACATCCATTGTCATTGCAGGCATATCAAATTAGCACCAAGATTCTACTGCAAGACACCAATTGTGAATTTCTGAGTATGGTCAGATCATTGCTCTTTACTTCTCTTATTCATCAGTAAGTCTTTCCCAGAAGATATTTTCATTTATAATCTATCACTTACTTGTGCCCACTTGAGGGTTCTGTCAGACCAGATACTATTTTACAAAATTGTCTGCATAAATGTTCCTCTGGCTCCTTCTTCTCCTATTCCCCCTGCCTGTGAAATATATCCTGCTCTTTTCTTCAATTTTTTTTTTTCCTAGAGGTACTTTTTTCTATAGTATTTTAATCTCACGCCTGGCTTGCTGCGTCTGTTTACAACCACGTGTTTTTTTCCCTCTTGAAGTGCATTCAGAAGGTGGAGACTCTTTTGAGTTCTTCTCTGCCTCACCCACACATCCTTACATGTTAAGAAGAAGGGGGAAAATGTAGTTCCTTGTCTTTTTGCAGTTTTTAATGACACTATTTGTTTAGTCAACATGGAAGCCTGAGCCCAGGCTGAGGCTGAGGATCTGCAAAGAGCCAAAGACCTCCTCTTCACAACTCAACCCGTATTATTTCCTGACATTATGCCTTGTGTCTTACCACAACATATAAAATACACTCTGTCTTTCATCTTTAAAAATAGCAGAGAGACTACCAAGGAAGAATTATTTATTTTTTAAAAGTCTAACTCTTGGAATAGATCTCTCTTGCTGACAGAACAGTCATGGATAAGAATGACTTTTTTCTTGTCTTCAGTAAATCACTATGATGACCATATGGGGATATTTTCCTGAATTCATCTAAATAAAAAAAAACAAAAACCCTGAGAAGTTGATGTTCAGCTGCTTATTAATGAGACAGATTACTCCCACTACTTGGATGTATATACTGGTTAGAAAACAACAGTGACTAGATATGTTATGCCAAGTAATGGTTTCGTATTGGCTTTTTTTGCTATAATACACTACACTTTGTTCATGAAGACCCTGACTGACCATGTTTCGGACATGTGCCAAGGGCTAGGGTGGGAGAGACTGAGATCATCTAAAGTTATAACCATGAAACCCTTTCATAATCTGTTTTTTAAATTATACATATGCTTTACTTTTTGATCTTATAATCCAGGTGACTAACTGGTGTCTTGGATGGCCATTTCTGCTGGGGCAAAGAACTGAGCTCATCACTGAAATATAGTTTTGTTCTAGAAATACAGCATTCTTCATTATATGCCCCCTTAACATGTGTCTCTGTTGTGCCTTGGAGAATGCTGAGGCTTTTCACAGAACTGCAGCTGCAGCCACCATTTCCATGGGTTGGAGGTGCTGGAGCTTCATTAATAATAGAGAGACCCTTGTCATCACCCTGTCCCCAAATCCACACAAAGCAGTTCCTGCTGGGGCACATGCTGGCCTGTTTAGGTCCTCAGCATCAGGTGAGTTCACGTTGTCTGGTGAGCCCAAGCCAGAGCCGGGGATTCAGCTCTAACTTCACTCACAAAGTTCCAATATTCTGAATCAGGACTTGGAATCCTTCAGGGGCCAAAGGAGCCCAAATTCAGCAAGACAGAATTAGTCACATTTTTTGCAAGTCTACATCAGGGTGAAGGGCAAGCAGGGCAGCTTCACAGGGGAGGCTCTGTCAGGATCCATGTGGTCCAGGCATGCTCCATGTCCTCACACACAGGATGCCACCAACACTGCCTGAGCAGAGTGTGCTGAGCTAGGGCCGGTGATGGTCCCTACAGGAGGTGGGGATGCAGCCCAGGCAATGCCAACAAAGCTCAGGGCAGGAGTCTGTCCCAACCTGAACTCAAAAGAATGCCATAGACTGCAAGGGGACCCTATTAATGCCTCCAGGGTCAAGAACAAACATATTTGGCCAGTTCAGAAGCTGCCTCTAAGCTGTTTGGCACACATGTGAAGATTGCATTTTGTGCAGGCCTGAGGGGGAGCAGGAGGAAGGGGTAGAAGGGATAGCTTTGTCCCTTTGCCCTTCTTTCCATTCATTTCTCAGTTCTGACAACATCCCAGCAGCTTCTGCACCATCACCAGCAGGGAACTTGGTAGGCTGGGATCAGCCCAGGGCTCACCAGGACACCAGCCCAGGAGGTGCTCAGGGACAGCCAGCTCAGGAGACTGGGCTGGCCAAGTTTCAGCAACATTTGGACAATCTACCTGATGACTCTGAAACTATGCCTTGAGACTAGGGAGAAAAGAATTAGATGCTGCTCCACTGTGTTCCAGGGCATACAAGTCCTTTTAGAAGCTTGTCTGCAGCTATTTCCAGAAACAGAAATGGTGGGCAAATTAGTCAAGACATCCAGCCATCAGTAGCACATAGAGATTATATCAGTGTGTTTCCTTTTCCCAAATGAAAATAATAAATGTTTATTTTCAGAGATTTGCTTTGCAAAACCCTTAATTGTGCGTTTTCTGTGCACTAATAATGGCTGTTCATGTAGCTGAACTCACGATGGATAACCAAACTAATGCAAATTGAATCCATATCTTAAGAACTATAAAGATTGCTTCTGTATACATTATTGTACAAAGCTTACATTTTGACAATTGGAAGCTAATTATTCAAGGTTGTTAAACAAGCAAAATTGGCTTTCTCTTTTCCTCAGGAAAAAAAAATTTAAACATCTACAGTTAATTGGAAACTTCTGAATATAATTTCAGCTTTTATGTCTTGTTTAAATTCACAGTTAAGAGAACTACATCTAGCAGGAAAATTAGTAATTTATAAATATATTTTGCTGTTATTCTCTTCCAGGTAACAGTGTATTTTGCTAGTGTATCATGGACACTCATTCACTAAGAGGATCCACTTTGTGGACTTTATTCTGGCACTAGTATATACAAAACACAATAGGAAAGTCTTCCTTTTGTTCAGTGTTCTTTGTTACACCATACCTAAAGTGAAAGTTATTTTTAAAGTTACACAGGAACTTGATACTGAGGTCTACTCTCATAAAATTATTAAAGAGAATTTTAAGACTGATATATGCATCTAATCAAAACAGCTTGGGGTTTAAATTGCAAATTAAGAATACTCTTAGCAAACAATTTCTCAGTAAACTGTAAGTTGAAATATATTCACATGAAATAGCTGTTGAATAATTCCAAGAGATTACAATATTCAAGGGAGAAGTAATCATTTGCTTACAATTAATGATCACAAGAAACCCCTGTATTTTTTAATACATTTGCTTGTGGCAAATAATTCTCCTGCATTTAATCAAAAGATACATATCTATTTACAGAGTATTTCAGGGGTCAGCATAAAAAGACAGAACACACTGTTACTAGGGCTTTTAAGAAAAATTATAGATGCTTTTCAATTCAAAATAATAAGGGATTACACTAATGTCCATGTAATCACAATTCAAGTCTAATATGACAGGAAGTTGTTTTTGGTCTCTTCTAATGCAGCACGGAGGAAGTAAAAAGTTCTGTTTTATGGAAAAGAAAAAGTAAATCCAGCAATCAGGATTCAGTAGAAAGCTTCTTGCTACCATAGCCTTTTGCTGTTATTAATTGCTCAGTGTGTTTTAAATCCACGGACTTCTAAGGGAACAAAATGAAATGTTGTCATTCCTTTTTCCTGGCCAGCTTTATTTCCTTTGAGGTCTGTAAAGAGTCCTATGATCTTGATTTTCTTACATGGAGGGCTTCAAATTTATCAATAACCATCTGTTGCTGTCATTGTGTTTCATGGTCGAAATCCAGAATCTCTAATGCTAGTCCCAGTGTTTGCTGATTTTTTTTTCATTTTCAGTTCTTACTGGGGCTGTCATATTCTAAGATCAGGGAGAAAGTAATGTCTTTGATCTTTTCAGAGGTTGGAAAAATATTACTCCCCCCCAGCATTATGTGTTTCATTCGAACACATAGAAAGAAATCGGAATTTTATAGATTTATCTCAACAGTGATCCACTTGAACCAACTAGGTCCCAAAACTTCTAGTAAATATAACTTTTCATGTTTTTTGAAATTGTTAATCTCTTTGTTCTGTGAGCAGAGTTTACAAATATATAAGAAACAACCTTCAACTATCATAAAAGTAATCCACCACTGAATTCCACTCTCTGTTCCCAGCCCACAGTGTATGCGTATCTATTGTCTCCCATCAACATAACTCTGGGAAAAGTGGGAATTCAGTGGTCTTCCTGCCAGGTTACAGTGACAGAAAAATCCTTTACAAGAGCAAGACACATTACAGACTTAGTTCACATAAATGTCCCAAGGCTATGTTAGGATCCTCTCCAATGTATCTTTCATGTACCTTATCTTCCTTCAACCTCATTGGGATTCAGCACTGCAACACATTTTCTGTGCATAAAAATATACTTCATTCATTTTATGATGGAATAGGTTACCAAGAGTGATTTATTATACACTTTTTACTATGCCTCTCTTTCCAAGACCACCACAAACTGCTTTTACAGACATTTCACCCAATTTAACAGAGGCAGGTACAGCTATAGCCCCTGCACAGACTTCTCACAGATTTCTAAAACAAATCACTTTTCCCCTGCCACTGAATATATTGGCGTCTGCAAAATAGTAACTTAAACCTAAGTTCCTGCTTAACTTTTCTGCTTTCTCTGCTCTTATGAAACGTCTCCCTAATTGTAGGGTCACTGTCTGATCAAAGTTAACCCAATCTTGATTTATCTGGTTGAAAGGACAAACAATGCTCTCTAATATTAGCAGATGCTGCATTGGTCCAAAGGCTTATAATTACTAGTGCCAGATCTGTCAAATACAAGAGTTTAACAAACATGGTCTGAAGCAGAAGTGAGCACAATGGTCTCATTTTTAGCAATTTAGCCAATGAACACAAATCAGAGGTGAACTTTTATACAGCATTAACATGTGTCAAGCCAAGCCCAGCCAGCAGGCAATCATCCAGACTCAGAAAAGATCCTAGATGTCTTAAAATTTCATTTGCTATGTTTGCTCAAACCACAGTCTTGGGGTCTTGCTTATGTCTCCAGGAAATGCTCTTGTCTCCTTAACAAATGATACCACAAAGTGTGCACACCTCACCTCACCTTACCTTACTGACCTGGTGGTCATTAAGGCTGAGTGACTGATGCTGTCCCTGGTCTGCCAAGGTATAACTGATAGCACCACACGGATTTTCCACAGTTAAAAGCTTTCCTTGATATCCTAACAAACCATGAATCATGGTTGTAGGTAAGATAGGCCCTTGAAGGCACAAAAATAGCTTGAAATTTACCTATTACAAAAGGCCAACTTTTGAAACAGTCACAGATTAAGAAATGATAAAGCATATAGTCTAGGATGGCTGTTCTGGATCTATATTACCTTTGAGTGCCGTTTTCAAATTCAAATAGATGTATTTCTTTGGAAGCAAAGTATCCATGCCTGGATTCATGCTGATCTTTTCTGAACTCTTCCATCACTGGATGTGTTTGTGAGTCTCAGAGCAGACATGAACTTCCTCAGTGGAAGTTCACATCATAACACTTGAGCAAAGCCCATGCTAAAACTATATTCCCAAGCAAACTCTCTGCCTTTCATATTTCTTTGGTCTAAGTTATGCACTCTTTTATCAATTTATCTGAATGCATTCAAAGAAATCCATTAAAGTGAGGCTACCTCCGTCCTTGAAAAAAGGAAAAACTCTCAGATCCTGTAATAGAGAGTTTGACCAGAGGTGTCAAAACCAGTAGAAAATTCAGAAATTATTCATACCCAAAATTACTTATGTTCAGCAGAGTGGATAGCTTTGAAAAATTAACTGTAGCATAAGAAATATTAATTAAGGTTTGAAGAAGCTGAAGTCCATGAAGATGTTTTGTGACAGCTACACAAAATTAGTTACAACAGACTAAAAATCTAGCGATAACGTAATTCCCATCTTTTGATTAGGACTCTAATTCCAGCTACCGTATTGCAGAAATATTTTTAAGGTGAACTTCTGGCTACAGACCTGAGTTAGGATTTTTGCTTCTATCCATGCTGGTGGCTTTTTTTCAGTTATACCTCTGGAACAAAACTTGGGCACTTAGTTGCTGCAGAATAGTGTCAGGCACTTTCTGATACCTGACTGCTAGTTTCTCTTCCTGTCTTCTTGTTAGATCTAACTTCTCCCATCAATTATTGCTATTCAGATTCCCTATGAGCTTTGCTCCTGATACCCCTATGCCAACCCCAGTCCTTATCAGCCTGAACTTCTGTGCCAGCCTACTTATTAGTTTCGTCTTCCCCGTGCTTTCCATGGCCAAGTCAAACAGGTTTTCTCTCAAGCTATCCAAGCCTAGCATGGCCTCTCTTAGAAAAACCAGATGATTTTCTTTTCTTCAGTCTCTTTGTATATTGTCTTGAGCAGTCCAGAGCAAATCTAAACAGCAACTTACTTAAGAAGTTCTGCCCTTCTCTTTCTGCTTTGGCCTGGTTCATATCCAGTTAATTTATGGGTATATCAGAACAGTTCTGTCTTGGAGTCATGTAAGACTGGACAATTCTTACAAGCATATAACATTTATTTAAGATTTAATGTTTGGACAGGAGTAATAAAGTTCAGAACCCTAATACACTGGAAATTCTTAGTTCCTCCTTCAAAGAGAAATTTTTAGTGAAAGCTTGTAAGCTTTCACTAAAAGCTTTAGTAACACATTTTTTCCTGATTCCATTCTCAGAATTACATGATCAATTAGAGGAAATTTACCAAAAATACCATCATGTTGCAGACACCCACTACAGAATATTTCAACCCAAATATCTCAAGTCTGGCGGTCATAAGCAGGATGAACTGAGAACCAGAAGTCCTCCAAGCAGAAGTGTCAGTCAAGGTAAAGATTTGAAAACACTATCAATTCAGTTTCTAGGAATTACTATTGCAATTCTTTTCACACTTACTGTTCACAAGTTAATTGTGTGCATGGAGATTCACTATTTTGAAATAAATTATTTAAAATAACTGCCTTCTGTTCTTTCAATTTTGAAAGCAACTTTCAGTTTAGCTAGTAGGGAAAGAGTATTGGATTTATTTACAGGTCAACAACATCTAAATCAAATTATGTCAAAAGTTTGGATTCAATCACTTGGATTCAATAACATGATTTAGAATGAAAACCAAAAAAACATGTCTGGGGTGAAATGAATAATCCCAAAACAATCTAAAAGCAATCTGATTAAGCTGAAACTGCTTAAGGATTAGTGATTGGTATGTATATAGGAATATTAGAGATAGGAATTACTTTTACCACATTTATATTTAAATTGTATTAGTGGATTTCTTAATCAAGTAGCTGTTACTGAAAAGGCTAAATTAGAAAGTAAACACATACAATTAGCTTTGTCACTAGCTTACTCATTTCTTGCTCTGGATGTCTTATTATAGGTTCAAACACTCTAAGAAATATTAACCTCTGGAAAACACAAAGATAATTTAATACTTCAGCACATATCATATGCAACACTGAAAGTGTGATGTTATTTACAGTTTAATTCCCATTCCACACAAGTATAAAAATGTAGAAGTTACATATGCACACATAAATGCAACTTACATACAAATATAGAAAAGGGAGTTGATTTAGCGTGTGGCTGAAACTCTAAACTCTAGATTCTTCCTCTGTAAGTGTGCATGTCTTGGGTCATTTTGCGGGAAAAGACACACTCACAGAAAACAGTGTAAAAACAGAAGCTGAACTAAAAGCATTATTTTAAATCAACTGAGTCACTAGCAGTGATTCTTTAAATGCCGTATAAGTAGCACTGATCCAAAGTAAGATAATTTTGCACATGTAGTCCAAATACACTGCAGTATAGTGCTGTACCTTCAGAATAAATGTTAATGCAAGCTAGAGTTCCTGAGCTGGCTAGAAACTGATATAATGGACAAGAGGGAAAAATTGCTAGCCTTGTGTCAAGATACAAAGACTCCATTCCCTTTTGAAGGCAAGAAACCTGAAAATCAGTTGAGAGAAGAGTGACAGATTGGGAAAAAAAAAATCAAGCAATACAGTCCTACAGATCACAAAGCTTTTTTCATCTTTTAACTGTTATATGGACTCTGTATTTTCTTAAACCAGGCTATAAAATTCCATTTTGTAAGTAACGATCCAGCCTAATGAAAACATAAAAATGCATGGCAAAACTGAAAACCTGAAACAAACCAAGCCAAGATTACTAAGAAGTAAGTGCAAATCACTTTTGGCAATAATCCCCAATTTGAAAATAATCCTGTCTCAAGGACAGCAGGTAAAACTCAGAGTGTGTATTGAGCACAAGCAGCAAGGTTTTAGGAGCAGAGGACGGGCTGGGGAGATCTGCAGGGGTGGCATCCATGGGAAAATGGTCAGGACCTGCTCTGTGGCACATGCAGCCTGTTCCAAGCTGTGGCAATAATAAAGAAGGAAAAATTCTCAGAGTGAGCCAGAGGTGTTTGAAATGTTTTTAGTTTTGAGGGGTTTTTGTTCCTCCCAATACCCTAAGCAGTAATTAAATATTTATGTTAATTGGCAATAAATTTGGTCAAATTCCCCAGTTTGAATCTGTTTTGTCCACAGCAATAATTGCCAAGTGATTTCCCTGACTTTATTGCAACCCACAAGTTTTCTCACTCTTGATTTTCCTGTTCTTTCCTCCATGCTTCACAAATGCCTGCCAGCCAGTGTCATCCCCGCACAGGATGTTATTAAAAATATCAATTCTCAGAGAAGCAAATACCATGAAAACACTCTCTCATGTAAAATAACTCCAGTACCAGGGAAAATGGTCTCCACAAAGCATATTCCCTCACTATCACTCTTCCAAAAACTTCAGACCTGAATCTTCTTTTAGTTACATTTATTACTGTTACCAGTATTGATTATTTTACCTCATGGTAAGGCCACTTCCCTCTGCAACCATGAAGACTAGAACAGGTTTCAGACTTTTTGAAATGTGTTCTTTACTAATGAGGAAGCCAGAAAAAAATCCGGGAACCCTGATTTTACATATCTACTATATGGGATAGCACATGGTATAAAATGAAAAACAGAAGAACTTCTATTGGCCACTAAAAATGTAAATTTGTAAATACTTGATAATAAAATAATTTTGAATGTAAACATCTACAAAATATTAAAAAGGGAAAAACTTTCATAAGCAAAACTAAGTTCTATTTAGCTATTTGAAAATCTTCTTCTATATTGCTTATTACCTTGCATGTGTAAGGCATACATACATATTTTTTTAACAATATATAGAGTACACATGACATTATCTGAATTTTTAATAAAATAAGGACTAGTGTTTGGGAACTTTTTTCAAGGATACTTTCCTGTCTGTCCATCCAGGAGCCATTCTGGCAGTAATATCCACAGCGCCTGAGATGGACCAAGGTCCCTTTGTAGCTGCACGCCCCACACTCACAGCCAGACTGTTTCCTCACTGGCTCAGCCCCAGATTTCCCACAGCAGAATTCCAGTCAACTCAATCTTTAAAATAATTTAGTCATTGGGAAATAACAAAATAACAGCTTGAGCTGGGTGCCTCCAAGGATGGACACTGAACAAAGGAAACCCTGGGGTTTTATACTGTCACAGTCTAAGTGGAGGAAAGTCTGGGGCCATCAGCTCCTGCCATATGTCTGAGTGTCCAGTGCCCTGGCAGGGCCATAGATCTCTGTGACCTTTATCCTAAAGGTTGGCAGTTCATTGCCTCTTGCCTGGGGCTCCCACCCCACAGAACTCAGTCTGCAGCTCATGGTACGCCTGCACACTGAGATACCCGCACTGAATATATTCCTCAACACTTTTACATCAAGCAGCAGAGACCAGTGCAGAAATGTTAAAGAAAGCTGAGGCGGTGCCTGCTCCAGAACCAAAAGCACTATAGCTGTTTCAACACAGCTTTACACCTCAGCAGGGAACTTATATTGGAGCAAAGATCCCGGCAGATTCACTGATGTAGAAATCATAACGCTACTCTCTGCACTGCTGCACGGACTTGTGAGCTCCCTTGCTGAGATATTTCCACATAGTCACTCTCTGTTTTGCAGCATAAGCAGATCTGAGAATGCCTCTGGTGAGCAGCAGACCAGTGGTGCACCCCAACTTTTTCATCAGTACAAAGTGCAACCTCTCTGCTACCAACAGGAGATGGAAGTATTCACAGATGTGTACTCAGCAAAATATAGAGCGGAACTACACTGTAAATAATCTTGTACAGAATTGTCTTGTATGTTTTGGAGAGCAGTAGAGAAACCTAAAAGTCATGCCACTCCATTTCTGTCCAGCAGTGAATCAAATGTCTCACCTAAGAACATTTGAGTGCTGTGCTGTAAGGAATAATCTTAGACTTCGTATCTTAGAGTTTAAACCCAGTGTGATTATTTTACCTGCTTTTTCCTTTTCAGTATGGTAAACAGAGTGACATATCTAGATAATATATGCCACCACAAGCTGGGTTATAGCCAGAAAACATTAAACAAGAATGTATTTTGTGTTTTGTTTTCATAAAAAATTGCCCTAGTGTCTTGCTGGAGATATGACATTTTTTACAAAACAAACAGCTCAGATTAATGAACAAATGGTTTCTGCTTAATTCAGTTTTAAGGATCATCAGTCTTTTTTTTCTCATTAGATGAGTTTTTCTCAGCTGAAATTTTCAAGAATAATCAACAGGCACTGTAGAAAAAACTGTGTTTTTCTTTCTGTGGGGTTATTGCTATTTATAATTGTGCATATAAAAGACAAGTATGCCTCTAACATGACAAACATTAGGGAAGCTCTATCTTCCTTCTTTTTTAGAAATCTGTCTAGTCCCTGCACAGTCAATTATGTAATATGAAATACAGAAAAAAGTGGTAAAACATCCCTGAATCCCAAAGTACAATCTGTAAGTTTATCCAGCGTGATTTGAATTGAGAATTGTCCCTGACCTTAGCACCACAACCCAGACACTAAGCAGAAATTCCCACGATTTCAGTTCCATATAGACTAAATCTTGACTTGGACCTTGATTTGAAAAGACATTAGCTCTAGGCTCACCAAGTCTATGATGTCTTCCCAATAGTGAAGATACTTGGTTTTAGCTTA
Source organism: Alethe diademata (assembly GCA_025584955.1). Lineage (NCBI taxonomy): Eukaryota > Metazoa > Chordata > Aves > Passeriformes > Muscicapidae > Alethe > Alethe diademata. The sequence goes on from JANRMJ010000001.1 coordinate 82,584,094, forward strand.
TTTTTTCTATTTGTGTTCTATCTGTCCTCTTTCCCCATCCTTTCCTATTACCACAGTATCTTGCTCTCAGTTTTTTGCACCAAACAGTAGATTGAAATCATATCACAGTTCTAGAAATATTTGATCAGTTACTGTCAATTCCTAGCTACTCCAACTGGTTATATTTATTTGCACTCACTTCTAGACTAAGAAAATAACCATACTAGTACCAAAAACTGCACTTATACTGGAAAGCAATTTTTTTCTGAAAAGATCTGGATATTTTTGGAAACCAATGTTTGAGACAGAATTGTATGATATTGACTGATAAGTAATTCAGTAACCTTCAGTTACATAAAACACTTAAAGTTTCAGGTATGTAGAGTGGAAGAAAACATAATATCATAAAAAACATAATACCATAATGATCATTTCATATTCAGCAATGAATCCATAGTTGAGCACAGTTTAAAGCTTTGGTTAAGCAGTTTTTATTTATTTATAAGTGAATATTCTAGAAATAGAATTCAAATAGTAACTATGATGCTATAAACTCTCCTGATCAATAGAAACAAAGTAAATGAAAGGATTAAATCTTAAGAGTATTACAGCAACCAGTGGGAAGGAGCTAGCTACATTAGCCAGGCACAAAACAACCATACTGAAGTTATGGATTTTGGTTGCTATCCAATTGAAATAATGAATCACCAGAAAAGCATGCTGGGAAGAAAATGCTTCTATAAAAAGTAAACTCACATCTAGAAAACAGATCCCATAAAAAAACAACTACAACAACAACTCAAACAAACAAAAATGCAAACAAAAAAATGCTCCCTAAAACCAACAAAAGCCCCCCACAAAATAAATCCCCAAAACAACCACCCTTTTTTTTCTATTTATCAACCTAATTTACTCATTGCAAGTCATAATAAATTGCTAAAAAACCCCATCTTTCTAAGTCTTTTTCACAGAGAATTGTTAATGCTTCAGAACAAAATCTAGCTAAACCCTTACCTCTTTTGTGATATTTCTCCTCATTTTCTTTGCACTGTCTGATCAGGAACATCAGTTCTTTATGAGGATAATTTCCAAGTAGAGCATTTCCAGTATGTTGCTGAAGAGCACATAGCAAACTCCTTTAGAGAATTATGTGTTATTAGAGATAGAAGAAAACCATGGCTCAAAGTAAATTCAAAGCGATGGGTCTGCTTCAAAGTGTCCCTGTAACAATCTACAACACTCTGCTAGTTTTCTATTATTCTAGGAGGAAGAGTCTAAACATCAGCCCCACAAACAGCATAGTTGTAATAGAGACAATGGGACTCTGCTGTTTTATATTGCAGCAGTCAGGCCCAAAGCTTCTATTATGTTCTGTTCTAAATCAATAGACACAAAAATGTAAAGGAGCAGAGAAATACTTTACAACATAATTTTGCATAAAGAAAATTACAAAATTTTGAGAAGTGTATTTATTGTGTTAGTTTTGTAATTAATTAATTTCCTAATTAATTTTGGAGACAGTATATATGTTTGATACTTCTCTGGGGGAAAAGGAATTTAAAATACCAGGCTCCCATCTAGCACATAACTCACAAACCTCTTAGTCATAGTACATAAGTCTGAGACATTTGAGTTACTTAAGTCACATACTGGATCACAGGACACAGCTGAATTTCCATCTCAGCTATAGTCCCTTATCATCAGCTGTTATGCCTCACTCACCATCAAAACTGTGGCCGGAACTGACACTGCAATCAGAGGTGAAAGTCTGAGATGGAGTTATGTGTAGTGTAAAGGTCTACCTATGCACCTTTAAAAATGTCAAAACTAGCAGAGCGTTAATATTTAGCTTTGCTTGACAGTTCCTGTAGAATCAGAGAGGCTCTAAACAATTCTGAAAAAGAATTATTATTGCCACCCATTCTTTGCATTGGGTCTCTTTAAAATACCTGAACTGAAATGCATTTTCTGCATTTTCTATAGTCTATTACCATCCAGATTATCTTGTTCTAGGCAAGAATCTCAGAAGACTCACATTTTGGACTTAGAGTTTTGTTTCCAAATTTTGTCACCTGAATTCTTTGCATGAGGCTATCTTCTTGAGAATTCTTTTTAAGGAATTACATTCTCCATTATGCTGTCATTGCATGTTAGTTAATCAAAAAACACATTAAATTTGCTAACGTTAGTAGTATTATGTTAGCAGAAAAATCTGAGAGAAGAACTAGAGCATGTGCATAGCTGTATTTTTTTACCTGGTTATTAGGACATACAGATAGTCTAGTACAAAAGAATCAATGTTATATCATCCCTCAACATAGACTGAAAATTATTTAGAGTGATAGAACTATTTATTATGGAAAGAAAGTTAACTAAGATCAGGCCATATATGTAAATTGTGGCCTTGTTACTGCACCTACTTTCTCTCTTGCCCAGGATGATAATGTTTCTAGCACCAAAAAAAACCAAAAAAACAAACCAAACCAAACCAAACAAAAAAAAAAAATAAAAAGAAAAAAAAAAACCACAACCAAAAAAACTAAACAAAACCAAACCAGACTCCCACCAAAACAAAACAAACAAATACCCAGAAACAAACAAACAAACGCAACCAAAAACAAAACCAAAAAACAGACCCCAAACAAACAATCAGAAAAAATCCCTAAACCAGTATTAATTTTTTGTTGGATCAGTTCTTGAGCTCATTTACATCAGCATAAATCTAGATAAATTCACTTGTGTCAGAACACTTTAAAACACTTTAAAACTAGATTCTAGTTTCTTTTCCATTCCTTCAAAACTCAGGATAGGAACAGCTTGTTCAGAGATCTTGCTTGCTCTGAACTCTCACTTTGTCATCTTCTCTACTTTTAGAATATTCTTATCGTCTTCTCTCTTTTTATTTTTTTTTTCACACTGATTGTCCCTGCTTGGAATAGTTCCTTGTTTCTGTAAAAGTCTCTTTCATTTTCTGATATTCATTCATTTGCTGGTTTTCGACCACCAGCTTCATGTATTATTTTTGCTAGTAACATTTTCCATTAGCTGCTGGAGAACTCTTATTCTTGAGGCAGAATCTTCAGACTGTACTGAAGCTGCTTTTTGTTAATGGACTCTTTTAAAGGATCACAGTTCAGGGACTCTGTGTTCCTAAAATTTTTTATTAAATCTTTACTATTGCTATTTTGAAAGACTATTTATGTTCTATTCCTGCCATCTTTTTCTGTCTTAGCTCTATTTCAAAGTAAAAGAACAGTGAAGGCTTTAGGAAATTTGTTTTCACTTTTTTTTTTCCCATACAAAGTCAAGATATTAGTCATCAGTACATTTTAGAACAATATTTTCCTGTTCATTTGACTTAATTTTATCTATTAACTTGTAGATCACAGTATGATACATATGTACTCATCTATAGAGCATCATCTGCATTAACTGCAGAGCTTTCAGTAAAATATATCTATAACACTGTCAGTCAACGTATCACTGCAGTGCAGTGTAGTATAGTTCACACTCATCTGCCTCCTTTTGATGTTGCTTTATCCATGCAAACATTCTCAAACACATGAATAGAGCTAGTACTGCAGTGAAGCTGCTTATATGACACTGTTTAAAATGAGAACTTTTTTCCTAGCTTTAGTACTAGATGGACTTAGATGTGTAACATGCTACCATAGTCATCAAGGTTGTTTTTCCTAGACATTCATCTTTACCTATGCTAAATAAATCACTTGGACTGTTGTTATTTTAAATGACTAAATAGTAAAAGCCTTATCCTTTAGTAAACCTGAAGGTCTCCTTCATATCTCTCCCACAACTAGACTAAGCATCAAAGATATATTCTGCAGTTTTCCTATGATTAATCAAAATATCCAGTTACTCAAGTTTGGCTGCCTATTTTGTGTGAATCAATTACTTGATATGTTTTCTTTTTTCCTTTTATGTTATTAAATGCAGTGACAAAGCTGACTGTGTGTCAAGGCAAAGAGCATTACCACACCTGAAGTAGTCATATGGTTATAGTGAAAAATATAATTAGATGGTGTCAGCAAAAAGCATTAGGTAGGCTAAAATATCTTTCTCTTGTCTCTGTAATAAATCCATCACATTAAATAATCATTATAGGGATAATTCCTTGGTAAGGAGTGCTCCTCATTTTCAAGAAATAGCTACCTTTCATACAATAAGAACAGTTTTTGGTTTCAATTTGTTTGAAAATCCATGTTCATAGTACCAATTCTTCTTTCTTAGCAGCCTAAGATGGAAAAGTTTCTAGGTTTAGGTCCTGCTTTAGAATCATGGTTTAGGAATGATGCTCCCCAATTTAGTGTTCCCACTGAAAAACTACAAACCATGCTCTGGTTGCTATCTCCTCTCTCCCCCTACCCATCCCTGTGTGGTGGGATGGAGAGGAGAATTGCATATAAATAGCTTTCCTTATTTAAAACTATGTATGCTATTTATTTTTAAAATATGTATTTCATTAATAGTCATATTAATTTTGCACAAAACTAAAAGAATTTTCATTCCAAATAATATACTCTCTACTGCTTTTCTAAGAGATCTGCGTGCAGGAGAGTATCTTGTACTCTTCTGCCAGATTTGATTTCTTTTGGGGTCTGGTATTTGGTCTATGGATTTTGGCATAATCTCATTTCAACTGCTCTCCAGGGTGCTTATGATATTCATGTTGCTGAAGTTATTCCAGAAGGCCATGATCAAATCTGAATGCAGCTCTCTGTACATCACACACTTCTATGCCACAGAATATGGATGAGATATCAAGATTTTAAATGCACATTGTGGAATAGATCATATCTCTTTTTTAAGATAGGATTCTATCTATAATCTTTATGAGAAAAATTCATATTGAATAAGTATGAATTCTTTTTCCCTTTGACTAATGCAGAATGCTTCAGCTTATGTATAATTCACATTTTATGGTTTGTTTGCTACTCTTCAATGGAAAATTCAATAAGAACTTAATTAAAAAGAATAGATGTAGTATCATAAAGCTGAAACAGAAGTGTAATTTCAGAGACACTCATATTTTATAAACTTTTATTTTTGTGATTTATAATTAAGGAAAGTACTAGAAATATTAAAGTTTATTTTTTTTCTTATGAAAGATTAAGTTGGAGAAAAATTACTTCATTAGCTCAAAAAGGGACAATGGTGAACACAAGGAGAAACAATATAAGATAATAGAAAAGATTTTGAAAAAGTAAAAGTGAAACTATCTGGGAAAATGGAAGAAAAGAATTATTAGTTAAAAAGTGCAACTGCATAAATTATTCCAATAACGTTCCTATAAAAGCCATCAGAGTAGTATAAGTAATATGCACATTTTATGAAGCAGGTGCTACCGAAATGATACTATAAATTGAAAAGAAAGAGTCAAATCATTTTCCAAGTGATTAAAGTGTTGCAATTTATCATATTTTTAATGTAATATTTTTGTGGGATATTAATAAGTTTTACAACATGTAAGATAGCAATTTCATTCCTTGCGATCAATACCAACTTAGCTGTAATAGCCTGTTCTAAGATTTATTATCATATTTTGCATCTCATACATAGATAAAGGTAGTTATGAAAAGAATACTGGAATTGACTTGTTTTAAAAACTTTTAAGAGCTTCTAGTGAGGAAGGAATGCTTCCTTTCAGGTACAACATGGTTTACATTCCCAAAAAAGGTCTACCTTTAATGCTTCCTCTCATTCCACTCTAGTTAGCAACAGCAAAATTAAAACTTTATTAATGTGTGCATTTATACCCTGAGGTCTGCTTTGCAACATTTTGTGCCCCTAGTACCAGAAATATATATAGCTAAATAGATATTTAGAGAGATGTAGATGATGTAGATAAGAAAATAGGAAAGGTGCGGAAAGGAAAGGTGCGGAAAGGAAGGAAGGAAGGAAGGAAGGAAGGAAGGAAGGAAGGAAGGAAGGAAGG
>JANRMJ010000001.1:82592208-82602923 GCA_025584955.1 Alethe diademata
TTTTAAATTAAACTGTGATGTCATATTCTAAGTATGCAATTGAACGTCCCTCAATATGAACTTTGGAACTGAGTATATAAAGTCAGATTTTACAAAAAGGAGATTGAGTAGTGAATAGTTCAATGCTCTTTCAGTATGCTGCCTTCCTGTATGTGATGTTTTAAGGATATTAAGGCTTTTTCCATCACGAACAGATAAAAAAGCCCTACCTAGATAAACAATACTAGATCTATTAATAGATTTCTTTTTTTTTTAAGAAAGCATCAATTTTCTGGCAAATGCAACTCAAAAAGTACACTAGGCATAATATACAGAAAATAACACTTAGCTGTTATTTGTCAAAACAAAATTTGAAGTGCTTTGTAGGAAAGGGAAGCCTCAACTGTCATTACTCATACAGAGTGCAGAAATTGAGGTATGCAGACATAGGGTGACAGCTTCCAAGAAAAAAAAAAAAATGTAAATGATGCTGCAAATGTTATCTCAAACCCCTATACAATGAACTATGTCTACCTCTTTCCTTGATTTATATTGCCTTCTTTGTAACAAACATATGCATAAAGCATGCATATAAACCTTAGACTATGTTCCCCCTTTGCCCATGCTTGTCTTCCCTAACTTTATTAGTGTAGCTTCTAGGATAAATCACTACAGCATCTTGAGACCTGCAAGAAGTTTTTTAGAATCTAACTGAAAGTCACAGCACCTGAAAAGAGAAAAAGCAAGGAAGAGAGAAGGAGGAAGAGAAGCAGGGGAACAGAGAGATAAACAAATTAACAAAGAAAAAAACAAAAACAAAACAAAACAAAAAGTCCAAAGATCCTGATTTTGTTGAGGTTTTCTTCCATTTCTAATTTCCACACCTTAAACGAACCTCTAGTTAAATATAACCTGATGTTACTGTTTATCTCTATGGGATATATTTAATGAAATCCTTAAATATTGTACCTATTTAGAGACTCTAAGTGCCTCAGTGCTTGAGAAAATAAATTGAAAATCTATTAAGGAAAACGGACTTTTAAAGCACTACACACATTGAATTTTTGATTTTTTCCTATTTATTGTTTACACTTTTTCTCATAGATTTTTCTCTTAGATTTAAGATCAGAGAGACAGTGGTATATAAGTTGCTATCACAGTGGCATGTCACAAGTATATATATATATATATTATTTTATATATATATAATTTATTCTGTACTTAAACTATCCTAATCATGTTACATTGCATCGTTGCAATTACACACAGTAAATGACCAGAAGAACATATTTGTAATATATTCAATATAAGCATTTTCAGTCACTCTTTCCAGCATCATCATATTTAACAACCTTAGTGTATTACTTGCTTTGCCAATTGAGCTAATATCACCTAATTAGCACAAAAATTTACTAACCAGACAACTGAAGAGTCATAGAATCACAAATACATATTCCAACTAAGTGCCTATTCTGAATTTTCTATATTTGCTTTTTAAAAATGCCATTTGGCATTAGCAAATTGCACAATGTTTCTCTGTAGGTTAGGTGTTTTTCCTGTTTAATTAGATGATTCCTATAATTAAATTGGTCATTGGAAATAGTTACTCATTTATACTCACTTTTTTTTTCTATATGTATTATGCGGGCTAAAAAGGATATCCCCTTCAACAAATCACCTTGGCATCATAGCAGGGATGAAAAGCATTAAATTAATTCAAAGTTTATGAATAGGAAAGGGCTCCACAGTCTATATCCTTGCTGTATTTTTTGGTAGGAAGCACTGTTATGTCAGATAAAAACAATAATATTCTGTGGAGTCTGGGGTTTTATACACCCCAGTAAAAAGCACAGAGAAACCTCAAGATTTAAAATGTAATAATACCAGATAAAGATTCTTTCAGTCTTGATATTGACACTGAAGGAAGGTTTAAAGTTATACATATATATATATGTATAGAGAGAGAGGGGGTATATATATACAGTTGTCCTTGCAATACTTCTTGAAAGAAAACGAGCTGTTGAATTGTGGATTCACAGATCCAGGAGGACCAATCAAAAACTTCTCCCATGGGAATATGTAGAAGAAAGTTCATGTTGTGTAGTCCTTCTTGGAAAGTTTGGTTGCAGTAAGTTGGAGACTTTTCAGGTAAGAAAGTGTGAAATACTAGGAAAGACAGGGCAAAAGAGAAAAGTTTTTTTCTCCTCAGCCATTTTTGATGCATAGTTTTTCCACCAGTCCAACTGCAAAACTATTAAAAAAGATTTTCTGTATTTTATGAGAAGTTATCATCTAAAATCAGACAATTGTTTGTCATTTTCTTTAACCTCAGGGGGTAAAAAAATTAAAAACAGAAAATGTACCCTTTCCACAGGATCTCTTCCTTATTCCAGAAGATTTATTTCGTTATATTTCTAACAATGAAAAAAAAAAAAAGCTCTAAGAAAAAAAAAAACAGAACATGCTTTCATCACACTCTCCTTCCATTTAAAGTTTGCTTAAAATATTTTAAAATCTAGATAAAGTTATTTTCACACTGAGACTGTGAAACTATTTTTCATAGGGACGAAATCATGTAATGGAGTACTTTGAGAGTTTACCAGGTGACTTTGAATTCTTGTATGTTACAGCAGGATGATGGTAATCCATGTGTTTTCCTTGCCTAGTACTGTTATATGACTCTCTGACTAAACTTTCCATTTAGAATGATGGCAAAATGAGTGTAGGAGGCTAGGAATTTGAAACACTGTCCTACCAGCATTATTCTAGTCACTGGAAAAAACCCTTTTTTTCACAAAATTATTCTCTCCAATAGTTTTCTTATAAATGGTCACAAAAGCAGCAAACTCAAGGTCTCTGGATTTTACTGTCCAGATAGGATTTTTACAATTCTCTGTTTACAGGTCTCTCTCAGAATGCTGTTGATAAATTCAGCTCATTTGGAATGTACCTGCTTAGGTATTCACCCAGATTAAAAAGACTCATATGTTTTCAACCTGGCTGCATGGCACTGGCTTCACATTTGACAGCATATCGATTTTTATTTCTTATTAACTGTCTATTATTGTTTATTAGGTAATGTTCCATCATAGCCCTCTTGGCTGATAAATACTTGCTCTCCTGCCTGTTCATAATGACCAACTTTAGGCAACCAGCTGCTGGCAATAAAATATTAGCATTTTATGGATTAAAATGCTAAGATTATTGATGGAAATGAAAACTCCCAGTTGTGCCAGTTTCAAAAAGCAAACCCAGGGCCCATTTGTGGTTAAGCATTAAGACAGTCTATTCTAGGAAGTATTCTGGACCCCGTATTTCTTAAACATTCAGTAGTTTGTGTAGTCCTATTCCAATAAATACAGAAAACTTGGAGAAATATCATTCTCATCAAGTACTTCTATTTTCCTTTAGGATTTATCTACTGATGTTACTGGAGACATGTATTGTCCTTTTCATTTTTCCAGCCATATAATGTGCAGGAGTAGAAATCACTCTGTGACAAACCAACCCTATGGGCAGAGGTGGCTTTTCTGTTAATTAGTACAGTTCCAGTGCTATTCCCCTGGCATCCTAGGTATAATATGACCTGGCATTAACATTTATTTAGAAAAAATGTTTGCCCAGTTTTAGTTATCAGATGTCTGATATAGTTAACAGTGGAAGTACTTATGCCCTTTGCTGAAAGGTGAAAGGAAAGCACCTCATGGAACTTGAGCCTTAACCTTATACAGAGAAAAATAACACATTATATAACAAAATTTCATAGTGCATGGGTTCCTACAGGCAACTGTGCTAGAATTCCCAGTGGCATTAAAGATTTATGTGACTTTCACACCAAGTAAACATTTCTAGTCTTTTACTACATGTTCTAGAACTGTATGTAATATAATTACAGGGAATCAGAATTTATCAATCAATAAGTTGACAATGCTGCTGAAGTTGGACAGTCTCTTATATCTCAATATTTTTTTTGCATAGCTATGCTCACTTTTAAGTCCTTGCTTGTTCTTTTCAGAAGTTTATCTTGCAGTAATGAAATACATTACAGTTATTCTACCTTTGTCTTTTGCTGGAGAATGAGAGCTTCTTCCCAGAAAAAAAACCTAATATTATGCTTCAAGACTAGGTTTTAGAGAGATTGATATCCGAAAAATAATTTTATAAGCCTATTTTAATGTCTTTCAACATCATTCATGTAAATTTCTCAGAAAGTTTAAGAAATGCATTCATTAATTCATTAACCTCCACTATACAAAGAGAATATGAAGAGACTAGTCAGGGAAAAGATCTGAACACTGCATAAAGCAGTATAGTTTTTCTGAATCACTCAAGGGTTCACACTAGCTAGATTACAAAAATGTATTGAGTTGTTTATTGGATGGTAAGAACAGAGATAGAAGTTGACTCTTATTCTTCTCTCATTCTGTTACCTTATTCTACATCTGTCTCACTGGTGGAAAACCAGCAAACCCTTACTTTCCTGTATTGGATTCATACTGATTTTACAGATACTCTTTTACACCCCACAAGAGACACAATTGGACTTGAAAAATAAGGAGAGGCACTTATAAAATCCAGATAGTTGTAGCATGCAAATGACTGATGACATTATGTCTTAGGAAAAAGACATTAAAAATTTGGAAGTATAGGGTCTTGCACCCAGAGAAGAATGTCCACAGGTACCAGCACCTGCTGGAAAGCAGCTCTGTGGAGAAGCACCTGTGGGTTCTGGTGGACAATAAGCTGTCCATGAGACGCCAGTGTGCAGTTGTGCCAGCAAGGCAAATGGGATCCTGGGTTTCATTAGGAAGAGTGTAGCCAGCAGCTTGAGGAAGGTTATCAATCCTCCCCCTCCACTCAGCCCAGGTGAGGCTGCATCTAGAGTACTGTGTCCAGTTTTGGGATACCCTGTTCAAGAGAAAAAAAAATGAACTAGTGAAGAGTGTCCAGTGTAGTTTTACAAAGATGATTAATAGATTGGAACATCTCTCTTATGAGGAAAGGCTGAGAGAGTTTGGCCTTTTGAGCCTTGAAAAAAGATATCTGAGAGGGAACTTCACCAATGTCTCTAAATATCTGAAGGGAGGAGATCAAGACAATGGAGCCAGGCTCTCCTCGGTGGTGGCAAGCAACAGGCCAAGGGGCATTGGGCACAAACTGTAACACTGAATCTCAATATGAGGTAAAACCTCTTTATATTGAGTGACTAAGAACTAGAACAGGCTGCCCATGGAGGATGCATAGTCTCTTTATCTGGAGGTATTCAAAACCTTCCTGGACACAATCCTGTGCAACCTGTGCTTTAGCAGGGGGGTTGAACTGAGCGAGCTCCAGAGCATTCTCACCTTCCAACCCCCATCATTCTGTGACTCTGCGAAATACAGACATATCAACACTGAAGCTAGGTGATAAAAAACAACACACTTAAACCTCAGTAGAAAGACACATTTCTCATCAAAAGTCAGGGGCCCCTTTCTAGAGATTAAGCACTGTCTTTATGGAAAATAAGGAGAACTATGTTAAAAAAAAATAAACACTTCAAAGTAGCATCACTTATAATTTCTCAGCATATTGTGAAATTAAGTTGCAGATATATTGATACCCAAGACTCTTTCTAACTTCCACATAACCCAGCATGGGTTGTTACTGCTTTACTATAGCATTTGCTCCTCTGCTTGCAAATTGAATTTTTGTATCTCCACACAAGAAGCCAAGGCCTTTAGAGTATGCATGCCGTCCATGATATTTTTCTGGAAAAAGGGAAGAGTATTTTATACTATATAAATATTATTAATATGTTTTCTATAACAAGTTGATTGCCCTTCTGTTTCCACTTTCTAGAAAAGAAATTTAAAACAATTAGTTAGCTTTACATTACCTGCAGATCTGAACAAAAATATGGATACAAACATAGCTTTGTTCTTATGTGAAGGCTTTTTATATGGAAAACTGGTATGCTGGGATTAGTTTCTGAAGGAAAGTGACTTCGAGTGCAACCTTTCTGATATTCTAAGTCCAGTGCACAGCTTTGCCAGACCCTTCTCAAACCTACAAAAGGCTCATGGGTAGCAGTTGATTTCCAGTTATGTATTAACTCAGTGAATCCATTCTGGAAGTAACTTTCAGAATGGGTTTGTTCCAGGGGAATTAAGAGTAGATTACTGCATTTGAGGTAAGTCCCATGATACTGTTTTTGGCTTTCTGATGAGTGTAATCCAAAACTTCCCTTTGAAATGCTTTTTTACCTGACACAGACACATCTGTACAGGTAAAATACATCCATGGAGTAATTCTTGAAGGCAAACATCATACATGTTGTTCAAACAAAAATATTTAAAAATTCAAGTTAATATTTAGAGATAATATTTTCCATTATGCATCCAATTCAAGTTGCTATTTTTGACACTCACTTAGAAAAATTATTTACTGAAGAATCATCCCCTGGTGAATGAGTGGGAACCATTAAACCATTGTCCTTTAACAAAGGGGCCTTGGTAGGAGCTTGCTTGTGCAATTTTTCTCTCCATTTTTATGACCTGATTTGAGGGTTGCTTATTTTGGCTTTTTGATATCTGTCTATATTTCATTCCTACATTATTGTTTGGCTTTTGGTTCAAGGGCCTTATGTGCTCTGCATATGACTGTTTCTGGCAAATAGCTGCCTCAGTGTCTTAGAATTATTGCCTTAAACATAGGAACTTCTGTAATGGATTAAATAAGTCATTTTTCTAAGCAGGTCAGTTCTGTTGGTCTCATATTAATATTGCTGAAAGAAGTAGGTGTTCAGAATTCAAACATGTCTGAATTCAAGTCTGTCAAGACTGATGTTTTGCATAGCAAAAGAAAAGAAAATAAACAGTGTTAAACTATTGCCTTTCAGCCTCAAGATTAATCATTTATAACACTTCTCTCAAATTAACCCCGTAAAGCAGTGAGGCTACATGGAATGTGCGTTCATTTTTTTGAGGGTTACTTCTTTACTATTTTCTCTGGCAATGAAGTTCAAGGCACAAACACAGACACATGTTCAAGGAGCACCAGAGCATCCAGGGGACAAAAGAGGTAGAAGTAGATACACCCTTATTTCTTACATTTAACAAAAGAACAGAAGAAAGGAAAGGCAAAATTATAGCAAAAGCAATCTTGGAACTCTCTGTTCCCTGTAAATTTGAGAAAATAATTTTGGTTCCTTTTTTTAAAATCCAAAAGAGGTGGGATAGTTCCTATCTAAATTAACAGCAGATATGCTTGGCACCAAGACAAATAAAAAGCTGAAGAAAACCAAACCCAAAAATAAACAACACAAAACATGTTGTAGATTGTACTGAGACACTCTGAAATCAAGACTCTTGACTTATGGCCAGAACCTTATCATTGAAAACAGCCCAGTGTAACATGATACAGCATATTCCGAATTTTTTTTTTTCTGGTTGCCAAACTAACTGTGGAATACCAAAAAACATTTATCAGTAATTAACATATGATGGCTCTAGTTAAATTTGCTACAGTGTTTATTATGCATTTTATTCTTGCATTATCAGTGGAAGTTTGGACTACAGGCCTTCACACAATGCACCTCTTCTTTTTGATGAATTATGCCGTTTTTAGGAAACTCTTTTTAAAGTTATGATGGCTTATCCTTTTTGGAAGAAAAAGATTCACTGGAAGCAAAGATACTTCAAGGTTTATTTCACAGTTGGGAAACAAACTGCGCCCTGCCTCTGTCACTCTCCCCATATCTCTGTTTCACACACACCTGATCCGTTTACGTTCAAAACATGACAAACAAGCCATGGATATGATTCCAACAAGGAAAAAATTATATTCTAATAAAGTCCTATCATATTCCCCCTGAAGCAGCGAAGACTCCCAGTGGCATCAATCTCAATTGAGTTAGGTCCCCAGATACCTCTTCTTCCCTGCATTCAGACTCAGCAAACAATGAAGAGGGGTATCTGCAACTTAGATGTAGAAGAATTTAAAAAATTGACCATATATTTAAAGACAAAATAGATACCTTAAAAAATCTTCACTTTAAAAGTCTCTGTGTTTCAGCCTTCTTTTTAAAGAAAGGATTATTTCTCCTTATATTACTTCCCTTATGAATAGAATCTTGAAAAAGTGATGTAGATCACTGAAGTAACCAGTTTGGTCATCTCTACCTTATATTTATTTTTTTATAAGAGAGTTCTTGCACTACCAGGTAAGCAGGAGTACAGCCAGTCACATGAACAGCAGCAGATACAGTGAGACCCTCTTATTTAGCTTATTTAGTTTATTCAGTTCTCTTTTTCAGACTTGACAATAAAGAAAAAAGTACTTTTTCTGATAAATTACACAAACTCAAGTTCAGTGTGGCCTCCTAATGTTACCAATGCATTACTACTACCACTTCAGCCAACCTGATTGTGCTGCTTCTGTTATTACAGAGATGATGTATAGCCAGAGAATCAAGTTACTGGTTTGCTTTTTTCTCCAATTGTCTTCTGTGAGAGCTAGAAGGCCTTCAGGGTATCTAAGAAAAAATAAGAGCGTGTGTGAAAATATTTTAAAGTTGTTTGTCCTTCCCCTTAGAGCAAAAATAAGGATAAATGTTTGACTATTTCTTTATGTTTTTCATTCTCCTTCTCAATTCTTTCCTGTCCCCCTCTCCACCATATTTCCATAGCTTCTCACTTTTATTCCTGAAGATACTATTTTATATATTCCTTCCCACCTGCTTTTAGAAAATACCTGCAAAAGACTGTTTGTTTCCATGTTCTAATCAGTAATTTCAGCAAAATATAGCCTGAAGCTTGACTCTTCCACACATCTTACAATATATGTTTTTATAAATTTGGAACAACTTCCAGCAAGCAAAAGTACATACCTCTTGAGATATATTAGTCATACAGAGCCTGGTCTGTGGAACACCTTCAACAGTTTGTCAAGCTATTTATCTAGGTGAAATCAACCAGCACAGCATTTCATACTGACACCGATATAATTGCCTGCACTTGAAAGTTAGGATCCTCTTTTTTATTTATAAACACATTGTATATAAAATATGGAATGAACAAAAAGTATATAATTAAAAAAAAAGTCTATGGCTAATCTAGCCATTGACTGATGGCCACGTGCACTACAATATGAGTGCTCGAGGCTTGATGGTGGCATAGAACACAAAAACACCTACATCATATTTTTCTTTATTGAAATACATTTGGTATAATAAACAAATGCAATATTTTACTGTTGCTCTTATTGATGTAGTCCCTATCTGGAGGATAGCTGTTAAAGACTTTAACTCTTTCTACTCAGTTCTCTTAACCACTAATTAAGGGAAGATTGCAATATATGCATAAACATTAAATATGCCAATTATTCTAAGTTTTGTTCATTATAATGGGAAATTTAGAACAGAGCAATTCAGATTCATTTACAGATATAACATCAAAAATATTTCTTCCTTTGATGGTAGCAACAGAACAGCAGGCCTTGACTAGAGCTCATCTTGTTAAATGTAGTACAGAACACATGAAACATCTATTGCAAGGACCTGCTAGTTTATAAACTAAAGTGCAGAACCTTGAGGAAGAAAAAAACTTACTTCCACTGAAATAGATGTGACTTGTGCATGCTACAACTTTCTCAAATTACAATTAACTCTTTTTTTCTATTAATATGTCTGTGCAACAGAAAAAATAAACTAATTTTCTGAGCACTTAATTTAACCATTTTTCTACTAAAATACAAGGAGGAAAGTTTTCAATACATTTCATATAGTAGGGTGATACTACCTGTAAATATTGCAATAGCAGTATCTGTAGGATGGGGATTCCTTGCTGATATCTTTCCCAGACTGACAGATGCTTATTATTTCAATCCCATCACATCAGTTATTAATATTTCAGAAGAACTGTGATTTAGCTATATGATAGGTTGAAGGAAAAATAGAATCATTATCCCACTACTGTCACACCTCAGTAGTTTTCAAGGGAAGTAATCCACTACTGATCTAAGAAAAGGCAAGTCTTCTTCGTGAGGAATATTTTATTTTCTCACAAATAATGGTGGTAGATAGAAATCCTCAGTGTATCATATACCTTTTTAGAATAGTAATTATCTTTTGTGTTATTAGATTGGATAAGAGGATTTTTAGTTATTTTTAGTGAACCTTGAATGACAATGCTTGTGCTTATGATTTTTGTTTGATTGATTTAATGTACTTGAAACAGACTAGGATATAACATATCATCCATCTACATACATTGTACTTTGCAGAGTATGTGAATGCTCATTTTTTCCCACATTGACATTCTGCTATATCAAATAAGATCACTGTTCAGCTTTAAAGAAATGACTGTGTTATAAAAATCAGTCTGGAGAACTGCTCCATTAAATAATGAGTCTTATTATATTTATGTACATTTAGCAGTGAACATTTAAAACCCACATACCTATACAAATGCATAACTCAAATTTTGCTAAAAATTCTGACTGAAATTTGAAAGGCAGAACAGGCTCAATATTATTAGTTTTCCTCAACATTTTACTAGTTGTAGTAACCTAACTTCTGTGGATAAAGGGAAAAAAATTAGATATTGAATCATGTCTGGAAAAAAAAAAAATAAAACCAAAACATAATTGTAAACTGATCTTTAAAATAAAACATCATCTCAGATGAAACATACCAGAAGCAAGTGGAATTTTATTTTCTGTAGTTCTCCATACCAACGATGTTCACTATGAACAGT
>JANRMJ010000001.1:82604560-82636183 GCA_025584955.1 Alethe diademata
CTATCTATTAGTAAATAAATATCTAACAATGGATAAGTATCTAATGACAGTACATGTCTAACAGTAAATATTTAATAATAGATAAGTGTCTAACAGTAATTAACTAACAATAATAAAAATAAACAATAATGAACAGTAATAAATATCTAACAGTAATAATGTCTTGTACAGTCAGGTGCAAAGAAAAATAATGATTATCATAAATAGTTCTTTAGGCACAGAAGAGGAATCATTTAAAGCATGTTTTTGTCTGCATCAATCTGTTTTTATAGTTGTTTCAGGAGCAGAACCTTTCTTAACTCTGGAGTAGTCAATCCAGGATCCTTTGCCAGCGACTTTGACTGCGGTGAGGGTGGTCAGCAGGACTTGGAATGGTCCTCTCCACTTGACTTGTAAAGGATCACTGTCCCACCACTTCACATAGACCCAGTCTCCAGGCATCATTTGCTACCCACCTGTGGGTGCATTAATGCTACATTTCAGCTCAGGTCAGAAGTATGCTCCTAATGTGTAGTTCTGAAATATCATCACATGACACACCTCAGTTGACACTTCAGCCCACATACTGTATTTATTTCCTGTGAAACTAAACCCGAAGATTCTCTCCAGGAGCACAACTAATGGGCTACAGCCACTAAAATCACTAGTCTGCCGGACAAGTCTAACATAACTTCAAAGTACACCCTCTAGAAGTGCCTACTGTTGGTATTCCTCTTCACATGTCTGCCTCTTCTGAGCTGCAGTGCTGGCTACTCTGTGGCCTCAAAGAATTTATTCAAGGCCTGCTGTGTCATTTTGAAATCAAGGAGAGCAAAACCTAGAGTGTGAACAATTTTCTCTCCACTAGTCATACAGATTATGAAAGGCTCATATTCTGCCCATCCATCCCATCTTCCTAATTGCTTTAATATGAAACAAACAACAATCTAAAGACACTTTATTTTTCTACTTCTATTTGTTACCTACCTTTTAAGTTTTTTACTTGCCAGCTGCAGTGATGGGCAGTTCCCCTAAGCTACCTTTCAATTGCATGAGCTGCTGATTGATGGTGTGTTCAGTTCAAACACAGATGAGCACAGCTTGAAAAAAGAATTAATTGATACATGCAACAAAACCTGTGGCAATCAGATGAATGGACTATCATCCCTCTAAAGAAAAAGAATATTTTTTCAGCTGACACAAATAGCACCATATTAAATTTATGAAGCTTATTTTTCAAATAATCAGTTCTTCAAAGAAAAGCCATCAGTTTCTCTATTCATCCCTCATATTCTTTTTCCCACTAAGGTATAATAAACTATTTCAATTCACAAGTTATTTTATTACAGCAATAATAATTCATTAGATATCTTAATTCACAGAAAAGTTTCTGAAGTTTTTGTTCAGGTTTATTCATTCAAAAACTGAGGTGCCAGTAACATTGCCAAAATCGTAATAAGTAATAGTGAAGAGAGTGACAATCCCAAATTAAAAATATTTAGATCAACTAAAATAAGACACTTATGGACTAAATTTTCTTTAAATATATAGTAAGGTCAGTGCCTCACTTTGCCATCTCAGAGAGAATCAGCTGTGGAACAAAGGCCACTGGAGTAGGCTGGCCCTGTCCATGCTGCCTGGTCTCCTCCTAGTTCTATGAGGTACTTCTCTAGTGCTTAAAATGAATTATAGCTTGTGATGTGTGGTGCCGAGTTCCAAGTGCCATAATAATAAGAGGACTTTATTTTAGCCCTTCAGAGTTGAATCTGCAGCCTGATGTTCATGTTTCATTTCATGTGCACGGTATGAGCACTGTGTGTAGACATTTGAAGATATGGAAGACTTGGTGGAGGGGACAGGGCTAAATGAGGTGCAGTCCTATGCCCATTTTTCCTGTATGGATGAATAGAGATTACAATGGAAGCTATTTTTTTTTTCTTTTTTTTTTCTTCCCTATAACAAGTGAAACTCTAGAGCAATTTTCTAATATAAATGATGGGGAGAAGAAAATAAGTAGATTTTAAAATCTAATTTTCAATTAAAAATATTAATATATATAAATAATAAGTTATATATAACTGCTTGCATGCAGTTCTTATCTATAATCTATTATATAAATAATATAAACATAAATATATAAAATATAAAAAATATAATATAAAATAAAATCAATTTTAGTATGTGGCCTGGATGGTACCTTCTTGCCCTGCCTTTCTCTGCTTCTGACAGTTTTTTCTTTTTCCATGGTATCATCTCCTTTCATTGTTCATCTGTGCCCTGAGCCTGGTTTTCAAAGAGCATTATTTACTGAGGTGAGTTCAACTAAAAGTTTGAATGGCATTTCAAAGGGATTCAAAGCAGTGGCTCTTGAATGGCTTCAGGTGAATAGTTTCACCTAGTGAATAGTTTCAAGAATAGTTTGTTTCTTTCCTCTAACCTTTTTATTTTTTCTGTCTCTTTCTGACTGACTCACTACAGAAGTGTAAAGAGACAACTGGTCCAAAAGGAGCATAGCGGGGAAAATGGAAGGGTGAGAAGACAGGAAAAAGCAGGAATTCATAAGTAGAAAAGTAATAATTGCAATAAAACATGGCAACAAGGTCCTTATAGATACATCTACCCAGAAAACACAAAATTTCAATAAATACATATATATTTATTCAAATAACATGATTTTTATGTTACTTGAAACATGTTAATCTTTAGCCTTGGAGTAAAACAAATAATTCTCACATGATTAAAGCTTGCCTCAGAAAATTTTCCTTACTTATATTTTCCCAACTTTGTAATTGAATCTAAAACAGTATTAGGTCACAGTAAATGATCAAATGCAACCAGAATAATTCGGAAGAGCATAAATCAATATATGGGTCTAGTGTTTGAAGAAGATGATAATATGAGCTTGAACGTTCACTGGCATTTCAAAGTGGTAATGTACTGATTTAATAGTTGCTTACACATGTGATGAATCAGCACTAGCAGACACAATGGGTTTCTTACATCTGTTCCTATGCATTATTTAACCATTTATGACTAGGATTTGTGTTCAGGTTATAGCTGGCTAAATAACAGATATAAATGTCCTTAGTAGGATTATCAAAGTAGTTTGGAATTTAGTTGTCCATTTCCTTTTGAAAGTATGTCCTAATCTTCTGTTGTAATTAATATTTCAGAGTCAACTAGTCATTTAAAAAAAACCTTTCAAAATTTCAAATTTCTTAACTATTCTCTCACAAAACATTCAGTCATTCAGGCTACTGATTTTATGTCTGTGTATCTTCTGAGGACAGGATATACTAAAGTATCTGACAAGGGCAGTATAGAAAATTTTTAAGAGGTGCAAAAAATCCACAGAGAACGTTTATGGTTATAAAATATGTTTTGTTTTTGTTTGGGGTATTTTCCCCCTCTAGATCACAGGTTGCAAACTACTGAACAGCAGAACATACAGAAATGTTCCTGTTGTGTTGCCATTCATTCAGAAAGAACAGCAAAGGCATAATAGTAAGGACCTAATATTACTGCCTCTCAAAAGCTAGTAACAGGGTTTACTCATGAAAAGCAGTCTGCACCATTTCTGCCAAAATCTTCTATTGTCTCAATATATTCTTGACATACACTGACATACAATCCCTTTCTGGAATGTCTTAGCCGTAGATAATGAAGAAGAAAAGCTGACTTTTTCAAAGAAAACTACTAAACCTGCCAGTCTGTAGCAACCAAAATTTTCCTCCTTCGTTCGAAGTCCTTCTGAAGAGTCCAGTCAATCCCCACACACCTAAAAACTGTTATGGCCAGTTTTGAGAGGCCTGATCATAATGTGTATTTTATACTCTGGGCTCCTTTTAGAGTAGTCCAAATGCAGTCTTCAGGAACTAATTCTGGCTGGTGTAAAAGTCTTCTTGCACAGGATGTACACGTGACACTTCATTAGATCAAGATGGTGAACTGTGTGACAGGTGGGCAGCCAGGAGGATTAGGGGTTAACAGGCTTATGATATGAAGAATATCAGTTGCAGCACCATAACATGGATTCAGAATAAGAGCACATGACATATGCTATAGTAGCTACTGCTACAGTTCAGAGGAATCTTTCAAATATCAAGATATAGGAGCACTACCCTGGCATGTGATACTACTTACTAATCATTCTGGTTTTCTTCAGAGCTCTTCGCAAACATCACCAAAGAAGGACCCTATATAAAAAATATTGTGTTCACTGCATTGTTTGAAGCTCTTTGAATCCACCAGCTTGTATTAAAATGCCTGGGTTAGCAGAGCAGCACTTGACCTAATGCAGTGTTACTTAGGGAAATTACTATTCCTTTACATCTTGGGAAAGATAGAGTGAAAGTTAAAAATTATTTATTAAACAGTTTTCTTTCCTAGAGATTTGTCCTGTTCATCAAGTACTGTGTTGTTTGACACTTTCTATATATTCATTATTTTCTCATTGTTTTTCTTAACAGCTTTTAAGCCTTGTTTCAGGACTGCTGTTTTACTGACAGAATCTCTTGAAACAGAATTGTTTTTTTCAATGCACTGCTAAAGGATGTTCATTCAAGGTGAACAACAGCTTGGACAGCTTCCCCTCTGGACTGATTGACAATAATGCTGAAGAAAGGATTTGCTTTTGAGCTTACTGTTTCACAGTCAAAAAGCTTGCCAGATCCAATAAATTTGCATTTACATCTAACTGTTCCTCACATCTTTGCTTTCTGATCTAGAGAAGAAATTTAGGAAAGCAAATTTTAGTTTAAAGCTCCATCAAGCTAGTCCACAGACCATTATTTTCAAAGTCTCCTTGTTAGACTTCAAATTTAAAATAATTTGCACACCATCAACAATGATCTTTTGTTCTGCTTTCTAAGGTTGTGTCTCTCCACTCCACATGACCTGTTTTTTTATGTGTGATTTGTGAACAAATGGCATGAGTAAAAAATCCCATACCTCTGTGGGAGAGGAGGATCCAATGACACTTTCACCTTTCTCAGAATAAAGCTCTCTTTTATATAGCTGCACTGGTGACTCAAAAGTCCAGGTCTTTCCATTCAGCTTTCAAAGTGTGAACCAAGCACATGAAATTTAGAGATTAGTTCAACACTCATTGCATTACTGAGAATGTAGCTATTGTCTTCAATGTGCTTTGGAGGAGACCCAGAAGTGTTGGTGCAGGTGTTCAGCAATCCATCATAGCCTAAGACAGAGTACTCACCTGGGCTGAAGATGGGATTTAATTCCTTGGGTTCATGTCAAATTCCCCTATATTATAACTGGAGGAAGCCATCATGGGAAATATTTTCCTGCAATTTCCAGTGAAACCCCTTGCAATTTCTGCCTATTAAGTGCATAACTGTTTTAAAGCTAATGTTTTACCTTAGATCAGGACACAACAATAACTTAATCTGGGCAAGAAGTCAGACATTTCCTTCCATCAGGACATGCTAGATGCCAGCCATGCAGCAGCAGTGCATAGCCACACTTGCCTCATGAGCAAACCAGCAGTCAGAAAAAAAGAGGAGAAAAACCAAATTTTAAGATTATGTTCACAGATAGAAGGGTTAGAGCAGCTAGCCCACCCCTCATAGACTACTTTCACCAAAACTCTATACTATTTTTTAATATAGAAAATCAGGCAGTCCTATAGTTCTAGGTATTGTACAAATTGTTCAAACAGCATCAACTGGATAGCCTCAAAGACCTTGCAGTCAAACTTGACAGGTTAAGACAGTAAAAGAGCCTAAAGCTGGGCACAGAAATCCATATAACATTCCCCAAACTACTGCTGCATGAGGGAAGTTAAGAGGTGCCCATCAACACTCCTCTCCCTCTGCCTGTGGAGACTTTTCTACCTTTCAATTTCCTTTCCTAGTTTACTGGTATCAATTTTTGCAAGGTAATTTGGAGCATTGAAGGGAAGTGGCAAATGGAGATCATCTTATGAGGTTTTGTGGCCTACAAATGGGCATGTCTCAATGTAGTTTTCATAATCAAATCCATAAAATAACACATCCAGTTCCAGTTCAAGAGAACTAGAAAAATTCCTGTGTCTTGATATTTATTTTTTCACTGAATAATTTCTGTCCTTTAAATTCAGAAAATTTTTCAGATTGAAGTATTTAGAGGTGTTTTGAGCAGTGGAATGTGCAAGTTATACAACTGTCATTAGTCACAAAACACTTCAGGTTATTTTTCACCATTTCCACTTTGTGTTGCCTAAAAGTTTTTCTGCCTTCATCTAATCCATTAAGCACTCGTTGTACATTCAGTAGTGTGGTTACATTGTACAGATACCATCACTCCTCATTTTGCTCTATGTCAGTTTGTCTGTACCTCAGAGAACAGTATTTTCTTCAGGAATAGAAATACTGTAGTTGATTTTAAGAAACTCTAGTGTAGCTGTGCACTACCAAGGCTAAAAGTTGAAGGCATAAGGCCAGAATCTGATAAAGGCAAAATCACTAGAGAGAGGCTCTGCTTTTGCAGCCAATTTTACTAAATTTGTTTTTGGTTTGGGGGGAAATTTTCCCCGTCAAGAGACTAAAGGGTTGAGGGAACAACAGAAAAAAAGAGCTGATTTGCTAAACACACAGACATGATTGTACTGTTTACCTCCATTTACATTTTAACACAGAATGACTTCTGATTACTTTTTTATTTTTAAATATGATCTCGTTGTCCCTCAAACTATATTTTAAGCATGTTTTCCTGCCTCCAGTTTACCAATACATCTCCTGTATATCAAATTCTAACTTGATGGCAAAAATGCCGAAAAGATAATGATAGATCATGTAAATAAGTTTAATTTCTTGTTTAATTTTATCCCATCATTTCTTTTATGTTTACAAAATACAAGTGATATTTTCAGCTGGACTCACATAATATTATCCTTTACATTCATTGTTAGAATTGAACAAATCACTTTATCAAATAAGGCAGGTTAAAGGCTTTAAAAAACCCATATAGTTTAAACAATAACTAAAATTTACATTTTCCTGAAAAATGTTTTCAGATTATCTGTTTTCCCTGTTAAGAAAGAAAAAAAAAATCCCTTAAATAATCCCTTGCTATTTTTATGCTGTTAATTTTTTTCTGCTTAACTTCTTAAAACAGAATTATGCACAGTTGTTGTAACTCTAAAAACAGACCTGTCTCTTCCTGTTTGGGTATCTGCTATAATGGAATGCTGTTTACATGTACTCTGGAATGGAATAGTACATATCCTGGCTATAAATGATTGGCTTATACTATCTGGCTAATACTGCCAAAATTAAAACTTATTTTTTTCCTGTTGTTTCCATGTCTGCTTTGGGTGTTTTGTTTACCCTCTTTTGCTTTTTAAATTTAAATCTGGTGGGTTGGCCATATGAATGTCTATTTCTTTCACTGAGTTTGTAGCAGCACTTGTCAGAACTGGAAAATGGAAGACTTCTGGAAAATGTCTTGGAAAGTGCTTTACTGAATTGAGGCATGGGGAAAAAATATTTACAATGCTCAGGAACCATTATTTGCTAGTGTCTCTAACAAGGAAGTCCCATATTTCTAGGTATTAAAGTTTAACATTAAAATTATACTAGCAATAATTGAACTGTAAAATTATAATCATATAATAGAATCATTTAGAGTCCTTAAGAGAAGTTACATTTTACTGTTATTTATTGCTAAAATAGTTGCAGATAATATAAAATTATCCTCAATGCCATTTTTAGCGTTGCAGACAAGTGGCACAAGGCAGTCATGACATTTTAAATTAATTTTGGGCTCTTCTTATCTTCAGTGAGATTTAATAATTTAAGAAACTCCAGAGGTATAAACTGTGTCTTTCTTATAACCAGATTTCCAATTTATTTTACTGGCATCTTGGTAATTAGACAATGAATTTTCTTCTTGTTTCAAAACCAGTTTTCTGCCATAAGTATCCCAAATGAGGGAGACAGAATTCCATAAGAAGAGGTAGACATCCTAACAGGTATGCAAGAAGTAATGAGAATGCACTATAGAAAACTTACATTTAAAACAAGTATTTAAAGAAAGCCACAAACATTATTCCATAATTTTATCAAAGAAAGAAGGCAATTCTTAACAAACTACTCTTGATTCATTCACTGAACATGCTTCTTCTTCCTCAAATATATGCTGAGAATTGCACAACATTCAGTGTGAGCTGTCTGAAATGCAGTACTGAAGTCAACGTGAATGACAAGCTTCTGATTTTTTTTTTCCCCAAGAATGAATACCTTTGGACAATCTCATTGGCTTTTAAGTCAAGCTATTCAGCTCATCTTGCAAGAATTCCCCTATATTTCCATGTCCATCAAGACTGAGCAGTAAGTGCTAAATGAACTGCATGAATCATGTACCTATATGATATTTTGACTGAAGCAATTAAAAGGAATCTGGAGCGAGTTGTTGTTTGTAATTACAAATGTAGGTATCTTACAAAGCACTGTTAAAATAGTGCTTTGTTCTTCCTGCTGGATAACTGCTATTTCTTTGCCAGACTTGAATACAATATGTAATTTAAATGGGAATTTGCATGCTAGCATTTTATTAAGTATATTCAGAAAAAGGATACATAAAGACAGATAACAATAAAATGTCTAAATTATTTTAAATATTAATGTATTTAAATATTAATGTATGACATGAACAGGACAATCAGGGGATCAGATCCAGCCAGTGTGGATTTATGAAAGGCAGTCCCTGCTTGGGTAACCTGATATCCTTCTATGACAAGTCAATCTGCTGTGGATGAAGCCAAACTGGATTTCAGTAAAGCCTCTAACACTGTTTCCACAGGATTTCTGTGGGAAAATTTTCTGCTCATGGAGAAGACTTGCTCACTCTTCACTGAGTAGACAACTGGCTGGATGGCCAGGTCTAGAGAAGGGAACGAAGCAACAGAGCTGGTGAAGGGCCCATAACACAGATCCTATGAGGAGCAGTTGAGGAAGCTGTGATTGTTTAGCCTGGAGAAAAGGAGGCTCGGGAGGACCTTATCACTCTCTACAACTGCCTGAAAGGAGGCTGTAGCCAGGTGAGGTTGGACTCCTCTCAGGTAATAAGTGACAGGATAAGAGGAAACGGCTCATGTTCACCAGTGGAGGTTTAGATTGGATTATAGGAAAAATTTCTTCATGAAAGGGATAATCAAGCATTACCACAGGCTGCCCAGGGAACTGGCTGAATCATCATCTTTGGGGGTATTTAAAAGATGTGTAGATTTGGCACTGAGGGACATGGTTTAGTGGTGGACTTGGCAATGCTGAGTTCATGGTTGGACTTGTTGATCTTAAAGTTCTTTTCTGACATAAATTAAATTATTAACCCGTGAATGAGTACATTGTGTTTCCTTAAAGATATTACTGAGGGTGGCATAAAGTATCACTTACCTTTCCCTGGCACACTGTTCTCTCATGCCACAGCTGTTAGTCATTACTACCCCCCATTTGAAAGCATTGGGGTTGAAGCCTCTTCCATTCTTTGGGTACAATACTTGGTTAAACAGAGAAACGCAAGACAGGGAAGGTAAGTACTGTGGGAGTAAATAAAGAGAATGAGTTTTAGATTAAGAGTTATCTCATTTCTGCAGGTTTCCAGAGAATGAAAGAAGAGAAGAAAATTGGAAGCTCATTTTGCCAGAAGCAAACTTGATAATTAAATGTCCCCTTGCTTTCCTTCTCCTATTTTTTATTTTATTAATTTTGCATTTATATTTCTTTTTACTTCAATAACAAACTGTTCTTCCAGGTCAAGCAGAGGTTTGGAATATACAGCTTTAATAGAATGCTCATGGCTCTTAATGTGGTAAAATTTATGTAGGATTAGCCTGTCTATTTCTCCCACTGGACTACAAGAAAATAGAAAGAATGTTATCATATTTAAGTTGCAGTACTGGAATGAAACAGAAAAGAACACCATCATTAAAATGTAGTCACCTCATATACATATATTAATTAGAACAGAAAAATGGAAATAAAATGGTGCATTCCTGAGACATTTAAGTGTCCTGCTCCCAACCATCCACTATTGCAGCCTTTCTCTCTCCTGCTTGATTATGCAGATGCCCATAGAGTTCAGTCTCTTAACTTAGGTATCTTGAATTACATCCCTGTGTTTGAGAAATAGAAGTTTACCTTGAACTATAAATACACTTTTTCTTTTTTTGGCATAAATAAAGTACTATTTACCTGACACCAAGACCACAACAATGTAATGGCAGTATAAAAGAATATTGTGCTTTCCTTCTTTCTTTAGTAATGCACTGAATATTAACATTTAATGACTCCCTGTGCCCTTTGTGCTGGTTATTGATATGTTGCAAATATTTATGTAATGTGAAAATCTGTGTTCCTGTAAGAATATTTCATATGCTGTCCAATATAAAACCCCAGCTGAACAATAACAATCTATGATGGAAACAGGATCAGTAATGAAAAAACCAAAATTAGTTTAAACTAGATGACATTTCCTGGTTGTTTTAATAATTTGATTCTTTCATCTGCAGCTTTATCTGGAAAGCAGAACTGCAAAGACAATCCTCAGGCCTGAATTTTCAACAACATATCAATATTTCTTAGTTCATATAATGCAGCAGAGGAGAAAACAGAATAAAAGAAATATTCTATAATTTAAATTAGCACACTAGACTCTAGATGACTCTTCAGCAATTACATAAGTTAATGAGTACTGTAGTAGAAAAAATACTCTATGAAATTAGGACAGAAGAAGGACTAGTGGGAGAAAACTCAAAACAAACAAAAAAGAATACAGTAAAAGATTTGTCAGAATATGACACAAAATCATTTTCTCAATAAAAAGCTCTTACAGTCTCAATTGCTTTTGATATTACTCTACAATTTTCAAGAGCAAGGACTTTAGTAGTTAGGGGAAAGCAATGCTACACATTCACAGAAGTGATATCACGAGCACACCAAAGTGACTTGGGGTGGACCACTCAAGACGTAACACGTGAATAGGACAAGTAACTTTCAAGGAGTATTTTTACTTTTAGGATGCTGTTTTGCTCTCTATATGAACAGAAATTTCATTACAACAACTTTTCCTGAGCTTTAACCTCAGAGCATTATAGATGCCCTGTTAAGATACCTTCACTCAAATCCTAACAGAACACCTAATTTTACTTCAAGCAAAGCAACCTTGAAATATGAGGGGCAAAATAACACACATAAGACTTTCATCTGGACATGGCTTGCTTGTATTTTTTTGCCCCTATTCATTTTTCATATGTTTCCATCCATATGTTTTTGCATGTTTCAAAGTCTAAAATTGGGATTTTGAAATCAGAAATTTGGAATTCAAAGCCACCATGCTCTAAATGTCCAGAATGAACCCCATACATTTAGAGAGAAAGAAATGTTTTTGGCTATGTTTTCTTCTAGCACCATAATAATTCCTATTCTATTTACTGCCATTATTCTTATTTAAAAATACAATCATTTTAATACTCTGGTTGGAGTGTGATTTCCTGGAGCCTGGCTTTTGACATAATTACCAAAACTAGTTTTATTGGTCACTTAATCTACCTTCTCTTCTCCATATCTCCATTGTGCTTCACAGGTGAAACAACCTATCCCTTTTAAACCAATGACAGTCGCTTTGCCAGCATAAATTATTTTGGGCATAACTGATTCTTCAAAAGTGTCAGAGAGGGAGATTCTTTTGTCTTACTGTATCAATGTTATATTTCTCTCATTTAACCTCTTAATGTGCAGGCTTTGGGGCTCTAAGACTATACTTATTATGCCCACTTACAATTCTTACTATAACAAAAGGCCCTTGGTATATTTTCTGGCTGTAATAAAATGAAGAATAATTTAATAAATGCATAGTTGCATTCAGGCAGGTATTTCCTATTTTGTAAACCTGATTAATGAATGAATGATGGTTGTTGGTCCAGCTGTATTTTATTTTTGTGGGATGACATGTTAAATCTTTCTAGGTTAATATGAGAAGAGAGGTATTTTCAATATGACAAAGTATAATGAAGATAAGATACAAAAGGAATTTTAAAAAGTGAAATTGAAACCTTTATATGTAGTATTTATATATAGTGTTTCAGCACACAACACTTTCATAATAAAATCTATTTCCACTGGTGTCAAGACACCCTTAGTTACTTTCTTTGACATACTTTATTCAAAATAATGGTCATGAAGTTTACAAAGCAATGTCCTTAAAACCAATGTTCAGGGCATGTTTTTATTACCTGCTTAGATCTCCTTGGATCAAGTACTACCTAGATAGCAAGACAAAGGTCATGTCGCAGTTAATCGAGGCCACAGCTTGCTTTGTTTGGCAACTACAGTATCTGGGAAAGCAGATGACTGAAACCGCTTTTTACTCGTTAAATGTTTTGCTTCATCTTTTTAAGACAAGGGAGAGGTGCTTTTCTTTTCTACATCACTTACTTCAATGATCACTTAAGCATAAAATTAGAGAAAAGAGAAGAAAATCAAGGTTGCTGTCAACTCCTAAGCACTATGCTAATGAAATCACTACCTTCTGCATATGCTTTTTGCATAAAATTTTCTCCAAGTCTTAAAATAGCTTTTCCAACACAGTTCTTCTGACATTATTCTTTCATTAAATCATTGCCTGATTAATTGTATGCTATTGATGATAGCAATCCATTGATGCCGTATTTTCTTTTTAGCAAGTAAAAGGTCACATCAACTGAAACCTGCTATTAAGCAAATAGCAAAGACACTGAAAGCAGTAATAATAGTCTCTGCCTGCATACGCAAGGTTGATGATAAAATGAAGGTGGAAATATATACTTAAAACTAACCTATGTAAAAACATGCACTATCTGAAGAAAATATTATTAGATAAAATGCTCTGTTTATACATAAAGCAGATAATATATACATATACATTTTATGCATAAAAAGAAGCAGAGATGAATTTATAACAATAATGAAAATTACATAAAATGCCATCAAAGAAAAATGTATAGTAGTGCTATCTACCATATTTATATTTTGGTAACTGTTGATAAACTACCTTAGGAATCCAGTTGCACTTATAAATAATTTATCTTATAATTGTCTTAAATTGAGTGCTCCTTAGAGTAGTTGGCTTGGAGCAGGAATATAATATTGCTAACAGTCATGAAAAGGGGGAATATTTTATTCTTAATTTCTTAATTATCTGTCTTTAACAGTTGCATGTCATTGTCATAAATACATATGCTTGAAAACAGAGAACATAGTAGACCTTTAGAGGAACAGCAAGTTACACAGTTCAAGTGTCACTGTCAGCACAAGCCAACGGTATCAGCTACTGAATAGGATTCACTGTATATTAAATATTTTTTTTCCCTAGGTGTTCTGAAAAAATCAAATAGGATTTTTTTTTATTTTATTTTTTTTTAGATAACCTGAAACAATTACCTTTCTTGAAAAATATGGAAATTTGAGAAGCTGGGGCAAAAAGTCAGCCTTGTTTCAGATGAAGAAGATTATTTGTTACCCTTTGTTTTTGTTCAAACAGGACCGAAACTTTTGGAAGATAAAAGACAAATTCTCAACTTTATAGTAAACTAAACAGTCCAATTGGAAATGTCCAAATGAAAACTTTGACCTTTTTTACATTGTATTTTTTCATAATACAAATATTTCAATAACTTAATACCAATTCAGAAAGTATTTCACCATAACCAAAGAGGAGTTTGTTTATTTCTATAACATGCAAAAATGCCAGACAAATTATTTCATCCAGTTCTCCTCTAGATACTTGTTAGCTTTTATTATTATCAGAGAAAACCACAATTTAAATGTATTTATACTCGTAATAACTCTCTAAGGTAGGAAAATGGTACTCATACATACAAAGGGACAGCTCAAAGAGTGGTCATAGCCCAGGGATAATCATTACTGAGAGAAATTTCCATGCCTGAATTAAAAAAACTATCACAGTACATTAAAAGGCAAAAATTACATGCCAAGAAAAACATCTTCAGCCTCCAGCATGCTGAAGAGGCAACCAACAAAGGCAAACAATTATTAATGCTGAAAATGTGTACAAAATTATCTCTAACAAAGGTAAATATCTGTCTGTGAATCTGTCACTATGAGTCTCACTGAAAATATGATCCCTCTAGCCAGCAGTAGTTCTGAGGTGGAAAGTCACTCAAGTTTCAAGGTGAAAAGAGACAATTAGACATAGGAAACCTAGATTCTTGTCTTTGTCCCCAAATCTCTCTGTTCTTTGTTACAGCTCATGTAAAATAAAAAGGTCAGGGAGATGGGATGGCCACTAGAAATTCTATTCCTTCCCATTGTTGTTATACAAATTTATGTTCTGGGGTGCAATTTGATCTCAATGAAGGCTTCCAAACCTGACCTGGCCAATCCATATAGGAATTGAACACCTTTGCAGAATTTCCAGTTTCACACTTCCAGCTCATTCTTCACTACTCCGTCAGCATTAAAAAAAAAAATCAAATTTAGAAAATATTTGTAACTAATTTAATTTTTTCTTTTTCAATACTGTCACTGACTGCTGCTGCACACAGGGTGGAGTCTGGGCAGCAACTGAATGACTGGTAGGGCTGTAAACCAAACACACTCTTGATCCTGCTAGTTTTAACAATTCTTAGCTAGCTCCTTTTCTTTCATTTTGGAGGACCCTAAGGAGGAGAGGCAAGCAAACAGATAAAAAGGAATGACAAGCTGGTTTTACCCTTTTTATTTACAAATACATTCCTGTGACTTTTAAGTCCTGCACAACTACCATTTCAAATACATATTGCAGAGGGTGCTGCTTTACCTTAATAATAATGGTTAACTAGTACATGAAACCCATTATGCATAATTATTTTGCAGCCTATTTATCACAAGAACAAGACTGATGTGATTATAAGGGATGAGTTCACATTTTCAATAGGTTCCAATTATTAATTTACCAGTCAATCCATTTGTACCACTTTCTGGCATGTTGACAAACAATTGAAATTAGAGAAACAAATTTGCTAAGGGACGATCACAGAGAATGGGGCACAGAGAAAAAGAAAGTGGGATGTTATGGCAGTGGAAAATAACATATTCCTGTCAAAACTTGAGAATTAGTGAACATGAGCTTTCTAAGCTGAGTACCATATAAACACAAAAAACCCCTTATAATAAAGTGATTAAAACAAACAGGTTTTTAAATAGTAAGGTGTGTCCTGTGTTGGCCTTCAGGATCTTTTAAAAAACTAACCACAGGATTTTCAGTTTTGAGAGTGGCATATAATTCTCTATGACTGCCAAAAAAAGCCAAGAAAGGCACTGAATACGTTAATTGCAACCACCAACAGGCCTGCTATTAGTCTGGCCATTATAACAGGTGGCTGTAGTTAGCAAGGGATATTAACACAGGGTTTTTCTGTGCTTCACCATATGGTTCCCATTAATTTAATACACACAAAAAAGGGAAGATATTTGTCAGCAAGCAAATCTTCCTTTTTAAGCGCCTCGTTCAAACCCCAGGTACCCAAGAGAGAATTTTGCTGAATTAAACATTATGGCCCACATGCTTTTCCATGTAATAAT
Organism: Alethe diademata; assembly: GCA_025584955.1. Lineage (NCBI taxonomy): Eukaryota > Metazoa > Chordata > Aves > Passeriformes > Muscicapidae > Alethe > Alethe diademata. Next base: position 82,620,097 of record JANRMJ010000001.1, read on the forward strand.
CCATAACAGATATTTTAACAAATCTGTGGCAGCCTCCTCAGGTTGACACAGCGATGCATGCCCTTAATGAAAAAGGGCTTCACAGTGTGGGAAATGGCTGTAATAGTAATACAATATCAAATCCAATAGTACATTACAGAGCCACAGCTGATCTTTGATGGTTCACAGGACACAAAAATAGAGTCCAGCACTATGAAATTTTCTCCTGTATTACTTACCTGCACATAGTGATCTGTTTCCATGCTGTTCTATTGTGTCCAAACAAAACCACTCAAGCTAAAGGAGATGCTCTCTGTTTTTGCTATAGCAAATACGCTTGTACTAGCCTGCCTGGAAAAGAACAATTGAGGGAAAAGAAGATTAAACAGATATAAAAATTGCAAACAGCATAAAGAAGATGAAGGGAAGTTAAGCATCAATCACTGTCCACACAATGCAGAAAGAAGGCAACATCACATGAAATGATGAGGTGGCAGGTTACAAATGAAGAAGAGGATAATTTTTTCCTACTGTGCTTAAGTGTTTCATGCAAACTCATTGTCAAAATGTACTGTGGACTCCAAATACTCACATGAACGTAGCAGGAAAATAGCAGGAAAATAATTTCAGGAAAGAAGATATCTTTGAGGTTTCTTATGAACAAGTTCTCAAAGGGCATCCTACTGGCAGTGGGGAATCAGGAGAATTATCACTGTTTTTCCTCTCTTTTGCTGGCCACTCACTTTCCTCACTTTTGATGGTCGGCTTCTTTGGCTACACTGTCCTATTCATAATGGTGTTTCCTACCTTCATGACTGTCCAAATAAATGCACATATAGGTAAGTTCCTTGCAGTTTACATCAGTCTCCTGTATTGCACATTTTAAGTTTTTGTATTGGCTTCCTTGGAAGAAGGTTGTGGTTGACAATGTTGTTAAGAAAATATGTAAACTAAATTCCTTTTGGATTACCTCCACCAAGACCAATTAAAAACAATGTTCAGACATTGCATTAGGAAAAGACCCTTTTAAGAGGCAACACACAGTAAATACAGTGGAATTTGGATTGGGCTTAGATTGTTCACAACCACAATTATTGCAATAGAAATCACTGCCATCATCAATTTTCAAGTTTGAGAGACCTGATGCAGCAATATTGAGTTAACTGCGCTCTGACTTTGACACACTTAGGTTTTTCCAATAAAGATATAAACTCTAAACTTATTCATCAAAAAGTTTTATCATATATACATGCGATATGAGTAAAAATCAGTACCATGTCAGCAAGAGCTTGCATGAGAGCCTTTGAAGGATTTAATATTTGCAGAGGTTTCTGTCAAGCCTTAAGGTAGCTTTGTTGGCTACAGGCATTCTCCTAGATGAAAACAAAGGTTGAACTGGTTTGCAGGCATTTCTTCCAAGTTCAAATTCCTTTACTTGACTATTTCAAAAGACTCCACCATTTTTATTAAATGTCCAACTATTTCAATGGCAGCAATAGGTCACAGAATCCTCCTATCTCTTGTGAAGCAAAACACACCAAGGTTATAAAATGAGTTTTGATGTTGCAGACATGAATAAATAAGATATGAAAATGAATGAAATGACAGAAGAGAAATTCAAGTTGAGAAGAGAATGCACCAAGAAAATCAACAGAATATTGGCTAGGTAGAAATTACCTGCTTTTAGAGGAAAAACTAATCTCATTGCCACCAAAATTTGAATTATTCCTATATAATGAATATGTTGCATCTTAGCAAAATAAATATTTTAACACTTCTATTTTGCACTTCAGCATTTTTCCTATACCTAGAGCAAAAAGAGTTAGAACAACTCTTTGCATGGAGGTCAGAGTGCCTGTTCCAGTTTGCTATATTTTGATTGTTCATGGTGTAGTAGAGTCTTCAGTCAATGAAAGACTTTGATGACAACCAACATGAGGCTTATTTTGCTACTCTGTCAAAGATTTAGCATGCCAGTCAATATAAGATGATAAATGGTCACTTAAAATTGATCATAATTCATTAAACGTTGATCATGATACTGAACTCCACTAATGAGCTGCAGTGGATGCCAAGTATTTTTGGCTATACTTTCACATGCCATTATTTTGAGTATCCTGAGAACATTCATCAGAATGACAGCTGTTTCTGTGTTAATATATAGAATAATAGATGAGATACAGCAAAATAATTCTCTTGAAGGGTTGTGATGACATCATATTCCCCACAAAAACCCCAGAGCTCATATGATTTATTATATAAAATGTGGCCAGATGGAGATATTTTCATGTTTTAGTGAAGCCCATTCATTTATTTAAATAATATATGGAGCTTTGACTTTGAGACTTTCACAGAGGCATGGCAGCACTCTCTACCTTGTCTTAACATGAATGTGAGCAAAATCCAGGGAGGTATGAGGAGGATTTTTGTAAAGGCTCCAACATTATTTGTTGGCATTGCCAGTAGTAGTATATTATATGACTGGACAGTATTTTTCCCCCTGTATGCCCTGATAATATATGACTCAAGTCACTTCCCTCCCTGTAATGCATTTGTCTAACATGATTTTGTTAGAGTTTTTAACATATTTGCCATGCAATGTGCTATTTTCTCCTGACCTTAATGAACAAGACAATGAATTATGGGCTGAAGGCCTGCTTGTAATGTTTCTCCATTGTCATAACTACCATGGTATTTAGAGGAAAAGTCCTTATGAAACAAATACAGCTGTTTCTTTCATTCTCTCACTCTTTTTCTTGGCACCTGGACTTTCCAGTAGAAGGAAAATTGCTGTCTTTACATAACTTATTTCATCTCTCAATTCTTCCAGTGGGTTTCCCCCCTTCTTTACATATACACAAGTTCATTTTCTTTAAGAGAATTAACTCAAAGAGAAAGTAAAATTGGTGAGCTTTAAGGTCTTAAAGAGCAGAAAGGCTGTCTCTTACCTCATAATAGTGAGGTCAAATTTCTCCACTGCTAATTTGAAAAAAAATGCACAGCAGTTTCAAGGTGATGTTAGACCATGTGAAAAATCACAGGGATCTGTAGATGCTGACATGAAATTTCATTAAAGTATATTTACCTAAATGAGGCTGAGAAAACTGCAGAAACTGCATGTTTGTGCCTCCCACTCTTATCATAATGTCCCCAGAACCAATTGTGCATGAAGTCTGTAAGGTCCATTCCACAAAGATATTGAGATATTTTATTGCCATTCCACCCACTTCCAGAAAAAACCCTGCATCTTAAGTATCCTTCAGCATGCATATTGTCTGTGGGTTTGCTTACTGGTGAGCTCAGAGACCTTTGTGGGTCTCTGCCTAGCCTCATTTTCAGAAAGAGTCTTATGCATGTGAGAGCTTGCAGGCTTAATGATCAGTTGGATTTTCAAATACATTCAGATATCTATCAAGCGTTCCCTCTGCAATTCCTAAAGATGTTATGCGGGGTGCATGGCTATCTTATAATAATATTTTTGCAAATCATTCTTTATCTGTGACCAGATAGACTTTTTTGCATAAATCAACCCTTGATCAGTTCTGGAAAAATTTATGAAACTCATCAGAATAATTCCTGAAAAAATCTGTGTCTAATTAAATTTACAGCATGGGGAATCTAGTAATAAAAAGCTAGATTAGACAAAAGGATTTCTCTTAAATTTGCAAAAAAATACAAATATATTAAAAAATTGCAGGAGTGGAATTACAGTAAAATTCTGAATTACAGAGGATTAGTTACAATATGTGAGAATTTACGTAATTCATCATGCATCTGAGCAAGCTTAAATAATGTGATGCCAAAGTTCTTTTAAAGCCAAATATATTTGTCTTCAATTGAATAATATTCCTTTTCTAATGATATAATTAATGCATTACATTAAAAGGAAATATTCGCACAAAATCGAGGGGAGAAAACTGAAAAGGATTTAGATGCCATTACGAATGTGAAAGCATATTTACCTTCATTTCTATTAATGGACATAAAAATTAGGTTCTAATTTGTTACTACACAAATAAAGAAAATTAACCCATCAATATATTCAATTAAGGTATCATTCTTTGTTCCATAATGAAAAAAATTCGACCAGTGCTCCTTTAGAAGGCAAAAATGACTGAAATAGGTTTTCTCTCTTCCATCTTCTTAAAGCAATCTTAGTTCTCCCTGACATTTCGAATTTTTCTTCACACTACGCTCAAATCAAGTGAAAAGTGAAAATTTCACAGGAAAACCAAAACCAAATAAAAAGACAATAAAAATGCTCTTCTATTCAGATAAAAAATGCTTTACACTACAAGATAAATAGTGCCAGCCCACCTAATTAAAGGTACAACCTGTCTCTTTTGAAGTTTTGTCACTCACTTCAGTATAATCAGGATTTCATGAGCTCTCTATGAACAGCAATGCATGCCCTTGATTTGTAGACGTCAAAAAGAAAAATCTCTGTAAGTCTGAAAAAGCAATCTCTTTCGGCTAAAATAGTTAAATTTAACAACTGACCAGAAGGACCTGTCATCCATTTCAACTGACCATGTTTTAACTAATCTTCTTCCGTTTCTTTGATAAGCTTAAAAACCCCAAATTTCACCTGGTACATTATCAAGTTACATTATAACATTGAGATATCAGGTATAGTTGTAATCTAGGACACGGCTGTTCTATTGTGGAAATGCAATACAACACATTGGGTAAAATACTATTCAGTTTTGAAGGGAAAAGGGTACTTAGGACAAAGCACTGACCAATCTATAAGCAGCTATGTTTTTTGGTGCCTCTTGAGAGACATCTCATCACAGCTATTAAAGAAAAAAAACAAACAAAAATCATACACAGAAGAGGATGATATACCATCCTTCTGAAGGATAAGTTCTGCGATGACAAACCCTTGAGCATTTCTCAAGATGTGAGAAGTGACATATCCCACAAGTCAAGCAGGATTTTAGTTGTTTGGTTCTCTAGTTATAACTCTGACCTCTCATGCACTTCTTTTATACAGCTCCTTCCTACAATTTATCAGATCTGCTATTTCATCCACCGTTATTTGCTCATGTTGTAGCCCAAGGCCTTCTATTTAGTCACTGACTGAGCCCGGGGTTATCTCTCTGGAATGAAGGCATTCTCTGCAAGGATTATTGCTCCCTTCTTGCCATGCTCATGGGCATCACTGCTTCTCTCCCTCCCGTATATCAAACCAGCTTGTGCACAGTTACACAGTCAGAGGCTTCTCTGCTATTTACATTCATAAAGGAGGAGAGGAATGGTTTCATATCTGCTGTTGAGTTTGTCTATGCTTCTAGGCATTTGATTGTCTAACTGCAAAAGTTTAATCTTCTTGATCCTATCCTTTGTAACAGGCCCAAGAGGAGGAACATATTTCTGATTACAGAGGGCAATCTCTGGAGGTGAAATCCCTGGTCTTGTTAAAATCAATGGTAAAATTCCATCAACTGACTTGTTCATCCTCTTAATCCTCTTTTAATCCTCTGTAGACCCAGATCAAATGCAATCCTTTAAGTTGTAGCCAGAAAAAAAAAGGGAAAGTTAGTGAAAATATTAGAGCATTTTGAAATTAATTTCCTCTCGTTCCTTCTACCTGACAGATGAACAGCCACTGCCTAAGTGTTTTGTAGATGCAGCTTTTGACTCCTCTTTTTGTTGTCCTCTTCAAAGTACTTTGCAGTATTCTAAATCCCAAGCCAAAAAGGTCTGGTTCATTGTCAAACTATTCTGAAAAGAGAAAAGCATGCAGTTTATTAGACATTTTATGAGAAAAATAACTCCCAACTAAGCAAGGAATGCCTTACTTTACCATTTTAGGTTCCAACTCCATATGAGGCCTACTGAAAATTATATTCTCTGGCTTTGAGGACAAAGCAATCATTTTTAAAAATGGAACAAAAATACCTTTCTTTATATACTTCCCTGGTGTCACTAAATTCACGTCTCTCCTGTTGTCAATTAATCACCCTTCAGTTAAGCATAGTCTAAGTTTTGTTTGGTCACTAAGGGAAAATTTAAGGTGAATTGACTCAGCCTGAAATATAAATTAAAAACCTTGTTGTTAACCTGAACCTGTCTTTTTTTTTCAACCCAAGCCACACATCTGCACCTCTTGAGATTAGTCATAAAATTCAGAAGCAAGGGATGAACAAGTTTTACAGAAATCTCTCTACCAACTGAAACACAATATATATCTACTTTGAATTGTATAGATGCTGTTTAGGCTACACACAATTTGATGTAACTATGTTTCTGTAGTTTGCCTGAATATGCACCACAGCAGGATGATAATACTATGAAAAATTAAATACACTCTTCTCATCTACCCTGCAATAACTGAAACATTTCTGCAGGAGCTACAACTGACAGTTTTACATTTAAATCATAGTACAAGAACTGTGATTTTTGGCATTACCTCAGAATAAGTGACACCATGATTTAACGCTATGGCTTGATTCTCAAAATACTATAGCTCTCTTAATTTAGGGCTTTCTTTCTAGTATTTTTAAAAATATTTTTAGGTGGTTCATATTTAAATAATAAGTATCATTAGTCTCTTCCCAAAGGTTTGAAACCATAAGGTGTTCTGCTTAGACAATGATGCTTTTCTTAAAGGGAAGAGTACAGATACCAAGGGTGTTGTTTTCAACAGCTTCCCCCAATCCCTCCAGAGCAGAATGTCATTTAAAAATGTACTTGTTCCTTTACTTCATCTTTATTCTGGCTGTATTATAAATATTTAATTTGTTGACTAATGTTTTCTTGTGCCAATATTTGGGTTGGAGGAATATTTAGAAAATCACCTCTCATTGTATCTGGACTGTGGTTGGCTCTGCAGTCTCAAACAAATGGAATTCACCTAGAGAAAAGGTGAAAAGTCATGAGGCATCCTCCTGCACCTCACTGTTCAAACTTTAATCAAGTCTCAGAGAAATAAATAAGGCAAGAGTTGGCTGAGATTTGAATTTGGCTAGAGAGATTTGAATGAAAAGGTGTAGCTAACTGGAGGGACTGGGGGGGTCCCAGCCCTGGGCTGCTACGGGAGCCCGGATAGCTTTGAGCTCCCAAGGCAGAGAGCAAGGATAGCAAGGACAGCAAGGACAGCAAGGACAAAGACTCTGAGACCTGTTGCAGATATTCTTGGAGATAGTTTATTTCTTCAAAAGGGGGTCCGCATACAGAGTCCGATTACATTATCTAACAAGGGGTTTTTATAGTTTTTCAGAGGATTGAAAATATAACCAATAGAACTACAAGTTACAAAACTATCCAATTACTTTAAAACTTTAGGTAAGAAAAAACCAATCACCTAGCTAGATTAAAGACCAATAGAAATCTTAAAAGATAACAGAGCCTTGGCAAAAGGGAATATGTCATACAGAAAGGAATTTCTTTGTTTCTTAGGGTACTATGTCCCAGGGGCCTTTTTCGGGGAAGTTGTTATCATCCACAAAAAGGTGCTGCAACTTGAATGACATGGGGTTAGGAAAATGTCAGATTCTACCCTGATATCGCTCCATCAAACAGCCATCTACCCTTTCCAGTTCAAGCCTTTCAAGTTACAACAGACCTGAACTGAAATCTCACAAAGGTCTAGTTTAACCAAATTGGAATTACTTTGTTCCAGACAGTGATATTAAATGCTTGGTTTCCTATTATATGATTGTGTTGACTCTGTTGACAAGTGCACTGATTTCAGAAAAGTTTGATTCACCTGACTCTTTTTGAATTACACTGGTATACTCCACTACCAATTTTCATTTTCAGCTTTTCTAAAATTTGAATTTACAACTTTTGATGTATCAGAACAAGCAAAATATGTAAATCAATTCTGTTTCTTGTAAAAGAATCAATTTCTAGACATACAACATCACCAATTTTTCAGCAACAAGGAAACAAAGAGTAAATTTATAAACACTAAGTAAATATCTTAATTTTTTGCTTCTTCTGTTCAGGGTCAAAATCTGCTCACAGCAAAGCAGGAGTTCAAAGCTTCTTGTTTTCCTTAGTCTTCTTTAAAGGACAATTTTTTCTTTTCGAAAAAATAGACAAAATAAAACACTGAGGGAAGCTGTAGCCCTTTAAAAGATTGGAAAGAACCACCTCTGACTTTCACCTCACCTCATTAGGATTAGTGAGCATTTTTCCGATTCCATACTGACTTCAGGGTTTTTGTATTTCAGCAGTGTGCAAGCAAAGTAGGGGAGAGCCAAGACCTTGCCTTACAAAATATTCTACTGAGCTGCATCTCATTTGTTTCATGTGCAAGTAACCAATAAAAATCAGTGGAGTTATGTGTCTATAAAACTGATAGAAGGATGAAGAAATCTGAACCTATACATCATGATCCCAGTTTAACAGGGACAGACAGCTGAATTCTTATTTGGACCTCCACTGAATGCTAACTGCACTTGTTTTTCAAAACTTTTCAGACTTCTAAAATGAGCTTGTATTGCACATAAGAACAAGTTGAAATCACATCATGTTTAAAATAAAATGGTTCCTGCACTTTGGGATTAGCAAAAACCAGATATACTGATTCAAAATGTAACTCACTTTTTTTTTCCTTTTGCTCTTTCTCTCTCTTTTCAAAAGTCAGTGGGGGGTTGGAAACTTATTTCTGGGGCCATAGGAGGAGAAAGAGTGAAGAAGAGGTGAACAGGACATGCTCACACAGTTTGAAATAATGTGAGTTTTGATGAAAATACTGCTTTTGGGCTCTGGAGAAACATGAAGTTGCTGCTTCGTGTTCAAGTGCAAAATTCAAGATCGACTGCAAAATACTAAAGTTACACCTAAAAGATGAGGCCTCATAACTCTTCAATGTCAAGTTCAGATGCTCACATTGCCTGCATGCTGGACACAGACTGAGACATACCGCCCCATCTCCTCTGTGCGCTGGCATGTGCAGGAGGGAGAGCTGGATGCAGAAGAGAGCCCCACTATGAACTCACATAGAACCATATCCAGAGTTAGAGTGACCGGAATCTTGGCGTATGCCCAAAAGTGTCGTCCCTTCAATCCCCTGTCCCCCCTGCCCTGAAAGAGTGTTTTCTTTGATGATGTTTTTGATTTTCTGTGCCTGTTCTTATCAAGGCACCAAGAAAACTAAACTACATTACAAGAGTGATGCTTCTGGAGGTGTAGTCCTCCCAGCTCATTGACTGACTGTCTTGAAGTGCACATCCTTTTTTATGGTTCTAATAACATGAAGAAGGTGACTGCAAGAACAGTTTTATAGAAGTTTTATCATTTGTTAGGACAGCATTCCAAATCTGTTGAGTTATTAATGCCTTTATATTTGGAAACTATCAACTTCTCTAAACTTCAATTTATATGTGTTTTCTCTATAATGTTTAGTGTGTGACTGGAAAATAATTTGAAATGTCAAAGGACTTAATAAAGAAGCATATTTTGCTACTGTATTTAAGGTGAAATAATGTAAGAGAATAAAATAACCTTATTTAAGAAGGAAATTATTATATATGAGAATAACAGGATTATGATGTGGAAACTATCCAAATGGGTTACAGTATTGATAGTAGAATGTGGAGAAGATTTCAACTCAGCAGCCTTTGTGAAATCTCTCTCTCCTCCGCTCTTCCTTTCTCTGGAAAACCCTGAGGCTTACCTGAATAATGCAAGGTTAAAGTTGCTGTCAAGCAGAAAGACTAGCTCCTCCTCTCTTCAAGGACAGCCACATGTAACAACTGCGACTTTTTCATAAGCACCTGGCACCGTAAGCACCCTAGCCTAGCTCCACAGTCTCTCCTTGGAGGCCAGAGAGTCATACCCCTACTTCAAGCCTCTAAGAAACCCAATATGAGCTGCTTCATCTTCATTCAGAGCTGCTCCCCAGGAAGATTAATCACCTCCACTATCACTCCAGGACCACTAGCACTTGAGATACAGGCATCATTTAAGCATTTCTACATTCATCCTTAGGTTTCTACATTCATCCTTATAATACTGAAGTCATGCAATTTGTTCAGTCCACAATGTATTGTTACATATTTGTATAGTCAATTGACTTCACTCTGATTTATGTTTTTCCAACAAAAAGTGCTCAGTGTTTCAAATATGACAGATGGTTAAAAACAGACAAATAATTTAAACAAGTCAATTAGTTTTTTGGGTGTTAAATCCCTGTAATTGGAAGGTAACCATTCCAAGCACAGTCCAGAGAATGTCATGTCAATTCTCACTGGTGATATAGAAGACGATTAGAGGCATTATTTTTCTCCTTTGTGGATTTCTTGGATACATTTTGTCACTGGATTAACAGGGCAGCAGCCAAACACATATACAAAAAATTAGTGAAGTCTCACAGAAGTGATGTAAGATGATATTTGGCAATTTATGTAAGTTACAAGCAACAACGGTGATCAGATCAATTAAAAAAAAATTACCTCTGAAACACCAGTGTATTTCCAGTGGAGCTATCTGCATTCAAAGTAGTACAAATAAGATGTGAGGCTTTCTATGAAGCATCAAAGAAGTAATCTACCTGTTGACATTCTTAAGTCAGTTGAAGAAATATCTTTGTCCAAACACACACAGAGGCAGAGGGAGGGTACAGGATTCTGCAGTTCTCATCTCTGACACAGTCTTATCCTTCTCACAGAAAGGGCACAAGGACCAAGTCTTCCAATCAGAAAAGGTTGCCTTACTATCTTGCACCACCCAGAGATCCCAGGAGACAAATATCTTGGAGGAATTTTCCATTTCACCACAGATAGGTCAGGGAATGACCTATCTCCTCCTTTATCTCAAAGAACAAGGCCCTTCATTACACCATAACGACATAAGAAACCTATATTTTATCCTTTAACTTAGACTTAAGAAAGCATTTTAGCGATTTTGACAACTGGTTAAATTTCATAGGAGGATACCCCTTGGAAATCTATAGGAAGAATTTTGAGTCTTTGCTCTTCAACCAAAAATTTAGATAGATGAATAGTCACTGTGGTTTAAATTGATTTGTTTTGAATAGCAACTATGCTTTATATTTCTCTGTTTTACTATCCAGTTATTAAAATTGTTAGAGAGATGCCTCCGCCTGAACTTTGACAATGTCAAAGTCAATAGCATGGACTTTATTTATATTACATGTGAGGAAAGAGAGAGAAAAAAAAAACTCAGGGAGAGAAAGAGAGCGATGGAAAGACAGATTAATTAGAAAATATCACCACTCTGTGGATCCAAATGGCATCCTGTTGGCCCTCTTCCAGTTTTCTTGGTGGGAAAGGTCCCACAAAACAGAGTTCAATTAATTTATATACATTCAAACTATTTGGGAATGTCCAGATACCTCACCTGGGAGGGGGCAGGTTTGATACTTTCTCTGTCCCAGGGACTCTGGATCAGTTTGCATTCCTTTGCATCACCGTATTGGTTTGGCACAGTCTGGTTCTTTGTAGTGGGGGACCACAGATGTGGCTCCTGTGAGAAGCTGCTGGAAGCTTCCACCATGCCCAGCAGAGCCAATGTCTCTGAAGATGGACATGCTGCTGGCCAAAGCTGGGCCTATGAGAGAGGCTGGTAATGCCTCTGTGATGACATATTTCAGGAGAAAATCTAAACAAAGCCATGGGGTTTTCTGCTTCTAGTCAGAGAAGAGGAGGAGGTGAGAACATGCGAGGGAAACACCATGGAGACACTAAGGTTGGTGGAGAAGGAGGAGAGGAGGTGTTCCAGGCACTGGAGCCAGAATTCCTCTGCAGCCCATGAGGATCCAGGGGGGAAGCAGAGATCCACTCACAGTCCATGGGGAAGATGCCTGTGCTAGAGCAGGTGGATGCCTGGAGGAGGCTGTGATCTGGTGGAGAGAGGGGCCTTGCTTCCAGGCTGGAGCAGCCTGTCCTTAGAGGGCTGTACCCCATGGAAAGAGAGGCATTGCAGCAGCTTTGGGAGGACTGTCTGCCAATGGAGTGGGGGAGAGTTCACACTGCAGCAGCTGTGGTTTGGCTGCTGCTCATAAGATTGGACCCACAACAGGGAATTTTGCAGAGAACTGTCTCTTGTGAAGGGACCCCATGGCTTCAGGGGAAGGACTCCTCTCCCAGAGGAAGAAAATCTTGGTGATGAGTTGCCATTAAGACAGACACAACTGAAACCATCATCAGTCCCTTATTATCTTAAAAGCTTCTCATGCTTTATTTCTGTGGACTTCTCAACGGCAGCTCCACACAGTACTGACTCCTTCCCTCCACGAGTTTCCTTCTTCCTTTTGCATGACTAACTCCATCTTGCCCTTTACCTCACCGCCTAACCCTGTCCATCCCTTGCATAACCACATGTCCCTTCCTCCTCACAGTCAGCAGACTCCATGTCCTGCAAACCCCAGCTCCAACCATCTAACCCACTCTTTTATAACACCCATCCTCATTGGGCAGGCGAGGCTGTTTCCACTCCTTGGTAATCAGTAGAGCTGTAATTCATTGAGGAGAATTGCCTTCAGCAGTACCCTTACAGACCATCCTCCCACAGGAATGAACTGACCAAAGCCCCCATGCCATCTCCCTGCACTGTTGTGGGGAAGCAGGGAGGGGCTGGGGGGTAGGGGGAAAGGTATTTTAAGGGCTTATTTTGCTTCTCATTATCCTCCTCTGATTCTGTTAATAATAAATTTCACTTTGCAATTTAAGTTGAGCCTGTTTTGCCCTTGAATTGTTTTTCCTGGTCCTTATCTCACTCATGAAACATTTGCAAATTTTTTTCCTCTCTCCTCTGCTCAGCTGTGGCAGGGGAGGGTGAGCGAGCAACTCTTATGGGTGCCTGGTGTTGGGGCAATGTCAAACCATAACAATCACGTGCAGTATTCCAGTGCAAGGCCTCAGCAATGAATCTGGGGAGCACTTTCGGGTCTTTGATAGTTTATGACATTTCTCAGCTGCTCTAACGTGAATTTCCCATGGACATGGACTTCAAACCCAGCCAGAACCAATTTTCAGGATAGTTGCTGGGTTTGACTTTCTTGTGGATGCATTTTTCCCCTTTAGCCTTTTTTACTTCTCTTGGACCTAGGATAACTGGAAAATAGTGTCACCTTTATCTTACCTCAGATTCCCTTAGGTGGCTTAACTCATAGTCCAAAGTTCCAATCATGAGGCCTATTCAGGGAAGAGTGGGCTTCAGTGGTCTCAGCTTATTCATACAGTTTTGCCATAATGGGCAAAAAGTCCTTCATAACAATGTTTAAGCCATTAACTGTAACATTTCAGGCTCTCACACTCTGTCTTGAATATCTGTATTATATGTGAAAGTCCAGTTTTAAAATTTCAGGAACCTGGAACATTTACGTTGCTTAAATGAGATTGGCTGTCACACTATTTTTCAGGGCAGGAATATATCAATTAACAAGACATTTTTATGCATCCTTTGGAGGTCACAGTTTTTTTGTGCACTATGTAAACTGAAAAAAATTTGCATGTGAAATTGTAGTTTGATCAAATAAGTTCTGATTTATTTGGGTTGAGTGTATGTAGTGTCATCAGTGCGATTTCTTTCTAGATTGCAAAGATTATTTGCAAAATATTACAGCTGAAGCAATCCCAGTGCTATTTTTTAAATATGTCAGTAGCTTTGTAACCCTTATTTTTCAACCATGAAAATATGCTGCTTATTAGGTAAAAAAAAATAATTAAAAAAAAGAAATTTTTGGCCAATTTAAAAATACATGTAAACTTAAAAATTAATGTTTTTTAAATTCAGATTCATTCTGAATATGATTCTACATACTATAAACCTTTCTGAAATATTGTTTCACTGATGAGTTACCATAGATACCAAGCTGTTAACTTAAAAAATCAACAGTAGATAAGAAAACATACCCAAAATACAGCCTGGGCAATGTCAGAGCACACTGTTGGTCCTTCTCCTCTCTGTAATGTACTGAAGAACAACCAAAAACAATTGAGTAAGGACTAAAAAGAGCAGTAAAAGAAACAAAAAAAAAAATCAGTTTCATCCCCATCTTCTGGGACTGAAATGCTGCTGAGCAGTACTATCCCTCATTAGCACTTCATATGCTATAGAATTGCATCAATATTTCTAAACAAGCTAAAACAAAGGCTGAAAAATATTAGTAATTGTATTTTCAACAGAAAAACTACCCGTCCTAGATGTTCCTATTGTCATATTGCCAGTCTCAGTCCATAGTGGGCTAACCTTGGCTTGGGGATGATTGGAGAGACAGCAAGCACTGCACAACAGTAGCTGAAGCCCCATTCTGGTTCCAAATGCTCCTGCGGGAAAATTTAAATCCATCCCAGCCAGACCTAATGCACAGTCTCACCAAATAAAAATAAAAAATTGGTTAGTGGATTAAGAATGTTTTGTTCTTCTGTTACAGAAAAATTGGATGACTAGCACAAGTAATTGCTACCTACTAATTAAAAATAACAGGAGAGATTCATCAGAGAATAGCCGGAGAGCTACAAACACCTGTCTTATTTCTTATTACCTAACAGACTACAGCAGCTTTCTGGTCAGTCATAACCACTGTCTCCCCTTCAATCAATATCACCATGAAACATGCACAGATAGCTTTTTCTGTGATCTGGAGATCCAGGAAAATTGAAGAAGATGGACTTGTGCTTCTTCCCAAATAAAGTATTGAGAGCTGTAATTTGGCAGAGTTTATCCCTTCCCTTGCAAATCACCTTTATGTGTGCTTATTTCTGAGATCATCATTGAAAAACAAGCAGTCATTCCCATAGATTGCTACTCTGCACTTGGTGTCAAGAATTTCTGCAGAAAGTGCAAGGATAGAAATCCAGCCGGGAAGGGGAGGATTCCTGATGAAGGATTGCTTAGCTCTTCTTCCAGGGCATTCCATTTCAACTTGGACATCTATGGAACTCTAAATTCTGGTCTATTTTTTGGTTGTTTGGGAGGTTTGGTTTTTTGTTTCTCTTTTTTTTTTTTTTTTATTGGTGACATCTCTACTGCTTGAGAGGAACTGTTATCTTCACTGGTCACGTGTAAGTTCAAATATCTGATGTTCAAAAACAGCTCTGGGACTAGATTTTTTTGTTGTTTTCCTACCTTTTCTTTCATAAAGACATATCAAATATTAACTGTAGCAAAGGTCATGCAATGTGAACCAGTTTCATTCTCAGCAACATTAAGGGGTTATTTTCCATTTTCTATTGCTGTTCCTGCCGATATGTTCTTTAACTGGTGTGTTAAATATCTACAGAATCTCTCCCTCTCCTGGCAGATTACTTGTTTCAAGTGCTTGGGGACAATATCAGTGTCTGCAAAGTCACTAGAACAGAAGCTTTCCATTTCAAAAGGACTTCATGGTACAACCTGTGGACTTAAGGTTAATTTCCAAATAAATCTTCAGCCTATCAGTACTACCAGCCCAAATCTTTTTGTTCCAACCTCTTCAGTTTATTATGCTTAGTTAATCTTATCACCACTTTCCGGGCAAGAAAGTCTGTTCGTTCTATCATCTTGTTTCATATTCTCCCCTTGTTCACTCCTTTTGAGGTCTGTTTTTATTTTTTGTCCTTGTGTCAAAGAACATAAACCTTCTATTCCTTTTCCTATTACATAAAAACTAGATATATGTGCTAT
Source organism: Alethe diademata (assembly GCA_025584955.1). NCBI lineage: Eukaryota > Metazoa > Chordata > Aves > Passeriformes > Muscicapidae > Alethe > Alethe diademata. The sequence continues at coordinate 82,635,661 of JANRMJ010000001.1, forward strand.
CTCATTAACAGATGTAAACATAGAACTTTGACATGTAGACAGGCCTTCAAGTCAGTGACGAATCAAATCAAACATTCATGTATCTCCCTTTAAGAATGACTGGTGAAAATCAGTGAGCTTTCAAGCCCTTATTGTCCAAGTCCATATAGCCATAAAAACCAGTGTTTAGAGTCTTGGCACAAAAATGAAATATAAATGGGATATAAAAGATATTTTTGTGTACAAATTACACTCACTGCCATCACCACAGTAGGAAAAATAGACCAATTAGACTCCTATTAAGAGCAGTGATCTAACAAACTCTAAAAAAGACCTTAAATTTATAGTTAAAAAAGAAGTCTAAGGATTTCATAATTGAGTACAGCTTGTGTTTTGGTCCAAAATTTTGGACCAGCAGGCTCATGGCAGGGACCTGCAGACCTGTGGAGAGAGGAGCTTCTGTTGGGACAGGTTTCCTGGTAGGATTCATGACCCTGTGGGGGACCCATGCTAGAGCTGGCTGTTCTTGAAGGACACCTTCACC
>JANRMJ010000001.1:82636283-82650749 GCA_025584955.1 Alethe diademata
TAAGGATTTCATAATTGAGTACAACTTGTGTTTTGGTCCAAAATTTTACTGTCATTTGATTTTTATGTTATTTAATAACACCAAAAGACAATCTCAGAAAATGTAAAATACACTCAGTTCTCTGAAAACAGCACAGTAACAATGTCAAAGCACATCAAACAGCTAGAGCATAATTATTGCCATATTAATAAGGCAAACTTCCCTCTTCCCTGTGCTCAGCCCCCCAGAAAATTATATTTTCCACTCTTTCCCTTTGAAATCAACTGGTATTATTACCAGCCTCTTTGTTAGACTTCCCTTTCATAAAAGTTTTTTCTCATATTTTCTGTGAAAAGAGCTGAACAAATGATTGCAGAGATCTTTCCCACAGATATTGACAATGAACTTTAAATCTATTGTTTAACCAAACACTATATGAAGGAAGACTTCATTTTGAGTGGACATTAACAATTGAAATTATTCTTAGAATTCAGTTTTAATTCATACTATAAGATGAACCTGCGGTAGTAACACGGAACTAGATTTCCCTTGGTGCTCTGTCATATTACGCCATCTAAACTCTTCATAAATAACAAGAATAATTTCTCAAATATTAAAATATTCTATCCAAAAGTTGGGCATTCAGATTGGACTAGCATGGCATGTACTTAATGTGACATTTTGTTTGATTTTCTTGTTTCTGTACAAACACAGTTATCTCTCAGCCTATGGGAAGAGATAAGCAGACATCTCAAATGGATACGATAGAGATCTTAAATATTACTTGCATGATCAGGTTTCCGTTTGCTAAGATCAGGGGTTTTTTTTTCCTAAAAGACAGGGCAAATATGACTGCCTAAAAGTAGCGTCATGAGATTCTTCAGGGGAAGTTTTTGTAATTTGCAGAATATTTTATGTACTTTACATTTTATGACTAGAGACTCTCAAAAAATAACACAAAACCAGTAATAGCATTTTACATTGAAGCAAGCTTTTGCACCTATTTTTCACTCCATGGGAGCTAAATATAATAGTTTGTCACCACAATAATTTTTGGTCTTAGATATTTGTTACATACACACACAAGAAACCAAAAAAACCCCATATGTATTGAGTTTGCTTGGCCAAGTTTTGATAGCAGGGTGGGCTACAGGGATGGCTTCTGTAGGCGGCTGCCAGAAGCTTCCTGCATGTCCAGCAGAGCCAATCGCTGACAGTTCCAAAGACAGATGTGCTGCTGGCCAAGGCTGGGCCAATTAGAAATGGTGATAACACCTCTGGGATAGCATATTTAGGAAGGAAAAATGTTATTGCAGAGTTGTAATTGCAGCCAGAGAAGAGTGGGAGCAGAAGCTTTGAGAGGAGCACCCCTGCAGATGTTAAGGTCTGAGAAGGAAGGGGGGACGTGATTCAGGCACTACAGCTGAGATTCCCTCACAGCCCCTGGTGCAGACCATGGTGAGCCAGCTGTGCCCCTGCAGCCCTTGGAGATCCATGGGGATGCAGAAATCTGCCTGCAGCCTGTGAAAGAGCCCATACTGGAGCAGGTGGATACCTGAGAGGAGGCTGTGACCCTGCAGGAGGCCTGTGCCCAGCAGGCTCATGGCAGGGACCTGCAGACCTGTGGAGAGAGGAGCCTCTGTTGGGACAGGTTTCCTGGTAGGATTTGTGACCCTGTGGGGGACCCATGCTAGAGCTGGCTGTTCTTGAAGGACACCTTCACCCCTTGGAAGAGTGACACAAGTTACAGCAGTTTGTGAGAATTGTTGCCTGTGGAACTGACTCATGTTGGAGAAGTCCATGGGGGACGGTGTCCTTTGGAGGGACCCCACACTGGAGCAGGGGAAGGACTACTCTCCTTGAGCAGCAGGTGGAACAATGTGGAACTGAACATAACACCCATTCCTTGTCTCCCAACACCACTGAGGGGGAGGAGTAGAGAGAGCAACAAGGGAGGGGTGAAGAGAAGATGTTTGGAGGTCTGTTTTTACTTCTCACTATCCTGCTTTGATTTTGCTGGTCATAAATTCCATTATTATCCTGAAACTGAATGTGGTTTGGCCTTGATGATATTTGCTGGGTGATCTCTGCCTCATGTGGGTCCTCATTTCAACCCATTAACCATTTTTTATATTTTCTCCCTGCTGTTCAGTTGCAGAAGGGAGTGAGAGAATAGTTTTGGTGGGTGCCTGGCATCCAGTCAGCATCAGCCCTCTATAGCATAGAAAGGTAATTTCTATGTTTTTGTGAACAAGACTTGTAGATATGCTGTCCAGATGATCTTAGCTCCATTTGGTCGTGATTTATTATTACTAGGGCACATTTCACTTTAAAAACAAGCATTATTATCATGGAACTCATGTCCACAATATAGGCCCAAGTTTATAGGCCCTGTTCTCACATCAGGCTTTGGCCAGTTAAGGTTGTTCTTTATGTCTTGCTTCCATCTTCTTATCTTCACAAAAATCTTCTCTTGCTATTACTGCCTCAAAGTCTTCCACATTTAATTTTGGGATTGTTTTTTTCTTTTTTCTCCAAATTAACTCATGTGCCATTGAAAAACATTATAATTTTCAAAATGGTGAACTATTTTGACTGTCCTATTTTCTAAGTCACTCTCATGCAAACATCTTTTAATGAACGTTTCAACCAAAATGGCTAACTTCTGATAAAATTATCAGCAATAAAAAACAGAACCTTTCAATGGGGACCAAGAGACAGTCTCAGAAGATTAACTTTTATTAGCTTCGCCTAAAACGTTGGCAGTTTAAATAAACTGCGATTTCTTTCATTTTTTTTCTTTTTTTTCCTACACAAAAGGGATACAAAAAGACACAATGTTTACATAATTAATATTTACATAATATTAAGAAAATTACTACTTTTCTGAAGTAATTGAAGATAAAGTCCCACTTTTTTCTCTAAGGAACATTAAGCATATGGTTGAAAAAATGCAATGGACAGGATAGTGCTTTGTATTCAGTTCTACAAGTTAGTAAGAGTAATTTCTGTAGAACATGATAGGCTTATGTCTTGTTAAATCCTTCAGGGCTTTTCTGTAAGAGCTATTTGAGCTGTTTCACCAAGCAATTTGACTTTAGAAAGGTTTCCTTTTAGTAGGCAATTGCTCCTGTATTTTCCTGTTAGCCAGCTGTCCACACCTAATGTTGAGCTGAATGTAAATTTCAACAGCCTATGAGACATTGATGGAGTGGCTCCAAATTCAGTAGTTTGGTCATCAGATGGCCCAGTAAATTAAGTGGCACTCCTATTGTCTTGTATCAAGCTGAATACTTAATTAATCAAAGAAACCACTTGATAATCAAGCAAAAAACATTGTTAAATTCAACCTTTAGGATCACAAACAAACAAAAAATTCCATTTTCTCCAAAATCAGATACAGTTCCTTAAGTACTTTCAACGTATGGTCAAAGTTTACCCTCCTCAGTACCTTGTAGCTTTGCTATAAAATATGACCAGCTCTTAAGCCTTTTAATCATAGGACTCCATTAAACAAATTTGTCTATTCATCTGCTCTTTGAACAAGTCTTTCATCTTTTTGGATCATTTTGCTGGCCCAAATACAGATCCAGTGGTTAATGTAAGTCAGCCTCTCTGTAGCTGCCTGCTGTTACATGTCCACCAGCAACATTCCATCAGCTATAGGGGCTGCAGGGTCTGATGACTTGGAGTACAAAGCTGGTACATAACAGTGTAACTTGGAAGTTTAGCCAAAATGTTTAACTAGTCAGTGTCAGAATTTGAATCATTACTAACATAGTTTTTATAAATTCTCATTTTACTCTTTAAGGAACAGCTGTAAGATAAAAGATCTTGTCTTTAAGCTAAATTTCATAAACTTTAAAAATACTTTTATAACTAGTTTAGGTTAATCTGAGCAGCTGTTAAAGGTTAAGACATTACTAACTATATAAATTACTGGAGGGACACTTGTATTCTACAAGTGCTTAAAGTGACCTTATTATTTTTTTTTAAAGTGTATTTTTCCTCTTAAAAAAAGAAAGCAAGTAACTACAAATCATGCATTAAGTTGCTTACTTTATGGACAGAAACCAGGATAAAAATGTATATGAAGGAGCACAGGAGTGAAAATTGGATCAATATAGATCATCTAAATTACTCTTACAAACTAACCTCAGTTTATGTCTTCTGTCTCATTAACATCTCCAAAATATCTGCTAAAATAAGTAATGACCAACTGAAAAAACAGCATTGCACACACATAGAAATGCAAAAAGGTCTAGTTTTCCTGACTTGAGAAACAGCCCAGTTAGTTTTGAATATCTGAATGGGGCTGCTTTAGAGCTGAAGGTTATGAAACTGAGACAACTCTATAGTACAAACTAGCGAAGAATTGCAGAATGTCATACTGCTTTAAAGAGGGACAGGAGCAGGTCATTCAGAGGCCAGTTTCTTGACTATTACTAGACAATCTCCTCTGTAAAATAAGTTATGTTTAGCAATCAAACATTTCTTTTCCAAACAGAACAGTGTTTTGAACTGTCTAGAGACAATAGTAAGAAAATATTGCACTGTTAAGTTACACTGGAAAATTGTTGTGAAGATACAATACAGGAAATAGAAGAATAAATTCTATCCCGAGTGAAGAAACAGCACTCAGCATATAATTATCTCGTATTTAAAAGGATTATAATTTCATAATACAGGTTCTGTAATGCACAGGCTCAGATCTTTAGATATTTTTATGAGAAAAAAAACACCAATTTAATTTTTTCTAGTTATTTGCCACTCAAAATAATGTAAAGCAAATTCTGAAAATCCTTGATTTTATGAACAATTCCTTTGAGTCTAGCCAGATAAGTGGAGGATAAGCCTTTTGAAAGAATTTCAGAAGTGGGCCCTGATCGCCCTTCCAAATATTTAACTGAACAGTTTCAGTATTCCTTAAAGCCCTAGGTATCTACCATTTCACCATCCATATGTTAATGCCATCATATCAGATACGTGCCAATGAATCTTAACTTCATAACACACAACATGGATTACAAAACATAGGTTTTTTATTAACCAAGATGGGCCCATGTATACTTACTAGATAAATTATAAAAGAGGCATGTAAAAAGTAACCTTTAAGCTCCAACACTTTTCCTGTCAAGGTCATGGAGTGAGCTGAGGAAATAAAATTTTCATGTCCTTTAGAGGTAAACAGACATGACAATAAGAAGATAACATGCTTTAAGGAGACATACTGCACTTCACTTGAAAGAGTTCATGCCAGTGCTGTAATGACGGAAGCAACAAAAGATGTGCAAAGTAGTGCAAAAGATGCATATTGGCAACAGTAAAAATGTGAACTATGAGGGTAAAACTCATTATAGTGAGTTTTCATGTGCAAAGAGAACCTGAACATTTATTTCATGCAAAGCACTGCAAGGAAGAGCATATGTCAGAAGTTGTTTGCTTTCCCCTCCACGCAGCTGGGAGGAGCGCAGCTTGTTTTCTAGCTGTACAGAAAAGGTGAATTTTGCTGCTCTCGCTGACCCTTCTTTCTCAGTCATAATAGCCAAATCAAAACTGAAAGAACAGGTTCACACAAGAATTACTTTTTTCCTTGAAACAAGACCCACAAACCAGTTTGAAACACAGTCTAGGTGCTTGGCAATATCTGTTTCAGCCCAGTCATGCTATGGAAAGCAGTCACTCTTGCAGCAGGATGAGTTGAATTCACTCTTTGCTCATCTGGTCACAGAGGGAAGAAGACATGCTGCTGTCAAGGGCCATTGTTTGCCGCAGCAGATGCTCATGGTGATGGCACCAATAGCTACAAGCCACTCCCACTGAGGAGCTAAATTTCAGCCTGAGGGGGGAGAGAGAAAACTACTGGTGTATGGCTTCTTCTCTGAGCCCAAAGCTGGACAAAATAATTTTATTCCTAAGGAGAGATGTGAACCTCCAACAGTCCTCCCACACACTCGCAGGTCTCTGCTTCCTGAAACCCCATCCACCTAATCATATCAATAAAGTGGTCACCTTCCCTACAGAGCAGGATTTAGGGGTCATTGAGCTCAACATAAATAATGTGCACACTCTTTAACCACTAGTGGTATGCTCAGGGATTCCACAGTGTTAACAGCTGTCCTAAATTAACAGTTCTCTTTCATTTTTATCTATATTCTTTCCTTACCCAACTGCAAATCAAGTACTTAACCTGGATGAATGGAAGTGTCTTGTAAATTATTGAATAGCTGAAAGTAATTATGTTTTCTATTGCTTCTTACACAAGGTGATGGAAAGAGACAAGAAGGGCAGGAAAAATATACTGTACCACTGTTACAGTAATTGATTCTCACGTGTATAATTCTTTAGAGAAAACAGAACCAACCATATTTGTAGTTTACATGATCCATTCCATTTGCAAGATAGGAGCTGAAACAAAATGTCTGGGTGGCATTTGGCTTTTAGAAAAAGCAAGGCTGTAAGTCTGCAAAATATGGAAAATAAAATCTAATTATTAATAACAATTTACATTTTGCTAAGTGTTCTACAGCCAGACATCTCACCACAGTTTTAAGGCAGGTGTCTTATTTCAAACTCTCCTTTCAGTCTCTTTGAATCATAACTTATTATTTTAACCATTTATCTAGATTATAGAAAGAATCTATTAGTAGTGCTTAGTGGCTGAAACAAACTGCAGGTAAAATGGAGGTCGAATGAGCTCTTCTGAACCTTCATTCTGCTTGTGTGGTATCTCTTTATTGCAGCCATTTGTCATTTTTTACCTTTCAGACAGTATTAGAGGATAATTACATTGTAGTTAAATTGCTAGAAATTAATGCAGTTCTCCTTCCAAGAAAGGTTATTTTCTGTATTGAATCTACTATACTCTGTAAAACACAAGCTACTATGTGACAAACTGGATACTGTGATCTAGTATATGAAACAAAAGTGATTAACACTACGAATAAAGGATGAATTCATTTTCAGACAGATGTAGTAACATTTCATATATTAGATGTTAAATACTGTAGGATTCTCATACTGACTAATTGAATGCCTGTGGAGTTTTATTTTTAATTCCAAATTTTAGAAATTAAAATATTCTTGGAATAGTCTTCTTAATATTAATTGAGCATTTTTCATGACACAACAAGAAAAATTATTATTGCTACTGAGTTAATATTTCATTCTTCAGTTCCAGCAGTCTCTAACAAAGATCACTGTGCAGCAGACAAAATGCACAATAGTTTCTAAACATGAATTTTTGTGAGTGTATAAGAAAAGAGGAAAAAAGTAAAAAATATAGTAATGAATTTTGATCTTATTTTCACTAGCTAAATTCTAAGTCAGTAGCTATCATTGGGATGACTACTAATTCTGATTTCTAAATACTTCCTCTTACACAATACTCTATTGTTGGCATAATACAACACAATGTTCTTTGGCTTGAAGGCAGATGATCTCATTTGCAATTCTAATTGCTTTGGTAAGGAGTTTTGATTCCTGATCCTGACAACAAAATTAGTTTTCACTTCTTTTGAAAAAATCTGTGCATTTTATAAGACCAGTTTCTAAGAGAACTTTAATGCAAAGACACCATGTTTTCAAGGCCTTTTGGCGTGATACCTAAGGAAATGAATCTCAATGAAGTTATATAAAAAATATTAATAGGACACTTTGATACTGCAAAACAATGCCTACTTAGAGAAATTAATTCAGAGGAAAGAAAGTTTGAGTGTATCATGATTGCTCACTGTAGCAAGAGTTTGACATTTCAGCATCCGCATCATACGTGGATGGGACTGGAAGAACTAGAAAATCTTTTCACTATTATACAAGAGAAAAATGAGTGAAATAGTTTCCACTCAGACAATATCTAAATGAAATCTTATTAATATATTAGTAGATTGTAGGTAAATGTAGGGAAGTGTAATGCATATCAGTACTAGTCCTGATTCCCTCCTTTAGATTTTATAGCCCTAGGCATGAATAATTCCAGATTTTGTTACTAAATTATCAAATACATCCACTAAAATATTTTAACAATTATACTGAATACAAAACCCATCAATGCATTATAAAAATAAGTAGAGGAAAATCCAAGGATATCCTCTTTCACTTTTAACAATAAATCTGTTAAGAAAAATCCATCAGTGGTCATACACAAGATGCAAGCACTTTAATTTCTTTAGAAAACCTTATAAAGTTGGCATTATTTTTCATTCTTACATATAAATACCAGTTTGCAAAATAGGAGGGAGGGTAGAGGGTAAGGTTGTGAAAATGCCTAGCAATTTAGAAGACTTATCTACAAATTTAATCAATAAACATGACTTTGAAGTAAGCCCTTAGAGAACAATGAAAATCAATAACGGAATACTGTGCAAATGTGAGAAAAATACCAACAAAAGGAGAACCATGACAGTATCAACAGCAGTAGGGGTTTGGTTCAGGGAGACCTAGGTTTATGTCAATTATCATCAAAGCCCTGCTATTTGAAGTTCTAAGAGAAAATGTAAATTTCCCCCTTTACAAACTGCACTCACTGGGCTGAATTTTATTTGCTTTATTGAAAATTTTATTCTGAAAAAATTACTAAGGCTACTAGCAGGACTTTCATTTTCTTAAAATACCACTTTGGAGAATTCCACATGCTTCTGCAAGGAAAAACTCCATAGAATTACAAAGCACTCTGTCAGAAAAACTAGCACTGTCCATTACTATACACAAAAAGGAGATCTCAAATATGAAGTAACAAAGGGATAGACTTGACTTTCCAGCTGAAAATTGGCACCTATTAAAGAAACACTCTGGATAGTCCAAATCAAGTGGGAAAACAGAAGGCTGACAAAGCCTCATAATTCTTTCTTTGTTTTCTGGTAATATAATAAAATGCTTCACTAAACACATATATTAATCTTTGTACTTTTGCTAAAGATTTTTTTAGAATGTTTAGTGGAATGAAGAATATCAGTCTAAAGAAATTCTGAATTCTAGCAAGCTATTCATGGGTAATTCCTAAATAAATATATGTTTATAAATTCTTTTTGAAAATTACTGATCTTTCAAAGTTGAAAATCTCATAATGCTGTGGTATCTCTATATATATGCAGCTATGATTGTATATACAGAATCATACTTAGCTAGTTTTTAAATTCTTCTTGATTTGTCTATCATTTTCTTGCAATTTTTTCAGTTATAAATGAACTACTGAAGAGGAGCTAAAGGAAGAATTCAGTAGATGCTTTTCCAATTCATTTCTACATTTTAGTTCTTGTGAAGACGAAAAAAGTCCAATTTTATAGGATCTTGCTCACTTTCTTATGAGCAGTTTACTAACATCTCAGTGGAAGTTCATTTTTCCCTTGGTAGTGGAAGGCAGTAGTTATTACTTTGTTTTTCAAGGTAATAGAATGTCCTAAGGTCAGTTCATGTTTTGTGATTTGTGGATATTTTTTGTACTCCAGTTCATGATGGACTTTTTTATGTTATGCACTGCCATTTCCCAGCTTACTCCACACTATCTATCAGAATATTTTTGTTTCTATAAAGATAATTGTTTTGCTTCCACTTCTGTTTTTGCTATGAAGTCTGTCCATGTCTTAAAATGAACTATTCCATTCTGCTCCTCACTACAAGAAGAGCATCGAGGCAGTGGAGAATGTCCAGAAAAGAGCAACAAAACTCATGAAGGGTCTACATAGTAAGTCTTATGAGGAGTGGCTGAGAGAGCTGTGATTCTTTAACTAGGAGAAAAGGAGGTTGAAGGGAGACCTTATCACTCTTTAGAACTACCTGAAAGAAGGTAGTAGGGAGCTGGGGATGAGTCTCTTCTCCCAAGTAAAAAGCAATAGGACAATAGAAATTACTTCAATTTATGTCAGCGGAAGTTTAGACTGGATATTAGGAAAAAATTCTCTTTCAAAAAGGTTGTGCAAGCATCAGCACAGGTTGCCCAGGGAAATGACTGAGTCACCATTCCTAGAGGTATTTAAAAGACATGTAGATGTAACACTTGAGGATATGGTTTAAACGTGGAATTAGTAGTGTAAAGTTCATGGTTGGACTTGATGGTCTTATAGGTCTTTTCCAATCTAAATAATTATAGTATTCTAAAACTAGAGGCAATTAATGCATATGTGTATTGATATATATTTTCATTGATTAATGTTTTTCCAAAATGCAATGATGAGAGTTATGGATTTTGTAGTGGCAAAATGCCAAAATTAATTAGGTAATCTTTTTTCCTTTTTCTTCTTGCTCTTAAAAAAAAATTAAAAAGAACACACCACCTCTCTTTTATTTTACCTTTAGAAGTAGTCTAGACAAGACATATTTCTGCAGCAAAAAGCTGTAACTTTCTTCTGTGTCCAAAGCTTGTTTCTTTTATGTCAACAAAACTATAAACATAAAGAACAATTCAACTCAATAGATTTTGGAAAGATAAGTCTTTTCAATTGGTAGCAATGCTGCCTTTTGACATAGATCAGTTATCCTTTCCACTTGTAAAGGTGAAGGAACTGCACCACTGCATCAATTCTCCCCAAAGCCAGATTTTTATGGCTTCACATGGCAAACCACTTCCATTTTCACTGAGCAAAATAGAGTAAACGAAAACTTCCGCTTGCCCAAAATGCTCCATCTCTAGTCCTTCCTCTTGGAGCAGCCCAAGCTCTGACTCACTTCTAAGCAGATTGGGGAAAGTGAAGTAGCAGACTATGAACAAAAATATCTAAGCAGAAAGATTTGGGAATTATTTTGCAACATGAAAACTAAATGACTGACCCAGACCTCCTGGTATTTTTTGGCTGCTTTGACCACAGTAAGTGCTCATTACTGATCAGGTTAAGCTTGCCTCTCTAAAATATTCATGTTCCTTGCTAAATGAAAATATAAAGGCAGCAATTGATAATGTAGGCAAGGAAAAACAACTAGGCATGAGAATGGAAGTAAAGATCAGTTTCAGGAGCCCCTGAGGATCCTGGATGTATATAAGCCTATTGGACCAAATAAGTTCATCTCAGGGTCCTGAGGTAACTGCCTGGCATAATTGTTAAGCCACTCTGCATGATATTTGAAAAGCCATGGCAGTCAGGTGAAAAAGTCATGAAAAGACAGTCCAGTCCTCTGGTATCAACACAGGTTGGGGATTGTGACAGTGAAGGCATGACCAACACCAGCATCTGTGGCTTATTATCTTAAAAGCTTTTCATGCCTTCTGTCTGTGAGTTTCTTTCTTCCTTCTGCATGACTGGCTAACTCCATCCTGTCTGCCTAACCCCATATGTCCCTCACATGACATCTTACCTCCTCTATCCCTTGCACGACTGCATGTCCCTTCCTCCTCACAGCACAGCCCAGCAGACTCCATCTCCTGCAGACTCCAACTCCAACTGACTCTCAACCAGCTAACCCACTCTTTTATGACACCCATCCTTATTGGACTGGCAAGGCTGTTTCCACTTTTTGATAATCAGTAGAGCTGTAACTCATCAGGGGAGATTTTTTTGCCTTCAGCACTATCCTTGGATGATAGAACAGCTGAAGAACAGCCCTGCTGAGAAGGGCTTGGGGGTGCTGGTGGGTGAGAGCCTGGGCATGACCCAGCCATGTACACTCACATCCCAGAGAACCAAACGTGTCCTGTGCTGCAACCAAAAGCATCATGCATGGCAGGGGAAGGGATTCTGCCCCGCTGCTCTACTCTGGTGAGATCCCATTTGGGGGGGCTGCATCCAGCTCCGGGGTCCTCAGCACAGGAAGGACACGCACCCATTTAAGTCAGTCCAGGGGAGGGGCACCAAGACAATTTGGGGGATGGAGCATCTCTCCTGTGGAGAAAGGCTGAGAGTATTTTTATTTTTTAGCCTAGAAAAGAGAAGGGTTCAGGGTGACTGAATTGCAGCCTTACAGTACCTGAAGGGATCTTTCAAGATAGATAGAAGAGGGACTTTTTACAGCAGCATATAGTGCCAGGACAAGAGGAAGTGGTTTCAAACTGAGACTAGGTTTAGATCAGATATTAAAAAATTATTTACTGTGAGTGTAGTGAGACACTGAAACAGGTTGCCCAGAGAAGCTGTGAATGCTGCACACTAGAAGTGTTCAAAGCCAGATTGGATGGATCTCTAAGCAGCCTTGTCTAGTGAAAGTTGTCCCTGCTCATGGGGCAGGAGCTGGAATGATGATCTGCAAGGTCTCTCACAACCCAAACCATTCTGTGAGTCTAAAGGTCTAAAGAGAATAAAAGATCAGAACTTGAAAAGGGTCTACCAAATTAATTTAAAGTAATTAAAGTAATTAACTCAAAATTCTCCAGAGCTTTATTCTGGTTGCACCCAATATTCAATTCTGATTGAATTATGCTATCATGGAAATATATCTGCTATATCTTACAGGAACAGAATTATTTACCAATGAAACAATCAATGCAAATTGTACTGGAGCTGGACACTTCATTATGCTGTTCATTTCTGTTAACATCCACTATGAATGACTATATATATATATATATTTGTAGCAGTTATCTGGCAGCTTTTTTCTCAATTATATAGAAAAAATTAAGCAGTTTTATTTAGGAGAAAAAAAAGAGGAAACAACAAAATATATTTTCATTATATATGTAACATTTTTCCCCAATAAATCTTTCATAAGGTCATCTAGTTTTTTGGTCCTCTCCTTCAAAATGTAGATGATAAATCCTGGTCATGACCGAATTGCAGTCAAACTATGAGTTTCTCTTCACATTTTATCTTTGGATTGGATATTCCTGTTTTATTCAGAGTAACTTAAATCAGACAATTCTGTCAGAATCTTGCAGATTAGTTAAAATTTAATCCTATAAATCACACAAACATATAATCTGTGTGCCTTTGTTTATCTACAGTGATAGGATGTCTTGAAATATTTTATAGGTGTTTAGGGTGTTTATGTGTAAACTTTGGTCCTACTAGGGTCTGTTTTTTAGTCCAAGGAAGGAACAAGAATGATAAAGAGTATTTTAAATGGCACTGTTTTGTTGTTTGTTGGTTTTGGTTTTTTTTTTATCACAAGAATCAACTCATTCATTAACTTGTTATTTAATTAACATGTTTTGTCTACTTTCCTAAAAAATCAGAGACTTTGACTAACACCTAATTGTGAAATTCTAGGGGAAAAAAATCTTATTCTTGAAGTGAAAATATTTGCTTTTGTCTGCAGATGGGTAATTGTACTGCCTTATGCTCCCACAACTACCTGGGCATAACCACTTTAAGTAACTAAAGATGAAAGTCTATTAAATTTATAAGACCTGTTATTAGCTCTTGTCTCATAGTTGTGATGTAGCATCATTAGGTCAGTCACTGCATATCTAAGTTACTTAAAAAAAAATGTGCTGTTTGCTTTTTTTTTTTCAGCATGGCTTCTTTTGCTGGGGAAAATACAGAAAGATTGTGGTTTGCTTGTTTTTTGGATAAAATATTCACATTTTAATTACATTAAACTAAAGAACATGAACTACTCAATTTTTTAGAAAAAATTAAAACTGAATAGAGAAGCAAAATATAAGAGCAGGTAAAAGTGAAATAATATATTGGTAGACACCAAATACCTTAAACGCTAGCAAATTGTGTAGACATTTTTACTCTCTGTCTCTGCTGTATTAGCAATGTAGAACAATACCTTATATCCAGGTGACAGAAAATTCATGCTGCCTTTGTAAATTAGTCAATCTATTAAAACTTTCAAATCTCATTGCTCTTCATCAGGCTGTTCTATGGAAATCAAAATTTTCTCTTGCTGATTTCAATTAACTTTGATTTCCCATCAAGAGAGACAAATTTTAATGTAACTTAAAGCAGAATTTCAATAGAAAGTCATTTTGTATATTTTGATATTTTTCAACATGTAGTTCAGACATTTTATGAAAAATGTCACTTTCATATATAATTCTTATAAAAATAGTTAAGCATTTAAGTTTAAATTTCTGTTGAGAAACCCAAGATGATTAGCAATTTTTCCAAATAAAAATTAAAAGCAATTTTACATTCCCAAAATATCCCATGTCATATTGTTGTTCTTTTCCTATGCCTCCAGTACTGTTTTCCAGTTTTTCTGAATTTATTCCTAAAATGTATTTCTTTAACACATTTTTGTTTGTAAAACATCCCCAGATAAGCTACAGATTGAGATGTGTTCAGACTTTCAGAAACAAAGCAGTAACTGGAGCTCAGTAGGTACCTGATTTATTGAGAGTGCCTTGTTTTCCATTCATGTGGAGTATTCCATTGCCAGAATGGAATGGAACAGAGATGTGTTAGCAGAGACCGTGATGGAAATTTTTAGAATGCTATAACAACTCCTGATTTTAAGGGTTTTTTTAGATATGTGAGAGTGTAGGTGTATTTATAAACCCATCCTTTTAAAGAAACAGTGCAATGGAGCTCCTAAGGTCGCCACAGCTTGTAATATCTGGGCAGGGAAGCATAAGATAAAATCATTCTTATGGAAATAGAAACAGATATTGGA
>JANRMJ010000001.1:82650849-82665375 GCA_025584955.1 Alethe diademata
GAGATCCCTAAAAGAACCTATCAGGACTCTGCTTGTAGTGCGGACCCTGACAGCATCTTCCTTCAGTAAAGTGGGCTTTTTGTGAAAAAGAAATAATTGTAGTGGTAGTTGAGGTTTCATATTGTTAGCAACTGGAATGATTCTTAGTCTGATTTTGTTTTAACAGACATGATTTTCACCAGGCAAATCATTTAAACTAGAAGGTTGAGTATTGTTTTCCAAGTAACTTAGCAATAGTCAGGGTAAGAGAAAACCTATTTTAAGGTAACAGTGGGTGAAGGCAGTAGGCAGAGGATCACTTCCCTTTATCTAGCTGTGTATCTGACATCTTTTACCCAAAATATATATTCCTTAAAAAAAGAACCGTCTCACTAAAATATCATGACTTTTGCTTTTGCTATTTAACGTTTTTGTTTCTCACTCTATTAGGTGACCTAATAAAAAAGTCCAAAAATAAACCATAGCATTACATGCTTTTGATGCCTTAAGTTTTTAGCTTTTATATTTTTCAGATTCTGTACTGTATTAGTGTATAACTCTGAACTCTATATAGAATGCTAGTTAGCTTTCTTCAGTTTTGGTCAGATTAAACAGTCCTTCTGGGCCTGGGAGCTAAGGTCACACCATTTGCCTCACGTCCTGAGAAGTATAAACAAAAGTGAATTGGGAAGTGTAGTACACTGGGGTAATGTGACTTCATTACATGAAGCTCTAATTGGAAAATTAACCTCTGATATGCAAATAGACCGAACATATATCTGGCTGAGAAAACTCATGACTGTTGTCCATCCTGGGTGTAGCCTCTGCGAGGTTTTGCACTGCCCAAGTTGTGTCCTTTGAAGGTCTTTAAATAAATAACTTAACTTTGTCTAGCCTCTGTTCTAGGTAATGTCTCCAAGGCATCACTTTTGATAACTAACTAATAAAGTAACGAAATATCATTCAGCATCTGCAATATAACTCAAACTAGCTGCAACTCAAGAATTTTCACCTGAAAATTCACTAGGAGTATGGGAAGAGAGTTTAAAATAATAAACAGCATCTTTCTTAGTAGTACTGAGCACAATTCACTCAAAGCACTGTTTATTACAGCTCCTGTTCCATATTAAATATGCTTTTATTTTGCTTTCCTAGGAAGCCAACCCGTAATAATTATTTATTTGGGGGGAGGGGGTCCCTGTTTTGTTTGCGTTTGGGAGAGAGAGGCAAGAGAGAGAGAGTATGGAATCACACTCAGTATATAAAGTGTGACAGTGAAGTTTTCATAGGTAACAGAAGGAAAGTCGGAGGTAAAGGTTTGCACTAAATAATCCCAGTTGCCTTCCATTTCTGGGAACTTTTACTCAAGAAAGGTCAAACAGAAAATTATGTCTGTGATCTCTTCAAAGTCCTATTCTACAGTTAGAAAAAGCCATGACCAAAACAGCAAGAGGCTTGCAGTTAAAAGCTGAGCTGCTAATGCAAGGTTTTCACTCACATGCTTCAGCCTCTGGTATCCTATGAGTCCTCATCAAAGTGCTTAATGTGAGATTATTGACCTGTGTAAGGTGAAGCACATCCACCTTTAAAAAAATTGCCTTGGCCTGTACAGTTACTGATTTACCAGGAACAGTCTTTATCATCCTTTGGTTTCCAAAGGGCTAATGGAAAATCCCATCAATTATTTGCCACACCCTACAATCATAAAGAAACTACATAACCTTGATTATACACTTACATTAAAGGAAGCTATAGCACTTAAGAAATTACAAGGCACAGTTTTACATACCTCATACAAGTTTTGCACTCGATTTGGTGAAAAATTGATATTTTTAAGAATAAAAATTAGGGCAATGTGAGTTAACAAAATTTAACAAAATGTTGTGTCTAAGTGTTCTTTAGGTTGAATTTTGTGTCCTATCTTTGGACCTGATAGAAGACGGTCAGACCAAGAGCATGCTGGCTTTATCTAACTCCCTATCACCACATTCAGTGGTATCATATGGTCTTACAAAGGACATTAGATATTAAATTACTGAATCATATTATTGCTCTGAATACACTTTTCCTTTCTTACATTTTTATGCTTCCACAGCCGCAACAATATTTCTTTTAGAGCACAATTCAAATGCATTTTGTATTCTCCCATTTTCTGCAGTGTTTATCATCTTGAGTAATTTACAATAATTTCAGTGAGTATTTCAGATTTTCAGGTTTCTGTTTACTGGCCACATTTTAAAAAATGGTGCTGAATATGCAAAATAAAAAGCTGTTTGCAAAATTAAGCACAAAAATTTCATTGTTACTTGTCACTGCCATCTCCTCCTTTTTTAAATGCTTCAATGAAGTTTAGTTCCATGGTAATTGAGCAACATTCCAATACTTTTAAACAGAAGAAAGATGTATTATCGTCTCTCCTTTTGCTAAAGGCTGAAGAGAAATAGCTTGATTGGATGGAGGTGGAATGTAGGCACACTGTGTGGATGGATGTATCCCATGCACGAGAAATAACTTCAGAGAAGAAAATTATTTTCATTTTAGTTTTTATAATGGTGAAATTTGTGATCACTTTCTGGTGTTAAAGCTTTGAAAAATAGTATTTTCAAAGCCTGTATGACCCCCAATATTAATCAACAGACAAGTTCTTAGAAATAGTGTTTTTTCGAAATAGTGTTTTTCAAAATGTTATCCCATAAATGATTTAACTTTTTATATCATTGAGTAGCAAGCCACATACTATAATGTTACTCACCAATTTTTAGAAACAGTGCATTGAAATATTTAGTATATTCTGCTGTAAATAATGCAATTCATAAAACATTGTTGCCTTACTGGAAGGTCTAGCATTTGTTACTCCAACTTCTATTTACAAAAACTTCTCAAGCATGGTAGAAAAAATCATTAGTCGTTATTGTTCTAATATTTTTCTTGCCATTTGATTTTTAAAATTGTTAGCAGTCTCTAAAAAAAATTAAATTGTTGAGTAGAAAATCTGCAATTGGGAGCACCAGCACAGCCTTTCCAATGATCCTTCTAACCCTGTGTCCTCTCTCCAAGCTCAATTAAGAGTTCATGCCTAGGGAAAAAAAATTTAAAAAGTAATTCTTGACTCACTACTTATTTTCAGCTTTTGACAAGAGTTATCTTGAACAGTTGTAGTTTTAGAACCCTCAAGATATTCTTTAGGAGTGATTTAAGTGAACTTAAGAGGTACTCTCCATTCCTTCCTCTCTTGACTACATGCTAATGAGTAGTGAACAGAATGTAATCTTGACAGTTTGCTCTCCTATGAGATCAAATGTCAATGGGTTTTGAAAGACTTTCTGGTTCCTCCAATGATGTTGAATTTTAGTCTACAGATTTTGTTCAATATTTACAACCTTTCCAGTTAAAATGTCAACCAAACTTAATGAAATACTCAGAAGTAAAGCAGAAGTTGTTTTATCTGTATGTCTTTAAAAAAATCTAAACCATATTTAGTGTATCAAAAAATGACAAAAATGATAAGATATTTTCATCACAAAAGTTTCATTTGAAATTTGAGCCTATTATCTTCAGGGTTGACTCAGGCCTTCTTCAATTTTACTTGGTTCTAAAAGATGGCTTTAGTGAAATTCAAATACCATCTGACCAGAAAATAACCAATTACAGTCTAAATCTTGAAGAAATTCCTTTTCACATGCCTTATCTTTCAAGCCCTAAGATATGGAATACAATGTATTAGGTTTTAAATAAGGAAGATTCTTTGCTTTACTGTCACATCGAAGTTAAGAAGGAATGCAAAACACATTTTTTCCTCTCATAAATGTGGAGTAACAGATTAATATCCTGCAAGTTCTCATAAAATTCAATGACCATTTTGCATGACAACAAACAGCATTTTGCCTGAAGGATTTGTAAAACATAGGAGGGATCTGCTTCCCCTTGAGCTTGTACTGTATTGCATGAGAGCTCTTAATATACAGTTTCCCTGTGAAAACAGGAAACAGCAAACATCCTAAACTATGCCAGTTTCTCTCCCCTTGGGAAAAATAAAGGATGTCCTATTGTCCTAGTTTTGTCCAAAGACAGTTAATTTTCGCAGTAACTGTGAGAGGGCAGAACCTGGAGATGTGTGGACATGGCCTAGACATTGTGTTGTCACCATCTTACATCATGACCATCAAAGAATGTGCCTGGTTTCTCTGGTCATGGGAAACATGGATGTGGGGTCCAGCCACTTGTTGTTCATCGTCTCAGTTTGGTGAGCATTTTGCATGTGAACCGCCCTCTCGTTTGTAGATGGTTGTTATTACTATTATTTCTGTTACTGTTCATTTACTTATGGCGTTGTTGTTTCCAGTAAATTGTTTTTATCTCAACCTATAATCTCTGATTTACATGTCTCTTAGTGAAGTGGGGAGAGAAGCAAGCAGGTGGCATCTAATCTGGGAGAGTTTTGCTGGGGTGAGGCACTAAACTGGGAAATCTTGTTTCCAAACCATAGCACCACTGTTAAAAGCAAGACAGAAGCTTGCCAGTAGAGAGCTTTTAAAGGATCCTTGAGTTGTGTAAGTTACACTATCTTTTTTTAAATTCCTTCTGCAAAATTTTCCAGGGACAAGAGATTTGGGATCAAGAAGCCACAATTAACAGCTGCTGCCTATATCATCTCACTTGCAGTGAGATTTCCTTCTGTAATAACAAAGGATTCATTAAGGTTCACAGGGACACTGCCAGGTCTGAACAACACAGACCCATTCACATCTGTTACTTTTCCTGAGTCAGGCTTTGCAGACACCAGTAAAAGTTTGAAAAGTCCACTCTGTAAGTCTTTGTTCCTTACCTCTTTGTTGTTAAAGCAATTTTGTATTGCAATTCTCTCTTTATTGGTAAGGTATGTTTTGGACTCTGTAGATTAAAAAAACCACGAAAAACATTACATCCTCTGAGTTCACCATAAAGCCTCTACTGAAGTAATTAAAAGAAATTATTTTTCCATTTTGTTTCATTGTTTGTTTGCTTGGCTTTTTTTGTTGGTTTTTTTTCAGAATTTGCCCCATAAAACACCCATAATTTACTTTCAAAAGAATTGTGAAATAGGCAATGGCAACTAATAAGAATGAACCATGTTCTGGAAAGGAACGAAATAATAATCACTAAAAAAGGAAGAACAATATGTCTAAATTAAAATGCTGGTCAACAGAACACAAAGCTGACATTTACAAAGGTTATGTTTGACTGTAATAAAATAAATGGCAGCTCTTTGTGTACACAGTTGTCAATTAGCATTGCATATGTGTCTCTTGGATACATTTATTTTTGCCAATGATTCCTTATTCAAGATGCAAATATCTATTATTAATGTTCAGTAAGTACTCCTTACTGAGGGAAATAACTAAGAAGAATAGTTGCCTTTTTTATTAGCATTTTCTTTCCATGAGAATGTCACTAAAATGAAAAAATAATGTAACCTCTAAAATCAACAGAATTTTTTGGAAACAGAAGAATTAAATACAGTAGAAATAGAAGAGTTATAAGAAAATTCCTCATACTGTATATGGAAGTGAGACAAGAATCATTCTTTTTAAGGTTAAATTAAAGCAAGTAGATCTGTTATTTATTTATTTATGAGATGTTTAAACTTCTCATCAATATTAAGGTTGCTAATGCAGACTCGATTTATCTTGAATACAACTTTTTAGTAACTAAAGGCAAAAACATTCTTATTTATTGCAATGCAACTGTGTGGCTCCCTAAAAGCCCAAACTTTGTGAGTGATTTATCTATAATGAAAATTTTATTTCCGTTTTCGCCCTTTATCAGGATAAGAAGCTTTCCAACTGAAACTCAGAAGGGATAGAGTATATTCTTCTGGCATCTGCATGGAGTACCATTCTGCCTCAAGAGGAAATGCAAAGGAAGCTGGCTGCATCACTCATTAAGCGAGAGCTTTACTGGATGCTACACAAACCCCTGGGTGGCACACAAAGGGGGTCATTGCCAGAATCACATCTCAGTGTCAATTTAAGACAGATTCTTTTCATGATTCTGCAGCAAGCAGTAAACCCTCTTACTTTCTTTCCTAAAGAAAAATACATATAGAAACACACAGACGACTTTTCACAAGACAGAGAATTATTCAATAGCCTGATGTCCATGACACCAGAAAGGGCAGCTAACGGTATGCTGGTTCTAGTCTTTACTCAGAATGACTTGTAAATTTTATATTTAAACAGTCATTGCACAAAATGAACAAACAATCCTGGCACAATGAATTTGAAACTAGGTGTGGTGAGTTGACTCCTGCCAGCAGCTAAACCACTGCCCAGCCTCTTGCTCACTGACTTCTTCAACAGACCGGAGGCAAAAATAGAAGGAAGGCAAGAAAATTCAAATATTCAATTCAAAATAATGACTGCTTAATAAGGAAATCAAAAGATGCATGCAGAAGCAAAACACTCCCCACTGGCAGGTGCATGTGCAGCCACTTCCTGGGAAATCAAGTCCCCAGTATGCATAATAGTTGCTTGATAAGAGTTTCATAATCACAATCATCCTTTGCTTCATCCTCATCTCCTTAAGATTTTACTGATAAATATGACATCACATGGCATGGATGTCATGGTATCCTTTGGGTCAATTTGTTAGCTGTCCAGGCTGTGTCCCCTCCCAATCTATTGCTCACCTGGAGCCTTACTCCAGTGGGGAAAAACCTTGATGCTGTGCAAATGCTCTGACAGCCAAAACACTGGTGCCTTATCAACATCCCAATTATATGTCTACCATGAGGAATATCTGATTTCTAGACAGTTCCATTACGAAATGTAGAACATGATTGTTCTGAGTACTTTGAAATGAAGGGTTTCAGTCCCTATCCATAGAAACATTTTTGGATCCTGCATATACACAGATACCGAATCTCAATAAGTAGATATAGCTTCACACCTATTCTACATTTCCATTTTTCCTGACAGTAAGCCCAAGTCAGCTTTTTGGTGGATACTGACCTATAGAAAACTCTGTCAAATGAAAATCTCTACTCAGGACTTAACATGATTTCTAGGGAAATCAGTGTCAACTTCTTCATATTATATCACCATGATTACCTCTGCCTATTATTTTTTTCATATTTTAACATTTATGTATTGTTGAAAAACTTATGTAGGCAAAAAAATAAAAAATCCATAAACATTTCTACAAGTCAGTTTCAGTTATAAGCTTTTTCTTAGAAAAAGCCTTGATAATTTGCCCTTCAGTAGGTTCAATCCACAAGCCAAAAGAGAATTTAAAGATGCTCTATTATTTTACTAACTCCTGTTTTGAAATTCTCTATTTATCTAAAAATTATTTATATGAAGTACTTTATCTAAGCAAATATATGTTTCATTTTAATATGTTGCAAATGAGGCAGTTTATATGATAATGATTTATGCCTTTGGTATCTCCTATATATAATGAATATTTTGTTGATACTTATTTATATCTAGAACACTAACAAAATGCTTACATTTATTTCCAGATGAACTGGCTGACAATTTAAATGTAATAACATCTATAATAAACAAATATACTGGTACCAAGGCACAATACAAAATTGTTTAGTAATAGTTTGATAAAGATCAAAGGCTTTGCTCATCTCAGGAAGAAGAGAGTTCAGGATTTATTCATGTAACAAACAAGAAAATAATATTTTTTATTATTTTAGTAAATGATAATGTAAGGTTGTGTGCATCTAACATCTGAGATATCCTATTTATGACTATAGCAGAGCATTCTATTCTGAACGTTTACCTCCAATTTAAACCAACATAAATGCAATCATTCAACAGAATCCACATAGAAGCCCTAGGTGAGTAAATGTATGTTCCCAAAATGCCTTATATAAATAGAAATATCTTCTACAGACATGTAAATCTTTTAAAGGCAATATTTTTAGAGAATGCACAGTCAGACCAGAGATACATAAAGATAGGTTTCATATCATTAGTTATACCTCAGCAGGAACTGTCAAAAAACAGTCCTTCCTGTCAAGATTTAACACCCTTAGCATTTAACTCTGTACCTAATTTGGAAAGCAGTTCAAGAACTTAACTGTTTAAGCACAGGTACCATCTGCCTAAGTATCATCATCACTACTGTATTCCTCAGTAGCAAGGTGGTCTCCCTCAAATTGCTTCTTTTTCTAGTTGGAAGCTGCATTCTTGTCATACTATGTCTAACTTACAAGTAGCCAGGGAACTGTATGACTGACTGTTGATGTACAGCTTGACCATTTAGAATTATTAATGAAAATAGATTCTTTCCAGTTTCTTCCAGAATTTCTGCATATTCCCACCAGTGAGAGATGAGGAACACCTCAATCTGTGTGATGATGAACATATGCCATGTTTCACTCCCAGGCCTTATGCAGGCTCCCACTCTAAGGAGTGAATATAAACAATTTCTCAGCTGATGTGCTACATAGACACAGTCCCTAGCTAGTTACCTTGTATAACTTCTCCAGAAAGGTGATTTACTATTGACAGACTAATGATTACAATGGAGAAAATCCTGAAAGTGCGAAACTGGTCTGAAACTAGGTGATAGATTTCGTATTTGTTACCATTCCCATGTCCATAACTTAAATATTTCTATTATTCATGTCATTAGTTTTAGTATGACTAGGCAACACTGAGTGAGGGTTACCAAGTGGTTCAGCAAGTCAAGTAGCTCTATATTTAACAATTTCCAAAGCAAATCTGAAAGTAGCAAAACACGACACGTTGCATTAAGATAATCTCTTGTCTATCCATGTGTGAAGTCTAGGTCAAACCATAAACTCAGTGGTGCACATCCCTTCCTCACACATCAAATAACTAGGAGAGAACTTGATCTTCTGTGTTCTCTTCACCATCATTGTTTACTTGGAAGAAGAAACTATTGGCCAGATGTACTTGAATTTAGCACAAGGATTTACTTTTGAAGCTGAAAGATTTTTTTTGAGACTAGGAACTCTTCTGGACATTTTCCTGGATGAAAGAAGTGTCCTTAATTGTTCTTGAAATTTTTCCCACCTGTTTTTTTGCACACAGTGTATTTGTCAAATCCATGCTTTCTTTGAAATGCTTTGAACTCTCCAGTGCTCACCTTTATTCACTGGACCCTCTGAACTGTTTTCCAGCACTTCCAGAGGACTGTAGTTTATCCTGAGGTAATTTTTAAAGCCAAGAACAGCAGCCTGTGCTATCATGTCCCTATTATGAAAGCAGTGATTCAGTGATATTGGTTAAAGAAACTTATGGATGATAGATTTCCCCTTGAGATTTCCATGGGGTAGTGGAGGGGAGGGGTGGGATGAAAAAAAAAACCTCCTTCTTACCATTCAGAATTTACTTGTCTAGATAAACTTAAAGTGTAAGAGAAACAGAAAGTACCTAAAAATATAAGAATTAGTTTTTGGGTACAAAATATAACTTCATTTTTTTATTTCATAAGTTGAAGGTAGGGTAGCAGAATAATATCAATTCCCAGGGTAAGACAAATCTGGCAACTCATTCCAAAGTATCATTCATAAATCATAAATTTAAATGGCATACTATTTATCTTTGTTTATATACCAAGTCTGCATCTAGATAACATATGGGAAAATCACAAGGCCATGTCACTATTACTCAGGTGAATGCTCTAAGTAAAAAAACAGCCAATGCTGAAATATTCCGTATTTTCAATCCCAAATTCATGGAACAGGGGAAAATAAAGATATCAAGGAAAAATGTAAAGTCTTCCATATCTAGCCATTAGGGAACAATATTACTGAAAAAAAAAATAAAGTAAACACTAGTTCTTCCAAATATGTATTAGGTCATGGGTACTCTGGAAGATTCAACACTTCATGCTGTAAATTCATGCTATTTAATTCCTTACCTTTATCTTTTCCAAAACCTCTATTAATTCTAGCTAGTTTTCTTAACCTGGTGCCCCAAGGAAATAAGCCTTGGGACCTTCATATGTCTAGATCTCAAATCAATTTTCAAACAAAACTGGTGAAGACAACTGAAGTATCAAAATCATTAAGTTACTGAAACTTTTTTGGAAAAGGCATCTAGGCAGAAGATATTAATTTTTTCAGAGTAGGGAAATATTGCAGAATTAACTCAGCTGGGTAACTAAGTATCAGGGACTTGGAGAATTTTAGGAAATCAACCATCATCAATTCTGCTTTCCGTAGAGATGTCAGTTTCAATTCCAAACAAAGAGGCCTTGTAGAAAAGAACATGTTTTTTCTCCATGCGTGGAACAAATCTGAACTAACAATAACCTATAGGTATATCATAATACTATAAAACAATTCTCGTGGACAGTTCATCAGAAATCTTAATATTCAGTCTTCTGGGCTATTCCTCTCTTATTAAGATCAATATAAAGCATTAGACTCTCACAGCCTGCAAAGATGTTGTGCTACATTTTCAAAAGCTCCCTTAATTCCTTTAAAGAGTGTCTTAATTTCTTTTACTCTCATTGAGAACTGAATGAGTAATTCTCTCAGGCACTTTTGAAATTGCACTAGAAAAGTAATACAAACTGATCATATCTAGTGTGCTTATTATAAAAAGTGACACATTAATTGTTTAAAAGTTAAAGGCAGACTGGAACTTCTGGCATATTTTTCAAATTACAATATGGAGGAAAAATTTACTGCATCTCCCTCAAAATAATGCAAAAGTCCTACTTTCTGCTAGTACCATCTCACAGATGATGTGCTAGTCATTTAGAATTCCAGATAAAAGGCTCTTTAAGAGAAGGAAGATACTTTCTGGGTGTAGAGAAAATAGCCTGTATTTTTTAACAGAATACAATTTTTCAGGTGCATGAGATATCTTTCCCCCATATATACTTTCAAATAGCATCTTAATACATGAAGAAATATCATTTTGCTTCATCTATTCAGTATTAAGAACACCAATAAATTCTATATAAAAGATTGTAAAAAAAACCCAAAAACTATAATGAGAATATTGAAGGTTTTTCTTTTCATTCTTGAAAAGAATGTGTGCATTAAAGAAATTGCAAACGAAGAAGAAGACGTTCAATCCAAAACTCACAATACAGATTTATGTGCTGATGCCTAACTAGGCAGAGGCTGTCCAGTGAAAGAAAGAAAGAACCTAAATTTCCTCCCCATCAATGTCATGACTCAAGCGACTGGCAAAGCCATGTCCTAACTTGGATGATGCTGCAGCACACAGCAGTCACCTGAGATTGCAGTAATTCAGCAGCTGTGAGGCAGCATGTGCCAACAGACATCCCACATGCTGGAAACAGCACTGAAGAAGTCTTTGTCAGCACAGAAAAACTGTATTGAATTTAGCGACTAGAAAAATTATTATCTATTCCTAGACACCTGATTAGATTATTTTCATATAAACCAACCATGTGTAAATAGATGCATATACAGATGCAAATGAATTGTTATAAACAAAACCTTCAGAGCATGATGAGGCTTCCAACCACAACTGTAAATCCTACACAGTGAAACAATTAAAGGAGATTTTAAAAGAAATTGTTCTTTCTTGCTGTCATTGCTTATTATTGCAGGGAACACTATGAATATGTATTGAACTTGAAACACTCTGGATTGCAGTGCTTGGCTAAAGTTGGGAAAACCTTATCCACAATACATTCTTGCTCAAACAGCACGTCACTGCCACATTTAGAAAATGAACCCTTAGCTTTTGTTGGAAATGCTAAAGTATGAATTTTTAAAAAGAAGCTTCTTATTCTTCCATTGGTAGGAAAACAACTTATTCTATGAGCAGCAGTAGTAAACAAGCACATTTCTGAGTTTTTTTCAGTGTGGATTTTCTGATAAGGATTACATATTTTTGCTCAGAGAGACAATAAATTTACTTGAGCATCTATTGTAATGACATTAATGAAATAAAAGATACTGGCCATTTCCACTCCAAGTCAAATTGGTAATCAGGTTATAAAGTCATTAAGAAGGAGACAATTAGGGAAGACAGCCATAGCACAGAGTGCAGACTAAGAGTAAGAAGCTGAGGAGACAGGACACATACACAAAACCCCCACCCCAAATGGATTCCATGAAGCTAATCAATGTTAACTGTTTTTCTCCTTTTTTGCTTGTTTGTTTGTTTGTTTGTGTTTGTTGGGGTTTTTTGGTTTTTAGCCAGAATTCCTGTGACGACTTTTTGTCTGATTATGCTTCATGCCTGTTTCTTAATAGTTTTATAACTACTTGACAAGCCCAACCATACTGAACAATAAAAAAGGGACAAGAACCAAATGATGTCACTCAAATTCCAGAAGTTAAAAAGACTGACACTCCCTCTCTCAGTGTTCCAATGAGAGTCTTACATTCTCAACAGAAATCCTCAGGTATAACCAGAAATGTACAAGGTATAAGAGACTCTAGAAGGGTAAAATCATTACAACTGCCATAAATGTGGAGAAAATATCAAATGGTGTTTAGATCTTCTCAGGAGCCAGTGTTGCTTGGACAAGAGTCAGATTTGAAGACAAGTCTCCCATAGTGCTTACAGAATTGTCTGGCATAATATTAAAGCACAGCTCAAGAAACAACAGTATTGAAAATTGCAGTGTCCCCCTACACGCCCATCACTTCCAACCTATCCACCAGGGATGCTTGCAGCAGCTTCAGAAATCAAATTTAGCATGTCAGATTTTAAATTCTCAAGTAGTAAAATTTGAATGGCTCAGCTAAAGTAAAATAAGAGCTTATCAACCACAAGCAAAAAGATGAAGCTACCCAAAATTAGAGAGAATATAAGGCCTTTTGTCCTGGCAATCACAACTGAAACATAGTCTGCATTGGATTATTGTCTAGTTAGAATATATTTTGCTGGCATTTTACAAGACTTAAGAAGCTATACTTTTTTTCTCCTCTTTGCAGATGCAGACCACTTTAACCTGGGCATGTTTCATGGCTGTTTGAATTTTACTTTATTTTTTTGAGCTATATCCTATGTCAACCTTTCAGATGGTCAAAAGCTCCACAGATTCCCATATGGCCAATTAACTTTTTCAGACACTCACTAAGATTTTCCTTAATTCAGTAGCAACTAAGAAAACTCTTAAGGATATGTATGGTATCATATATCACACATCACTTTGTTCTAATTTCACAGCTGTTCCAGACTTTCAAAGAAAATGGATTGACTTTTTTCCTACAATACTGGTGGGGTGACTGACATCACATTTATTATCAGGCCTATTCAAAGTTGAGCCAATTTTCTAATAAGCTTATAGCTAACATGCTGGTATTAAAGGAAACCTATGTTATTCAGAAATATTTGGTAGGTTCCAGACAAAGCAATGCTGGAAGGCCCAGTCCAGTGCAGCTATTAATTATTAAGTGTGTTGTTATTATTGCATGCACTCCTAAGGCATTGTCCACAGTCCATCTGGTGTGCCCCTTGCATAATTTAGTATTGCAACTGCTCTTACTGAAAAGAAGAAAAGTGGGACTTTCCCTCCCTTCTTTTGCTTGGAATGGGTTCCTTTGCAAAAATGACAAATCCAAATGACAAATACACATCGCGGTCGGGATACAACATCAGGAACACTCTAACATCCAGTGACATGATGACAATCATAAAGGCATAAGTTTGACAAACTGCCATGATGTATGATTCTTAACTTAGCCTTGTGGTTTTCCTTATAGTAGAAAATAATTCTTAGAGGTGAAAAAAAATAGTCCCAACAAACAAACAAGCAAACAAACGAGAAAAAAACTCCCAAGCCTAAAAATATCTCTCCCTGTCCTACAGGGTCAAGTTAACCCTGCTCATTATAGCTTCCACTCTAGATTTGGAAAAAGAAGCAACCCATAAGTAACAGGGTCCCATGCTACTAAGAGTTGGCAGAGGAGGATTTGTGACTAATTTGGAAACCGCAGAATAAAGGAAGAGCACAGAAATATATGAATAATCTCTTCTATGCTACAGGGAAGAATTTTGACTTTCCTTCAGAAATAAGGTAATTATGAAGGATAGAAAACATAAATTATTTTTTAATTATGCAGTTTTAGAAACTGAAAAACAAATATTTATGGAGACTTTTAAAATAAAACAGGAAAGAAAGTAAGATTCTTTGCCAATTTACAATTAGTGCAACATTTATATTCTTCCACTTTAGTGCCTCCTCCTTGTGATACCACTTACATCAAGCATAGTTTTAGACAAAAAGAGATTCAAGTCACCGACTGATGGAGGAAAAAGACTGTAGGCAAAGTATCAATGGATCACAGAAGGCCAAAAGATGGGTGGTATTTCAAGAAAGGGCAGGAATGGGAGTAAGTTGTCATGTCCAGGCAGACATTATGTCTTGTCATTTGTTGGCACTTGGAGTCTCACAGTAAAATACTTCTTTCTTGCAATGAAGATATTCTACCTGGTTTTCTGACTCTTGCTTGCCCTCCACAATTCCAGATAATATGCAGATTTTGTAGTTATAGTACATCCACACAGGAATAGGCAAGTATTATAACCTGTATAATAGCAAACATGGTAAAAGAACTGGCATGAAGGTGATCCTACTCCTCAT
>JANRMJ010000001.1:82665460-82686159 GCA_025584955.1 Alethe diademata
TATATATTCACAGCATAAGCATGTTTTCCTTCCTTTGATACACAGCATTTGAGCTTTCACTCTTCTCCCGCTTTTAAACTTGAGATAATGTAAATCTGTTTCAGACTCTGAAATGCAACTTAATACAGCATAATCTTCCCCATCATTAGATGTTTTAGTTTCTGGTCAACAGATTACTTTTTCCAGGTAAGTATAGACTTCTGAAAATTATTGTTGAAGATTCTCAGAGAAATAATAAAAAAAAAATTACTATGCAGTACCCATTAGCATTAATGAACTATACACTCTGGTAAAAAATACATGGAAGGCATTATCAACCCAGAGGGGCAGACATATAATTTAGAAAAATTACTTGCCTTGAAGATTGCAACACCAAAAATTATATAAAATTAAAAGAGTTGAGAAAAAAAAAAGCAGATTTAAAACAAGAATTTTGTTTATCATCACACTACACAGAAAGCAGAATAATACACATTAGAAGCAGGACTTGGATTAATTAATCACCTGTTGATTTCAAGTCATCAGTGTGATGAAACCAGGAAAAAAAAAGACATAAAATTATGAAATTAATAAATATAGGTAGTTATTAATAACATCAAATAAAATATTGGTTAAGCCTCTCCTAAAATATTAGATGCAAGCAAAGTCACACATTTTTTCACACATTTTTTCACACATATTCAGTCACACATATTAACATATTCATGCACACATATTCAGTTTTTTCAAACTGAACTAGTTATTAGGATGGGTAAAAGAAGGGTTAATCGAAGAAGAAAGGTGATGTCTAAAAACTGATGTCTAGAAATTGGATTATTTGAGCCTGAAAAGGAGATTCTGAAGAGATATGATTACTGACTAGAGACATATCTCAAATAGGTAAGTATGAGAAAATTGAGAAAGCAGAGTTACTTATATCTAAAGACACTATTACTATGTGAAAAAAAATTATATACCTGGACTACAAATGAGGAGATAGAAAAGAGTACCTAACCACCAGGAAATGCAGTTTCTCAGAACAGAGATATTGCAGGAGCAATGGAGATAAAAATGGATCCTGAAAAGTAAATTAAGGTGTTAAATAGTTTTAATAATTCATCATTTAGTAGTTTTTATTACCTTAGCATGATCTCTTTTTTTTCACATGATCTTTTCCAGTTTGATAGCTTGGTTTTCTGAGAAACTTCTCTTTGATAAATGATCTCTCTCAGCAAAAAACAGCTCTGTCTATTTCAGTGAAAGAACACTTAAATCAACATATCTTTATTATTAGCTCTGTCGTCTCCTGTAAGACCAAAGTTATAAGACATGGGAAGAAATCAAAACAAAGGCATCTCACTGAGATCTCACAATGTGCAATAAACATATATTTCCCATTTTCCATGTGGAGTAAGATGTAATAACTGAGGTATGATTAATCACAATGAAATCTGTATTCAAATCAACAAGTCCAATGCTAGTCACATTCTGAGTGCATAAAAACCTCCAGAGCTCTTAGACTTGTAAGTCTTCCTATTTTAAGCCTGCACTGCTGAGACTTCACCCATGTGGTCATTCAAATTCCACGGAACTGAATCAATCAAGTACACCTGGATCATGAAAAAGTCTATGGTAGTGCAAAGTTAGAGAAACACTGTACTGCTAAAAATAACTGATATGCATTTTGCAAATACTCCATCAAATTCAGCTTAGACTGATGATTCATTTTATTAATAAAATCCCAAAGCCATCTAAACCTAAATTCTTGGGCATCCCGTATTCATATCTAGCTGCACCTTCATTGTCCCAGCTGTTATTAACTCAGCAGAAAGAGATTTATTGTCCCAATCACTCTGAAAAACAAGCCCAATGCCATTTCAGAGCTCCAAGCTCTAAGTCAGAGAAGTTTTTGCCAGGTTCAGACAAGTTTGCTTTTAACTGCTCAGATTTACTGTGAGTTGGTGTAATAGCATCATATTGCATTGTCTCCTGGCTAAATTAATGTCCCTCCTGTTTTTGTTCATGAGTTCTGCCAAGATCTTTAAAAATCTGGCCTGATATTGTAATATTACAAAACAAAAGGTCTGGTTAGCAGGCTCTTTGGGCTGCATAAAAATTAATGTTGGCTAAAACTCTATATCAAAAGCACAGAAGTGTTCACCAGCAATGCTGCTCTGAAGCTACAGTGTTTTGCAACATTACCATCAAGATCTGTAACCCTTTTTTTTCTGTCAACTGGCCATAATCCAAGTAGATTATATGATTATCTAGTGTGATTATGCTGGGTGAAAAATATGGTGATTTGAAGCTGACTCTCCTTTTTCTGTGGACCTTTGCTGCACTGTGCTAAAGGCAGATTGAGGCAACAAAGAGGAACTTAAAAAAGAAAATTAGGAAAAGGCAGCTACATAGAAGATGATGGCTGGAGGAATGCGTAAAGGATCAATGGTAGTCAAGATAGATAAGGATTATCTCAGAAAAGAAAAAGGAGTAAATGTAAAAGAAAGGGTCTTCAGAAAGAAAAAGGGAAAATACAGGCATTTTCTAGGCATTATCTCTCTAGTAGCTACTCTTCTGCATACTAGGATCTATTATTTATTACTTTTCTGGTGTAAGTATAGATACAGAAATAAACACCTAAATTTATTCCTTAAAAAGAAACAACAATTTCAGGAAATTATGATGTGGATGAAGTACAAATTAAACTATAGAAATTAATTAAGGTTTGAAATTACTTTTAAGATTCTCAAGTCCTACCATATATATATATAGTCGGTATAGATTAAAAATAAAAAATCAGAAAGTAAAACTGCATAATCTATAAAGGAAAGTGAAAGCTATTTATTCAGAGTAACCAAAATAAGAAAATATTTCAGCTAAATTAAAGCAAATATTACTAAAACCAACTGTTCAGCTAACTCTAAGCTTTCAGAGAAATGGAATACTGACAGTGAATTTTCATGAATTGAAGTACAGGGAAGACAAATTGAACTTAAATAGCTTTAACCATCTCTTGGGAACAAACTATTCAAAACCATGTGCTCTTCAAAATACCTCTTGGATGTCTTCAGTTTTGGTGCACAGCCTAGTGTTCTAGACAACATTCAAACCAGCAGAATAAACAGGAGACTTCATTATAAATTAATTAAAATCAATGTAAATAAAGCAAATATGAGAGGGGGGAAATGTTTCTGTAAAAGATTTAAAGCATCTGCATGTAAATAAATGTGATTCCCAGAGGCATAAATATGTATTTACAGAAAATGTATTCAAATAGTCAGGATGTAACTTAAAGTCAGGCCATCAATTCTAACTGAAAGTAATCAAGGAACATATTTTTGATGAGTCTCTAATTGTCATAAGTGCTGTCTCATCAAAAACCTGTACAATATGTAAATAAAAGTGAATTAAGAGAATCAAGGACAAGAAAATAAGTTAACTTTTCCCAGTACATAGAGGCAGAGATATCACCTGGAATGAAGAAACAATTAGTAAGCTACAATTTTACTTCAGTTTGAATATTTGCTTAGACAAGGCAAAGTGTATGGCTGCCCTTTAACAAAAGGTGTTAATTAGATACAGGATTAAAACATTTTTTTTGAAAATTTTAATTTATAAAACCAAGCAAGTTGCCTGCAGAAAAGAAGTTTAAGGGCAGAAGAAAATGTTTATAAGCTAGTGAATATTGAACATAATTATGTAAGAATGCATATACTTAAAATCTAAAAAAAGAAAATAAATTCTAATGAGAGATACTTCTCAAACTTCAGAGCTGTGCTTTGTCAGATATCTCACAGACCATCTTCCTTCTTAGCTTTATGTAATCTGCCATGAGTAATGGCATAATGTCTGCAATTATATTTTACGGCATTAAGTAATTGCTTACAAAGGTGACCAGCACCATGATGCTATGTTCTAATTAATTTGATTACACCAGAATTCATGAAGATATGTTCAATTCACCAGCAAGTTCTTTATGAGACATAGCTCAGAGAATTTCTGATTCCAACTATCAATAATTGATTAAGGAAGGGAACTGAGTAGAACGAGGTTGAACTTGTCAAATGGTTACTCAGAGCCCTGATTTCTCAGATTATCTTAATCAAATACTGCATATACCTCCATGTCTTATTGGCATCATTCTAATTTCCACTAACTAATAACCCTGTTAGGAGCCCTAAAAATGCATAAGCAAATGTTTTACCTAGATACTGGTTCAAATATATGCTACATTTTCACAGTTGGAATTCATTTATTCCTGATGCTTATTATAAGGAGATTCGTTCCAGAAATGCATATATAAATCCTGTTAAATCCTTAATCTATGATACTCTAATCAACTGAACCTACTTTTACTGTAGGCCAACTTGAAAATGTATCAATAATTCTCACTAAGAAAAAGTCACAGGGCATAGGGGGACAAAGGAAAAACCTAACAGCTATGTAACATGTTGCTCATACCTTAAGAACATTATGTAAATCCATTCAGTCTCGATTTTTTGTGTGAATTTCTTCTTGAGACTAGAGAGAGGGCAACTATGGTTGGGATCAGAGCAAAGGCGGTACTAAAATCCTGAAGCAGCTAAGCATTTCTAGCCTTACACAGTTTGGAGATGGCAGCTTCATTGAATACAAAACGCTGAGTACTAAGTAGATACACATTGATAGGAATGTGCTATTATCTCTTGCAAGCAAAATTATGAAAGTTGCTTATTTGATTACTAATTTCCTCAGAGAAGTTCAATTCAGGAAACACATGAAAAAACAATGCAGGCTCTTGGCTCTACCTTTGAGGTGTTGAACACCAAAGTATATTTTTTGTCATGTCATTTCTGGGTAGAATATCTCTTCAAACAATCTATCAGCATCTCCTCTCAGGAAATAACACAGCGTGACACAGTGACTAACCACAGACATGCAGTGTTTCTTTCCAGAATCCAAGGGTACCCAAACCACAACCGGTCTGAGCATGGAACTACAGGAGATCCACATTCTTCTGGTGAGGTAGATGAAATCTGAGCACCTATTGAAACAGTTAAAATGGCATTAGATATTTAATATAAAAATTTGAATTGTTTATTCAGAATCTGACATCCTAGAAACTAAAGCAAAATAAATTAAAGAATAGCTGCCCCTGAAATTATCTTTCTCCCTGATCAGGATCATATTTGGCACCGATATTTCATCACAAGATTGATCCAATGTTACATAAATGGTAAGTTTAACAGAAACAAGTGAAGGCACTTCAGGGGAGCTACTCTATATTAAATACACACATTTTGCAAAGATTTTTTTGCTATTAAGATTCTCAACATCCCTTACAACATAGTTATAAAAAATGGAAAATAAACACAAACAACTGGCAAATCACCAAACAATCCTTAAACTAATATTTCAATTTGTCTTGTATTTTAAAAAAAGAAACAAGACCTTGAACACAGCTACTAAAGAGGACCAGTTCATGTGAAGTTTCACTGTAATCAATTCAGTACCTGGCCCATTTCTAACCTTTTTAATGCCTCTGATGCAATTTAGCATATTCAAATTATTTGACTGAATGGAAAGGACCTTGTCGACAATTGAGAAACCAAAGACTAAATTTGTGGTGTTACATCCTAAATAACATGTTCAACTCACTGCTGAGGGCATATACAGAGGTGGATATATAGCACCTTCTCAGATTTGATTATTCCCTTGGCTCAAAAAAGTTACCTGCTTTCTTCTCTTTCTTTTGATCATTTAAAGTTAGCAGCCTCTGACTCCTAATGAGTTTTGACTTTTTTGTGTTGTTTTTCAAGACGTAGAAGCACAGCAGGAAGCCACATAAAACACTTTACATTTCTGAAAAAATGCTTTAAGAATCACTTAGGAGTTCACAAGAATTAGCAGAAGTGAGAGAGCTTAATTCAATCAAGAGAAGTGGGCTCCTAAATTAAGTGTGAGATTCAATTTCTTCTCTTTCCCTTCATCTTCAAAATTAATAGGAGTCTGTTCATATACATCAACAGGTTTGAAAAAACTGCCTGGAATCCAAATCTGGGGGGGACCAAGCAAATTTGACACAGTCATCTTGACTTGCACTATCTACATGAAGAAAACGTTCACAAAAAAAGTTCAGGGCATGTTTGGCCTCCCTATTTTCTGATAGACAGATTTTACCAAAAAGTACTATTTCTCTGAAGAAACACCTCAGAGGAAAATCAGACTTTAGATTACATTTTCAGCGGAAAATTTAAAATATTTTGTCTCAGACATGACAAAATGTTTCATCTTCACGTTAGCTTCTAGTTGGTGTATCATATTAGTTCTATCATTTTTTGTATTAAAATAATTAATTTAGTGCTTCAAACAAAATTAACAGCAACAGATTATTTTTACTCTAGCCTCAATCTAATGCATTATTATATAATGGTATAATTGTTTATTTTATTTTCTCAGAAAGATATGGTAAAAATGTTAAATTCTTTATATATCCACCTTTCTAAATAGCATAGGAATGAAGAGACAGAGTGGAAAGACTATATCCAAACTGTTGCATCAGTTGACTAACATTGTCAAAATTTCCACCAGGAACAGATCCCTGAATGGAGACAGCTGATCTAATGAGGCCTAAGTAAAGGGGTAAAAGAATATTGAGGAGAATAGGTTTGGAAGACTACAGGAAAGAGAAAGTGGCCCTGTGCTGATGTTGTCAACAGTGAAATCAGCGAAAATTCCAAACCCCCAGTTAAAATTTCAATCTCTCTCTCCCATAGGAATCTTGACTAATAAATCTGATTATTTTTGTGGGAGTGCATAGAAGCTTCAATTTAGAAATTGAGAGAAGTATTTAAAGATACAAATAATCAACAATGGTTTTGTAAACCTTATTAAAATTTAAAATCCCTTTTGATTTTAAAGTTTGAGTTTAAAACCTGATCCTAATAAGTCAGGAAGATTCTTGTCAATAACATCACAGAAGAAAGTCATATGGTTTAAAATTCTCTCTGAATATGATCAAACACTCCACTACAATCACTGAAGTAAAGGTTAATACTGAAGATAAAATATTCAAGTCCTAAATAAAAGCTGGACATATACTCGCAGCCTCTATTTTTTTTACTTCTTTTTCTTAAATAAAAGCTCTAAAAATTTCTAAGAATTGAATCCTGTCCAAAGTGCAATTTCGCCATAGTTTAGCACATATGAAATTGTGAAATTGGGTTTCTAACAAACTCTGGCAACATGCCAAATTTCTGGGCCAGGCTCCATGGCCTTTCTGATAACTACAACAATTTAATAAATTATACTGGAACAATGGTACATTTGGCTCCCAGGAGAGATGGATAAAATTCTCTAATAAATAGAAAATTAATCAAGAAGTTCAGCTTCAGGAGGACTAAGCCTATTTGTGAATTCAGCTTTAAAATACAGAGACTAAGGTTTTGGAGATACAGAAAAATTTCATTCTAACAGTAGAGAAAAACAAAATATGTATAATTATTAGTTTCTTTCAAACAGCACTACAGAAAAAGTGTTTTATTGAAGTGTTGACATTAAAGAGACAAGCCTACCTAAATATAATTTCAAATAGCAAAAGATCTTTGTTTAAGGGAAAACGACCCCACCTTTCCTATCTCAATTTTAAGTAATTCCCTTTAGGAGTTTCTTGAGCCCTAATATTTTACTGGCTGGTATCTCACTACCAAACTGAAAAATGCATTACTCAAGGAACTCTCAGGATTTTGTGAAGTATTTTGCAAGCTGGTCATCGAGCCACAATTAATAAAATGTAAAAAAAAATGAAAAGAAAAAAAATTAAAAACTCAAATCACTGAAAGAATGGTTAATACTGAAGATAAAATCTTCAAGTCCTAAATAAAAGAACACCTGGACCATTAGTCAATAAAACTAAATTTTCGAAAGAAGTAGGGGAGGGCACCAAGTGCACTGTTTTTTACCTTCTTTTACTCTCCCAAATATCTTTATCAAGTTTGCTATCTTACACAGTGATGAAAGGCATACCTGATAAAAAAAATAGTAGCTATTCAATTCCATTCTCAAACTCATTCAAGCTGAGTTGTTTTTCTCAAAAATATACTTGCAACATGCATTATCTGACTTGAACCAAACCCTGCATTTCTTAGACTGAATCTTCATTTTTCACCTCTAGAGTCTATTAATTTTAAGATCAGAAAGGAACATGTGTGCCCAGTGTACCCTTTCACATGGAAAGGTCAGAGAGCTCCAAACAGCTGGTGGAAGATCCAGATATCAATTTGCAGCTGTCATTCTGAGGGAGTAGAGAACTGCTTTTGACATTCTTCCCATTGGCAGCATTTTTAAATAAATCTCTACTGTCCAAAGCAGTGTCATGTAATAAAATCTCAATCTGGTCTTGGGAGCTGGCCAGCTGCATAGGCTTCCAAGGACGGATATGTTCTGCCTCTGTGAACCTGAAAACACTGTGCTGTCAGCAGTGCTGCCCACTACCCTCCACAGCTGTTGGGATGCACAACTGTTCATATGGTATTCAAAACACATGTGTAAAAAGTAAACATTTTTCTTGAAAGATTTCTAAGAATTACTTACTTACTGAATCCTGATCATTTCCTCCCAGAAAATGAGGCCTTAAATCTACCTTGTATTGTGTGCCCATGGCTGCTGTGCCCTCCAAGGGGACAAAACAAGACCTTTTGTGCAGAGATGAAAGCAGAAATTTGATTCAGAAGAAAAAAAAAAAGCAGCTAGAATCAAAATAAGAAAAAAGAACCCTCCTCTGTCTGATTAACTAGATAATTATATTACTTATTTTTAAGAATGGCACTTGTGCAGTACAAGCACATAATCTTCAAGGTACTTGAAAAGCAATTTGAAAAAAAGTAAGCACAATGAGAGGACTAAAAATTTCCTCTCCTGTAGAGAGATTGTAAACCTTTTTGAGAGTGAAGCTCTTATAGGGAATTCAGAGGAAACTAAATCTTATGTTTGCTGTAAATACCGATAGCTGCATTGAACCCAATGGTGCTAAACTCAGGGTTTGAGTTCTCAGTGGATTGTACCTGGTTCAAAATGGTGCCACAACACTACTTCATGTTTGTTTAGCTAATAAAATATAAAAGGTACCATTGGTTCTCAGCACTTCTGAACTGATAAATTCAAGTGACACTAAAAGTCTGCTCACCTAAAGCCAGAAAATTTGCTGTGTTTCCAAACTATAAAAACTGTTTATTATAACTTGGATATTGATCTAAAAAATTCACTACTGTCAAGTGTGTCACTTAATGTGATGCTTTTTTCCTTTGTTTTGGAAAGGCTGCAGAAATACCTTCCATTGGGATTTTTGAAGACACCAACTTGCTACAAGTCTTGTTTTGATAATAACTATATAATAAATAGTAGAAATGCTCTGTTGCTATTGCAAAAAAAGTCTATGTTTAGTTTGATCCCTGTAAGCATATAGCATAAGAATTACGTGTTTTCCTGTATGTACACCTCCATACACATGAAATCAGCGATAATTTAAAATAGAATCAGCCCTTCCCTCCAACAAACTAAAAAAATCCTATTTGTGTTTGTTTTCCTCCTTTTTTCAAAAGGGTATCAATTAATTGCTACCCTGCTTTAAAACTTACAAGATCTGGCAGATTCTGGTGAGAGAATTCTTCAGAGATATTAAGGAGTTTCCCAAATTGAAAATAAATAAGTATATAAGTATATATAAGTATAGAAAACCAAACACAAATTTCAAGAGACCTTCCAAAACCCCACTGCAGGCACATAGGTGCCTACAATGCCACAGGTCATGCCACTCTGGCAAAATAATTTATATCTCTCGATATGATTTTTTATAGGAAGATTCCAAAGAGATTGCATTGTAGATAACCAAAAATCAGAGGAATCATTAAAAAAAAAAAAAAAAAAATCAGTTTATCATATTGGTTTTTTTCCAGACACAGAAAAACAGGTGACCAGAGATTTACTGACTATGTAAGAACAGTCAACCTATCCAGACTTTATATAGGAAAAAAATAGTACCAACAAGACTTTTAAGTATCAAGTTCATGAAATGAAACATTCCACATTTTCTGACAAGCTCAACAGTGCAAAACCAAACCTGCCATCTTGTGCACAAAGAAACAGTGCTTGCTATACCAAAACAACTGCTATGTGTTACCCTCTTTTCAGGCATTGACTCTGTGGTTTGCAAGATGACATGATCTGTTCTTTCCATAAGAGAAATGGCTTATGGAAGCAGTCTGTCATTTTAAGAGTACACCTTTCTTCTGTATTTGTGAGACTGTGGACTCGTGAAATGTGCTCTATGAAATGCTGTAAACAGACTAAGCCAAAAATACAATTTCAGCTTTAGCTCAAAACATAAAAATAAAAGTTATAGACAACAAATTCTTAGTGCAACTGCAAATGTGTGTGTATAACACTTCATTTTTCCTTAAGATTTCCTCTTGCTCTTAACAACAATTAAGTTAATCGTGAATATGTTTCTAAGCTTCTAGGTGAAGTAAAATGAGATTCTAATCTGCTTTAAAATACAACCACTGTAAATTATGAGCATGCAGATTTGACTTATATACCTCATAATAATTTAGATATTACCATGACAAATAACCTTGTTAAACAGTATCTCACGAAATATGAAAAGGTCAGGAGCTCATCTCATATAGGTCAGTATAAGAATTGCTGTGAAATCTACAACACTGATTGAAGTAGTAAGAACATATAAGATAATTCTGCTGTAACTGGACAACTTTTTAATTTTTCTATTTTAAACCAAAACAGTCTTACTCACCAAAGATATGTAAGCATCTTTGGATATCTCACTCCATTGCTCCAAAGTCAAAAACACCATTTATTCTTGAGATGTCTGCTGGTTAAAAAGTCATAAAAACTAACAGAGTTTTGAATCTATAGGCAGGTCATTTTAAAAAATTTCTGAAGATCTGGTGCTTAAAGAGGTAACTAAATAGGAGAGAGAAAATTGCAGCAAGAGTATACCAAAACAAAAAGTTATTCCAGAAATAGCAAACTAAAGCAGGAAAACAACTGGGTGACTTTGATATAAGATAGTATGAAATAAGATCTATCTATTTGCCTTTATCACTATGTCATTATGCTAGATATTTATAACATTAAAGCTTACAAATTTCTTTTTATTCCTGGATTTGGTCCCATTCATTTACTTGATGAACACTAAATGAAACTTATAGATCAGATACAGTACCAGCATCACAACGTAGAGTCTTCTTACAGACCCGAGAGGTCCTTAGCAGTGAAAAATACACTAAAAAATTTAATGTGTGCACAACTTCCAATAATATCATTTTTCTAGGAGACATGTCTTGAAGAGAAGTATAAATGGCTTGAAAAGTGGCAGGGGACTGCCTAAACTACACAAAGCCCCAAGGCCAGTAAAAATACAACATTAGTTAATTGCCTTAGGAATTATAAACAAAAATATTTTGTCAAAGTGAGTTACAAAGCCATCTTTAGTTAAAAAAAAACAAAAAAAGTAAAAAAAAAAAAATGTGTTTTGATAAAAACTTCCACTTCTGTTGCAAGTATGTAACCAGAAAGCAAGGAGCAATGTCACATGAAATTTCTTTCACATTTTTTTCTCTTGTTTCAGAATATCTAGTTATTTTTTGCACCTAGCAGTGGTGCTGTATTGAGAGTACCAGATTGCCAGAACTACTGCATTCCCTCACAGCTGCTCCCACAGAAGAGGTCATCTACAGCTTATCAGCCTGGCCCCAAAAATTCATCTGCAATGTGCTTAGGTCTCACCAGTAAGTTATGGGACAGTTAGCTGGAAACCATGGTACAGTGAATAGAGTAAACGAGAAGAGGTCTCTGGTGATCCATGCCTACTTTCAGCTCAGTTACTAACACAATATAAATAAATAATGCTGCAGTAAGAGATTGCAATTTAGGAGTTACATAGGGGACCAAATCAAGATTTGGAAACACTACCATGCATTATGCTGCACCATGCTTTTTGAGACCAACATGAGTTGCAATGCTTTACTCCAGCTAAACTACAATACCCTTCAGGTACTGCTACTTATGATAACTAGAAACTCAAAAAGTAAAGAAACTCATTATTCACAACTTACAGTGGCTAAAAAAACAAACAAACAAACAAACAAACAAAAACTACTCCATGCTGTGAATGCATTCATTACTTCCTTTCCTGCATAAACACTTAACCTCTTTTGGGAGGATGTCAAATATCAGTCACCATCCAGAATGTCTGAAGAGCCATGCACATATTAAAATCATACAGTCAGATAACTTAACAGCTGTGTTTTTCTCACAATATTTATCTCTTCGTGTTTCTGACTCTCACTGATGTCCAGAATCAGACACATATAGAAAGCTAGCTCAGCTGGACAGCAAGTTTTGCTGCCACATTAAATGTATTAACAATAGTTATCAAGCAATTATCAGCAATAATTTTTTTTAGATTATTGTCTTTTTCCATTCCTGTATCTCTCCTTTTTTTTAGATTATTGTCTTTTTCCATTCCTGTATCTCTCCCACTGGTTTTCTTGGCTCTAATCACAAGGGTAAGATAAGTAGGACTCAAGTCTGCATGCTGTTTTCCCATCTGTAAATGCTTAATCTTTTTCTTGAAAAGTGGATATAAAAGAGTATACCCTCAATATCAAGGTATTTTAGGGAAATGCAGAAATGTATAATGTCTCCATGGCAGATAAAATATAGTTTTGTTAAAACTACCATTTAAATGCATGTTCCAAGAATGGTGTGCTCTTTTCCTATAAACAAGCCCTACTGAATTCATTCAAACTACTAAATTAACACTATCCACAGCTAAACAGACGTTTTGGTGCTCATAATTTGAAACATTTCAAATAGAAATTCTACATGTAAACTCCAACATGCAGCTTAATATAAGTGATTCTAAGTGTAACTTATATCTACTATTAATTTTTATTTTATCTTTTTTTTTAAATATAGTAGTACAGCTAAAGATAGGACTTAGTGTTTTGCAGAATAAAAAATGCATGCAACTCCCTGCTCTTAACAGCAAAGAGACTTCATTAATTGTTTATGGCAATACAGTATCTGCCACTGCTCTCTCTCTGCATAGTGGTGTGTCCCAGATCATTATAGTCCTGAAAATTAGATGACAATGGCCCTGCCCTGTGAGATGTGAGAGTTTTCTATTCTGATGAACATCAGTTTCAGCTCAAGGTCCATAGTAACAGCTTGTGGCACCCAACAATTCACAGAATCAGACCTCAGATGAGACTTCATACATTTTTAAATGAACTCTGTTCCTGATATCAACAGGAATGTCTTCTCAGAAACACTTCTCAGAAAGCTACAAATTTTCAGAAATTGTCAGGAGGCAATTGTATTTTAACCTGTGCAAATGTCATCCTGTGCTGTAATTTCTCACCTCCATACGTTGTGGATTCATAACTGTTATTTGTAAAGAGGCTTCTCTCTAGTGCAAGCTGTAGAGAGACACAGTTTTAAAAGGGTCTCTAGGTCAAATTTCTCATGTCAGCAATGGCATGATTTTCCATAGGAACTAAAATCTGGGCTGTTTGGGTATGCACAGAATATGCCAAGTAACATCCTCTACAGTAGTCAACTAAAACCTCAATTCCCTGTTGACATGTCTCAAGATCTTATATATGCAAATAAGAAAAGTCTTATCCATATTTTCCATATTACACGCAGAGAGCAAAGAGCTGCTCACTAACATTTTGATTGTGGACATGAAAAATTCAGTGATTTTGTGCCATCATAAAAGTATATTTTATGTAATTTTTAAAATATAATTTATTTTTACTGCATTTGTATGATTGTTATTAAAAACAACCACAGCCTCATGGTATTTCCCAATGATCATTAATTTTTTATTTATTTATTTTTTAAATCTGGACATACAAACAAGTCTAAACTAAAACTAAGGCTTAAGGTAGAAGGGAAAAGAGCTACTAATTGGCAAAGTAAATAGGCTGTGAATAGTCTAGAGAAGTGCATCTTTAGAAAGTGTAGCAGCATCTTTAATGCATCCAGAGAATGTCCTAGACCATTTAATGCACCCCACTGTCAATATTGTATAAAAAGATAAGAGACAACTTGAAGTAATTCAAAAGCAACTGCAGAAGCAAGCTGCAAGAATGTAGATTTCTCAATAAAACCCCTCAAGGTTTTATGTCAACAAAACACTTTCTTAACCGGTGAACCTCATGTTTTCTCATGCCATGAAGAAATTTAAAGATTTCCATCCATTCTAACAGGTTTTGTTTATTTATTTTCTCATATATTTACACAAACTCTCTGCTGCTGTTATTACCAAAAAATAACTGTCCTGTTCTTTTCATGGGGCTCTATAAGTTCTAGTGCTGACCCACTACCAGACAGCATTCTGAATTATTTTGGGTGTCTTTGTGAGAATGAATGAATTCTGTGTCCTATGAAGATTAATTTATCCACTTAGACCTTAAATCATTGCATCCAACCCCACTTGCAGCATAAGGTATCTCTAAAAGAAGAAATTGATCAGATTTATTTATTCATGGAATTAAATTGCTTTGATTATAATGTACATGCTTTAAAACATCACTTCTCTCTC
This sequence comes from Alethe diademata, assembly GCA_025584955.1. Classification (NCBI taxonomy): domain Eukaryota; kingdom Metazoa; phylum Chordata; class Aves; order Passeriformes; family Muscicapidae; genus Alethe; species Alethe diademata. Next base: position 82,680,051 of record JANRMJ010000001.1, read on the forward strand.
ATCCCATTATTACAGAGTTTCCTAATTACCTCTTTAATCACACTACCTAATATTGTAAAGTGCCTTGGAGTGTGTAGAGAAGTTGTTGCACATTAAGAACCAAATTAGCAGATTTGGAGAGGAAAGAAGACTCTTCTTTGTATTTCTCCTATAGCCTGCTTTTCATCCTTTTGCTGACACTGTATCTCTCAAAGTCCAGGTGGCAGAATATCATCCATCAGACCATATGCTTCAGAGAAAAGTTTTTTTTCAGAATATCTCTTTGAACTTACAGTTCATTAAATTTACCTTCCTACTCATGCCTTTCCAGCATCTGATTTTGGTTAACTACTGCGAAGCAAACCAAAAGAGGACCTAGGGAAACAGATGACAAAGCCCTAGGCTGCAGTAGAGACCTGGCCCTTAGGCAAGAGTCTCATCAAATTCCCTGTTTTTGAAATGTCTTGTTATAGCATTTGATTGTGTTCATGGTATAATGTAAAATAAATAAATAAATAAATAAATAAAATATAATTCTATCCTGAAAATCTACCACTTCACCCCCCTGATTCATTTTAAGGTGTGTCTTGGTTGAGATATTTCCTCAAACTATTGTTTTTCATGGAAAGGCTCAAAGCCTCTGTGTAGATATCGCAAAGAGATCTATTGTCGTCCTCAACTTCTTGTGCTAAGAACTTGCAGCATACTTTAAAGAATATATAATTTCTCCACTAACATTTAATCAGACCATCCATTTGTAAAGGACCACAGAAGTCAGTATTCAATTAGAAACTCTCAGTTTAGTCTATTAACTCTCTTTGATTTCAAGATACTCCTGTCTTGCTTAATGCTGTGAAAGCATTTCTAGTCTTGATATCACTTCTTTCTTGAAGAATAAAACAAATATATAAACAAACAAAAATGCCAAAATAGAGCAAAACCAAACAAAACAAAACAAAATGAAGTTAGCTATTTTCTGCCCATCTGAAAAATGCTTTCTGGAACATCATTCAGTCTTGACTAGGTGTTTTCAAGGGTGCTAATTCTGACAAAACTTTGAGTCCATTTTGGTTTATGTTTTTCCCACATGCTTTTTGTAATTTCTCATTCTCAACTTTTTTGGAAGGTTTACTGTGCTACATAAAGTCACCAGAGAAAGACATTTGTTCTTGTGATTGTTTAGTCTATACTTCTTATCTTCTTCCAGTCAACAACAATGCCAGCCAGGAAAGGGATGCACAGCAGGATCCACAAGAAATTGCTCTGTGGTTTGGTTGTTAAAGTTTTATGTATCTCCAGCATTATTTTCATAACATCTTAAGAAAATTCCACAATAAAAGGGGATGCTGCTAGTCAGGGGCACTTTGAAACTGCCCTGGTATGCATATTTGACAATCTTTTATTTTATATAAGTATACTACACCAAACAACTTTTTCTATAACATTTTTTTTTTCAGAAATCTGTCTTTTTAAGGAGTTTGACAAAGATTTAATTTTTTATGAACATTTTGATCTCTTTCCTTGGCAAAAAATATTGCATTTAACAGAAAGTTCAAATTCTTTACCAGATATCTTTAATGCATGCTGACAGTCTTCCTTTGTAAAGCAAGACTAGTCTATTACCTCTCAATTTTATTTAGATTTGGATCCCTACTTACTTCCTTTTGTATTGTTTGTTTTGTTTTGTTCCTTTTGAACAAAATCAATTGTTTTGTTCTATTCTTTCTCCCTATTAAAACATACCTCAGTTTTTTGTTTCATTTTGGGTATTTTAATTTATGTTTTTAAAAACATATAGAAAAACCACAAATAAGGGATAATTAAAAGGCTTAAATGTCTCAGATATCTCTATTCTCAGTCCTCCTGAAGCCCGCAGAGGAGAATCAAAACAGAGCAAGTTGTACTACATTGAGATCATAATATTGAGACCAGGCAAATTGTATGGTTAAACCATTCAGAATTCACCTTACAGAATGCAGTTAGCATCTTCAGCAGGCGATCAAACAACCTAGTCTAACAAGACACTGTTTTTACTTCATAGTTTCTTACTGTCCTCACAAAATAAACTAAAATAAAACAAAGACAAATAAAGGAAGAGGACAGAGAAGAGAAGCTGCCATCAAATAGGACTGCACAGATCAGATGGTATGGACTACATGATTTCTCAAACTGTTCTCACACACGATTGGACAGAAACTGGCACTGAACAATTGTTAAGATCAAACAGTCATAATAGTTTCCATAACAGATCTGGCTCAGAGCACAAGATCATGGGGCTAACCTGTCCAGCCAAGCCATTGTCTCTGCAGCTCCATATGCTTCCATCTTCTTTCAGGAACATCTCTACAAGCAGCATTTTCCAGATATGACTTTGCTCAATGCATCAGCCAATTCTCTACAGACCACTAGTGAATACCCCACAGGCCACATATAATTTGTCACTAATTTTACCTGTTTTGACCCCACTAATCCTTCCCTTACACTACCACTACTACTGTCAGATAAAGCAAAAGTGTAGCAAGAGACCAGACTATTAAAAGTATTTTAAATATTGACTATTAAGTATAGGGGTGTGCCTTTAAATCCTTATAAGAAGAATCCATTATGTCTTAACACATGGAAAACAAGTCCGTGCCTATTATTCTGCAAATGCAAATGTTTAGAGTGTGATGAAGTAAAGTGTCACATTAGTTCTGTCTTGCTCACATCTTGATCTCTATTTGAGATGCTGCTGGAGAGTATTTTCCGAGCTACACAAATTTCTCATCTAAACCATCACAGCCACTCTTGATTTCTAAGTGAGCAAGTCCAAAATCCATACATATATACAAAAAAAAATCAGTCACTATAAATTAATCTCTGAGGGTTAGACTGTAGGATGGGTCAAAATCCCTCTGAGAGTAAATGATATTTTGATTTTAACAATCAGTTATTCTATCTTACCAGTTAAATGATAGTGACCTTAATGTTTTTTTTCAATGCATGTTCAATAGAAAATGTTTGACAATAGCTTATCAAACAAAATAGCCAACACTTATGCCACTTTGCAAAAATGTCACAAAAAAGTCTTCAACTGACCTCAACAGTAAAAAAATATATATTTACAGGCACTTTTTAAGAGACAGAAGAGAGCATACTGGGATGGAAAGGAAGAGAAACAGCAATGGAACTGCTGTTTTAACCTGTCACATTCCTTGTCCATATTTTACAGTGTCTACAAACAAATTAGCTCATTTCAGGTAAAAAAAGATGCTTCATCCCCTTTTGCTAACTATCCAGTGTGTAAGGTGTGATGAAGAGATGGTCTCTCTCAATTGCACACAGCACTATAGGCATCTCTGGGCTGGAACATCAGCCAAGCTTTTGGGATACACAGACTTGAACAGTCAGAAAAATTAGAGGACATTAAGTGCGCAAGCGAGCTGCAGCAAATCCCTCTTCAATGTTTAGTATCAAGAAGACATTGCAATAAAACACTATTTTATGTCATAAGTATCCAGAAGGACTACTTATCTCTCTATTAATTAGTAAAATAATACTAGGAAACAATCAGTGCATTATCTATAAATAGATCTGGGAATCTGAGAAAAAAAACTCAACATGCTCTTTAACATAAAGGACACAAAGCAAATGGGTGTAAATTACCCATGAAAGAAATAAATCTGGATATTAGAGAAAGATTTCTGAACATCCTTGAAGTTTTAGGAAGAGTTGCCCAAGAGCATCAGTAAATAAAAAAAAAATCCCTACTAACCCAATTGTTTCATAATGAAGTTTGAGTTGTTAATGAATGTAATTATACTCTACCATTATCTGCAATACAAGGACATTGGTATTAGCTATCCAATCTACCTTTTTTTGCTTACAGAACAAAGGTGTTAATGTCCAATATGTTAAGTTTCTGGAAAGCATCTTTTAATACTGAGCAATTCTCCCGGCCAAAATGTTTGGAACATCTTCTCCCTCGAGAACAGACACTGGGAGCAAAAGGCAACAGACAGATTTTCAAATGTCTGAGGAGTTTGACCTAGACTGATTTTACTGACAGCTACTGAGTAGACACATTTTGAATTGGAAGTGTAGAATCAGGGCTGCACTATGAGAACCTGCTGGTTCTCAGTGATTTTACGCATTCTTTATGGCAAGATTTACATTGACCTTTGTTTTAGGCATAAAGAGTTCTCACAAAACTGGCTCAATTCAAGCTTGCTGCATCTGATTTCTTTAACAGAACTACACCTACCTCAGCAAGATTTTAGATGCTGTATTCTGACCTACAGCTGAGATCAACTGTTCTGTGAGAGAAAAGTAGAGAAGTTTCATCTGTCTTCCACCTTTACAAAATTCTCCTTTGTCTATTATTTACAAATTCCACAAATACTAGAAATACATTTATTTAAAAAGAGAAATCTGTAGTTGTTGGTACATCATAAATGTTTAGCTGCCTGGAGAAGTCAATAAAATACTCAAACTACTAGGATAAATTAGTTTCAACAATGCTAGCATTTTAATGTTCTTAAAAAAAGAGAACCAAAGGACAAATCCCATGAGAATTGGGTTCGTAGATGAAATGATCACTGCAGAATGTCTTTGTCAAGAAGGCAGTAGAGAATCAGCACAAAGGAACTGAAGTACCCTGTTACATTCAGAGGTGGACTGTCTTTGCCTTAATCTCACTCAAACAATAAACATTTTCCCAATCTTAGTCTATTTAAAAGAGAAAACCATTATTCTATATTTTTTCCTCATGCTCCATGGTGCCTGTACTCAGTTTCTTTTTACACCTTGCATTGTTGGTAAACTAAATATTTGCATTCAGTCTTCTAATGTGTTAGATTATCTTGAGTTCCAATTCAGGCAATAAGAACCTATTCACCTTCTTAATTTAGTTTACATTTTTCTGTAGAAAAAGAGATTTGTATGGATACATAGCTCTCACTTTGGTATCTCTTATCAATGTGGTCATGTAGTCAAGGGTTAGACAGTAGACAAGGCAGGCTACTGAGTTCTGCGCTAGCAGTTCCTGTGCTCCCCTGAGCCACAATTACTATCTATACCATCCAATCTGCACATGTATCTGGAAATGCTTATGAATAATATTCCATTGTATTATATACTGCCTGCACCATTGCCCCGTTTCATTTTTCTAAGTGCTACAGCAAAATAAATATTTATAGCTACAAATATTTTAGCAGTATTCACTCGCATGTATCTACTCAGTCTTTCTAAACCAGATAATTGTGTAGTCAAATTTTCCCCTTTTCATTATATTTTCAGATAATTCAGCTTTTACCTCCCAAATCTTGTCCTCTTTTTTCTATTCTCTAGATTTTTAACCTGCAAAATAGTGCTGTTCTTCAAATGAAATCCCATGGAAGATAACATGTCATCTACATGTTCCCCACCTATTAGCAGGAGCAAATGAAACTTTGCTGTTTAAAACTGGATGTGCAACCATTTTTAGAAGAGCAATATCTAACTAAGTAATTTTGTGTAATTTCCAGCTGCAGGAATGTTCAGCTCTTCAGGTCATTTTCCCTTGGGGATAAGTTCTTCCTTAACTCTAATTCACTATGTTGACAATGCGTATTAATCTGTTTGTTATTTTGAGCTCTTCAGAATCTGCTCTTTAAAGAATGAAAAAAAAATGGGAGGCAGCTCATTTACCTTGTTTTTTAGAGCCCACATTATTCACTATTTATGAGTATTCAGGTGACTGGTAGGCATTCATGGAGATATTTGTGAATCCCAAGAGTTCAATAGATTGCCTCATGAATGATGATTCATTGGGAAGTTTGCATTGCAACTGGATTATCATCTACTGAAGATCCACTATTTATTACTGGCAATTCTTCATCTTAAAGATACCCATCATGGAAAATGCCGAATCAATATCATCTAATGCATATGATCAATAATCACTTTTGGCAAAGAAATACTGTGTTTAAACACCAAGTTCCAAGATAACATTTATTTGACTTTTATAGTCTTTGGAAAAAAAAAACAACAACTGTGTTGTATATGCCCAAAATAAACGGGTAAACGGGTCAGGGTTTTTTTTTCTTGCTTGCTTGATTGTTTTCTTTCTTTCAGTTTTTTTTTCCTTCTTTTTTTTTTTTTTTTTTTTTTA
>JANRMJ010000001.1:82691188-82703932 GCA_025584955.1 Alethe diademata
TTTCTTTTCTTTTCTTTTCTTTTCTTTTCTTTTCTTTTCTTTTCTTTCTTCTTTTAAACTTACTGAACATGAAATCATTTAGTACATATTTGTCCTTAAAGTAACTTGTTCCATAACAATGTTGCCTTCTACCACTCAGTAAAATGAAGTATGGGATTAATGAAAAGCTGCCTCAGGATATTTAGTGTTTTCCACACTTAAGAATGTAAGAACCAGTTTGTACTCAAGAAGCAAAAATCAATTATATCCACCAAATAAGTAACATTATCTATGAAACTGTGAGAAGATCAAACTATAAGAGTATGTCCCTCTAAAAAGGAAAAAAAAGAAGTCAATTATACGTAGCAATCACAGGGAAGTCATCATGGTAGAAAATTCTATAAATAGAATTTATTTTCTAACTAATGTATGCAATCCTCTTTCTTCCTAGGTCACATGTATTCACCTGGATTAAATACGGTCTTATGAAACATTTGTTAAATGTTAAATAAATAAATCAAAAGGCTCAATTCTTGATTCGGTTTACAAATTAGTGAAGCAAACATATAAAATTTACATCAATAATCCGTGTGCAACCAACAATTCTCAAACAGTTGATTACCTTGAAATACAGTGGAAAAACAAAATCCTGGATTTGCCATTCAGAGTGTGCAGGAGTCTGTTTTGATCAATGAAATAAAACAAGGTTTCTCTCTTGCTGTTATAAAAATATTTATATAGCTACTTGAATATCTAATGTTGACCCAATTATGCATTATGTAAGACAATTCCAAAACATTACATAATCACAGAATCTCTAGATTGGAAGAGACCTTCAAGATCATTGAGTCCAACCCATGACTTACACCTCAACTAAACCATGGCGTTGAGTGCCACATCCAGTCTTTTTTTAAACTCATCCAGGGGTGGTGACACCACGAACCCCCCGGGTGAACCATTCCAGTACTTTATTTTTCTTTCTGTAAAAAAAAATTTTTGCTAATATCCAACCTAAATTTCCCCTGTTGCACCTTAAGACTGTGTCCCCTCGTTCTGTCAGTTGCTGCCTGGTGAAAGAGACCAACCCCACCTGACTACAACCACCTTTCAGGAAGTTGTAAAGAGTGAGAAGCTCCCCCTGAGTCTCCTTTTCTCCAGGCTGAACAACCCCAGCTCCCTCAGCTGTTCCTCATAGGGCTTTTGTTCCAATCTTCCACACTTTTGTGTATCCAGTAGTTCTATATGTATAGCTCTACTGAGTATTATTAAAGTGACGTAAAACATGGTTCAATACATGTTAAGTTACACGGAGTTCAAACAATACCCCATTCCAATAATACATTCACGATTACCTTCTGAAATGTATTGGGATCCAAAATACGGGAGAGGAGACAAGAAGGACTACAGTGTTTCCTGAACCAAAAATCATGTTGTTTTTTGGAAGATAATGCAGCATACAAGGCATAAATCAAAAATGGGAAGATCCCTCTGCTTGGCCTGGGGAGTTTAAAAACAGCTTCTCCCCAGAAAAAATAGAGAGAAGGATGTACAGAAATGTTCAGCACTTTTAAAAGAGTGTGTCAACACATCTGTATTTTACTAAGTTCATCCTTCAAAGTATATTTCCTTCAAACATCACATAAAAATACATCTTTGTGCAAATAAGCACAAGCTGAAGATAAGTTCCAAATTTAATTATTGATGATTGCCAGTGACTAGCTCCCTTTGTTACAGGCATAGAGTAGACTTAGTCAGAATACACAGTTTTTTGTAAGTGGTGAGACAATCAAGTTTACCAACTAAAATCTCCAAGTCCCACTTTAATCTTTGTAAATGTTGTTGTTCATCTAAATGAAAGCAGAATTTGGTTAACTTCCTGATATCCAGCCAGCTGTGAAACATAGCCCACTGTGTTAAATAGCCTATGAAGCTATACAGTACAATAAAAATAGTTTGTGCTATGCTCCAAGGATTTATTTAAAAGTTTTAAATGAAAATATTCTGAAAAATATGAAAACAGCAATAGAAAAAGAATATACAGATGTACACTTCTTAAAAAGCTTGATCAAAGATTTTGGGATCATGTAGTTCCAAAGTCATAGAAAAGTATTTTTATTAGTACCTTCCAATTGTGTCTCATGAAGTTTCATCTCAACTGGGATATCCATATATGTTGTGATTCCCCTTAGCTCACACATGGACATTCCAGCACAAGCTGATTCAGAAGAAAATTGAAATAAACAGTGGGGAATATTTCAGACCTAAACCAGCTACAGCCATTGTTCCAGGCCCCACTTTCTACAATCCAAGAGCTACAAGACTTGTCAACATATTCCAAAGAGCTTACTGGCAAGGAGAGGTGGATGGTTTCACAGCTACAAATGATATTGATTTCAACCTCACACTGAGATATAGGTAGGTTTCCTGTATAGCTGTACAGTGATGAGATCTGTAATGGATCTGTAATGGAGGCTGGGCAGCCCTGCTGCAACTTGCATGATGTAGCACCTTCAGACTGCTTGTGAGATATGAGTTCACCATGACTAACAGGCTGCCCATTCCTGTGCAGGAGTTCAAACAGGGTATGTTGGAAAACAAGTATGATTTTGAAGAAAACAAGAAACACAATATAACAATTTTAAGCCTTTCACCATCAGGAAATAAAAGCCTTTGTGGGAAATACATAGCTCTCATGACTCAATTTGTGATTCAGATCACACATTCAAATTTATTTCCCGTGACACATGGTGATAAGAAATCTTTTTCAACTAGTTTAAAGCTCATCAAAAAAGGGCCTTGGTAATTTCTTTTGATTACTTTTTGATCATTATGCTGTCCGTAATATTTACACTTGACTCTTATCACATTTACAGTGGGGCAAGGTTCGCATTAAAATGTTTGTGTTTTTTTTCCCCAAAGACTGCAACAGTTGTTACATTAAATGCCACAACATCTAATTTCCCACCTTCAAAATGGTGCCATTTCATCCAGATCTTCAATGCACACGGAGACTGTGGATATACTAGACTGACTACACGGGGAGCTCCTTCCTCTCCTCCACCCCTCATACACATCATTCACTGTGCGTGCACACATACCTTGCTAGGCAGCATAGGAGAAACTTCACATTCCTAACCTCTGCTCCAGTCAGGGATATGGCTACTGCTACCTGTCCTATCATATGGAGAGACAAGAAGTGATGTATTTCTGACTCATCATATAACTCAGCAAATGGTGCTCATCATGTCACTAATGAATTGGCTTTGGTCTGCCCAAGAGTTATTTTACATATCCTCCAGAATACTTGGAGATCTAGACATAAAGGTGAGCAATCTACTCATGCATCTGCAGTGAACTCCAGGGTACTCCAAGACTTTAAAACAATGAATTACCAACCAAGTTACTCATAAAAAGCAGCACAGTCGCACAACCCTAGTAATAGTTTCACAATGTTTTGAAGCAATAGGACAAGGAGTAATGGCATTAAATGAAAGAAGGAAGGCTTGGATTAGGTATTGGGAAGAAATTCTTTACTATGAAGGTGGTGAAACACTGGAACATTTCCCAGAGAAGTTGGTGATGCTGCATTTCCGGAAGGCCAGATTGGGTGGTCAACCAGGGCAAGCTTGTCTACTGGAAGGTGTCCTTGCCCATGGCAAGGGGATTGGAACTAAATGCTCTTCAAGGTCCCTTCCAAGCCAAACTATTTGAGACCTCTAGAATTTAATTTAAAAAGAAACCAAGACAAAATAAATTTATCACACACATTCTCCTCATTCTCTCAGCACATTTTATTTCAGATAGAGGAAGTTATATGAAGAAGCATTGCATTTGACATTTAAAAATAGTTGTTTTCTAGTTTCTCAATATCAGCTATCCAATGTAAATTCACATGTGAAAAGACAACTAAGAGATGATGCAGAAATTAGAATAAAACTAAGTCCCCGATTACACTTTTTAAAGGAAAACCACTTTGGCAGGCTAAAATAATGTTGCACAACACCTGACTTAGCAAATTCCATCAAATATTCATAGCATGTTTTTAATAAGTAATACTACTCAATTTCTATACATTTAGATGAGAAACAAAGGTAAGCTTTTCTTAATTCATTTCTTTAAGTTTTCTAAGTGAAAACAAAATGTGTTCTGTATTTAAAATTGATATGCAAGTTAAACAGCTCCATCATCTGCAGCACAGTGTAAAACAACAGTGTGGTTTGAACTCATTTCAGACCACACAGAGAAAACTTTGAAAAACACAAATTCTGATGAGCTGTGCAGGTTAGGCATGTTTCAATTTTTTATTGTTTCTTCAAAATGTCTTTCAGCAAATAGTTTTGATTGTGTCTAAGAAATAGTGTTTTATATTCTGAAATAGTTCAATGCTATCATTTCTTTAAAGGAAGATTAGAAAAGACTGACAGGAAAGCAATAAAATCCCTAAAGAAGAGATTAACGCTTTGGGAGGGGCAAGGATATTAAACCAATTATCATTATTTAACATAATTTACGTTGTTTAGTTGGACATTTTCTAACTTTGTCACATTTTAGGAATAATTTGTCCCTAACTTCTGCTACAAGGTCAACAAGTCCAAAAATATTGTCAGGAAACAAATAGCTAATCTCAACAGCATTTTCCTTATGGTTTCCCCCACTTATCTAATTGATATGAGTAGGACTACTTGCACTCCTGACAGCTCCAAGAAGAATTCGAATTTCACAGCATCCAATTTCACCCTCTTTTTTCTCCTCATACACAGGATGAAGATGCTTCCTATGATTTGCTCAGAGAAACACTTTATTAGAAACATGATGCATGGCATGAAGCAAAGCACCCACAAAACAAAAGTGAGATACTGGAGCACAAGGAGAGGTTTTGTTCCTTTTTTTACAAAGGCTCCAAGAAAATCAAAATGAGACAAATATAAGTAATATTTTTTCTAATTACAGAAGTGACACAGAGAGACACCTGATGAAGTTACCATTCTGCACCAGTTATCATTCCAGATTTTAATCATTTCTGATGAAGCAAACTTCAGATTTTGTGGGTATCAGGTTAGTGAAAAAAGATCTGTTTATAATTAAAATATCTAAATGATCTTGCTGTACTTACTAGTACATATAGTACATCATACAAGCAAAAAATGTTCAGCTTTACTCAAGGAAGGAGCTGCAAAAAATCTCCGCAATGCTGTGTCTTGAATGACAGAATACTGAACTAGTTACGGATTACAATTATTTAGTTAATCCACTTGTGATCAATATGCAACATTTCCCAGTAGCACAAAATTGTGAAGATCAGTGGGGGGAATAGGAGTAGTTTGTGGCAACTCTCTTCAACTTTACACAAACTCTATTTCTTTTATGCCTGGGATGCACTAACATTAACATGCCAGCAAACAAGGTACAGTACTGCAATTTAGGGAATTTGTACTCTGCTGGCAGGGATCTGCTGCAAGCCATCTTTCACACGTCAGCTTGACACTGTGCCCCTTCTACTTCTTTCATCTTAACAGTGACAGATGTTTAGGACTAGAATAGATATTATACTGTATTTCTATTTTCCAAATGCTTGCCGGCCTGGCTTCACTTGAGGCCTTTAGGTGCTAATGAAAAATAAATGATAATGCAGACACTGCGCTCTAAGTGCTTCCTAAAAGCTTAGCTGAAGAATACATTTGAAATAATACAGGATTTGTTTGTCCTACAGGATTTTTTAATGTTCTGCACAGAAATCACCTTTTTAGATGAGTGTGCTTGGAGGTCAGGGCAAGAATTCTTTCGCATAAGCAACTCAGCTGAAAGTAATTTACTTGAGAGGCTTAATCAATTCTCCTTTTAAATTCATTCAACTTTGCAGCAAAGCGCATTTGATGGAGTGCATGTGATGGAGTGCAAAAAAACATGCTGGAAAGGTTCCTTTCTATTATAACATTTTAATTTGACAGAACAAATTTTGTCTTTTGCAGACTGTGGTTTGCCACCTAGAAATGCATTAACTTTTGAGAGAAGAACTTTCTGTCACATCATTCTAATATGTCTGTCAACCACCTGATGTCTCTACTCGGATAATATAAACTCTTCTGAATGGTCATATCTTCACTGAAATCGTTGATTATCCTTTAGACACTGAAAATACCCAGAAGACCGAGGACCAATCCTTAAGAAGGACAGCAGAGTAACTATCAAGTCAGGCCCCAAGTACTTTGGACTGTACAGCAGTCTCTGGTTATCCTGCATAAGGTAAAATATTCTTTCCCAAACAAAGATTAGAATCTGAATTTCATGTTGGTCCTCTAACCATAATTTCCCACATTCCACTGAAATCCTTAGCATTTTGGGCACAATGAAGGCAAAACTTGGTCTGCCCTGTGTTCTAGGGCCTTTGGAATTTGCTACTTTGGAATTAAATGCAAATTATTACAGAAGTAGGGAGTTGCCATATATTCACAGTAGTCGCCGGCATTTTATTTGCTAATGGCTACCCAAAGCTTTCATGTATGATGTAAGATGTTATTTGCTTATGACTTTAAGCAGGTGTCTATTAATTCATGCCTAGGTAGATAAATATAACCAGACAATAAAGCTGTCAGAGAGAAGAGATCTTAGCCAACACAACGTCTAGAAAGAAGTACCATGGGTCACAAATCAACTATAGTATTAAAATATATTATATTAGACTCCATCTTCAGTTAAAGAAATTACCAGATACAAACTTGCAACAGACAAGATTCAGATGGGAAATATAAAGATCAACTACCTACCTCATTATTTCAACAAAAGTGAATGAATGTCATTTATTTATCCATAGACTTCATAGACTTTCACGATTATGAAATAAATTTAGATAAATTCCTGGACTATTAGGGAAGATGACAAAAGATGTTAACACAAGTATGATTATAATAGGAAGTTAAATTTATATCTATTTAAACTGTGATTATATTATGAAGCTAAATTCATATCTATTTAAACCAATTTCAAGTATTAGCAGAGACGCTTTATATCAGGTATGCTGGACTGGGAAAAATAATCAACAAAAAAAACCCCAAACCAAAACACTGAAAATCAACCCTCCCTATCCCCATCCAAAATCTATCCCTTAAACACTGAACATTGGTGTTCACTGATGAACAAAAAATCTGAGCAATGAGGGAAAAAATACAAAGAAATTCAGGACTTCTGCTGACTTGGAAAGAAAAATAATGAAATAGATGCAATTGGCAATGAAATTAAGGTCAAAATAGCAAAGAAGAGGTAACCTTGTAATCCTGAATCCAGCTAGACAAAACCAAAACCTCTGGATACTAAAATATGAATATTCAATGAAATATAAAGACAACTTCACTATGTTGAACTTCAAACTGAGGACTTAATGAGCTTCTCCAATGAACACTTCACAAACTGCTGTTTTGAAGAAATTTTCAGTATCTGATTGCTAGGGAAAATGTTACAAAAAAAGGTAGAAATAAATCCATGTGGAAACAGAAATAACTTATCAAAAAATTGCAATATTTTGAATGCCTATGAGCAGTAACAAGACTCACTTGTGAGAAGAATATTAAATTAAAACACTGAAGCAGAAATAATCCATTTTGAAGATTTAAAATAGAGTCTTTTTAGAAAACAATTGAGATGACAGAGATGATTATAAAAGACAAAGATAAAATGGCACAACAGTTTCAATTGCACTCCAAAGTTATTCTAAAGGGACAAATTATTCTAAATGGACAAATAAGCATATCCTTCTGCTGCATTTTTAGGCAGACCTTCTGGTTGGTGCTTTTAACACATTAACAATTCCTTCCTGATCCTGCAATAGGTCTTGATGACTGCAAAGTCATCTCAAAAACATATTTCTATTGTCTGGTTAGCTACACAAAAATTACTATCCTAAAACCACAATGATGCCTCCCTAAATCTGAGAAATAAGGAAATTTAAAATATGAGAAATTTAGAGGAAAAGGTGTCCTGAGGTCTACCAGAAGTAAGATATAGTAAGATATTTAAACATGCTGCACTTCAAGGGACATAATATAAAAAATACACATTTTGCCATTAGGGTACACGAGATTTCCAGCAGATTTGCCTGTGAGGTAACACATGTTTTTCAGAATGACTCTCAATTATGAATGATTTGGTGGACCAGAATGCATCGCATTGTAATATGCTACATCTTAGGTGCAGTCGAGACAAGAGGCCTATCTCGAAGTGCAAGCGTTCATCTGTCCCCCTGTAAGCAACATTAATCAATGCTTCTATGTACTTCCAGAGCCTTAATGCTCTTACATTGGCAAACCTACCAATTTTTTTATTATTTTGATATATTTCTTACCTTATTGAGATATACACCAAGTTCCAGAGAGTTCTTCATACAGACTGGTTGGCAATATCCATCAGAAACTCTGGAACTATAAATAAGTGTTCTTTTTTTTTTTTTTTTTCATGAAAGCACTCAAGAAGCACAAATCTGTACAAATCATAGAATCACAGAACACTTTGTCTTGGTAAAGCCCTTAAAGATCATGTTGTTCCACCCCCCTCCAACCACAGGCAGGGGCAATTCCCACTAAACAAGGTTGCTCAAAGCCCCATCCAATCTAGCCTCGAACACTTAAAAGGAATGGTATATTCACAACTTCTCTGTGCACCCTGTTCTAGTGTCTCACCACCCTCACAGTAAGGAACTTCTTAATATATAGTCTAAACCTACCATCTTTCAATTAAAAATGATGACTGCTTACCCTCTCACTCCATGACCTCGTAAAAAGTCCCTCTCCTGCATTCTTATAGGCACACCATTTAATACTGGAAGGCTTGTCTAAGGTTCCCCCATAGCCTTCTCATCCCAACTCAGCCTATCGTCATCGCAGTGGTGGTCCAGCCCTCTGATCATCTTTGTGGCTCTCCCCTGGGCTCTCTTCAACAAGTCCATTTCCCTCTACTTCTACTTTTGGGCCCCAATACTGGACACAGAAGTGGAGAATCACCTTTCTCAAAGTTCTGGCCACGTTGCTTTTGATGCTGCCCAAGACATGGTTGGCTTTCTGGGCTGCCAGCACACTCATTGCTGGGTCATGTTGAATTTCTCATCAACCAACACATCTAAGTCCTTCTCCCCAGGGCTGCTCTCAGTCCATTCTTCACCCAGCCTGTATTTGCTGTTGGGATTGTCCAGACCCAGGTGCAGAACCTTGCCCTTGGCCTTGCTGAACTTCATGGAGTCCTCATCTGTGGAGCATGTCCAGGTCCTTCTGGAAGGCAGCTCTTTTCTCCAGTGTGTCAGCTGCACCACACAGCTTGGTGCCATCAGCAAACTTTCTGAGGGCACACTCAAACACTAGTTGAAGGAAAAGATTCACCTTCATTCAAACTTGGATGAAGTTATTTTCTACATAAAAATCTCAACTTTAAAAACCAGAGAAGATTAATTTTGGCAATAAAAGTTTCAAAATTCTGTATTTAAGTACTACAAGGCAAAATTCTCATTCATCTTAAAGCCTATGGATTATTTTCAGTTTGTTTCCATTCTTAAAAAATTTATAATCAGTATCCACTAAGAGAAACACAGCAGGGTAATTCATGATATTTTCTTTTTATTGGATATATACCAGTGTGCTGAAGTTTGCTTTTTTTGTATGGAGGATGTGCAAAGGGAAAACTTTTTCCTTAGAAAACAAAACCAAAAAAAACAAGCTAACAAACAACCCCCACTCCCAAAACCAAAACACAAACAAAAATTTTACCACCACAAAGTTCACACTCCCCAATCTCGTATGATTAGATGATTTAAAAATATATAATATTTAACAAGTGGTAGTTGCTGCTAAGTTGATATTAGAGCAAATAATTCCTTAATTAGTTGAACATGTGAGCATGCTGATCAGAAAATAGTTTTATAATTTTTGATCATAATAAATTTATTTTTTAAAGCTCCAAAATTTTAAGAGACAGAAGAATTTAACTCAAACTTCCTTCACAATAAGAATAGAATGAATGGCAGAAGTGTTAATTGGAAGGGCCAAAAATAATCATAGAATTTAAGGTTTGGAAATACATTTAAGATTATTGTGTCCTACCATTAAACCAGCACCACTGCTTTCACCACTAAACCATGTCCTCTAGTACTGTGTCTACATGTTTTTTATGAACACTTCCACGGATGATGATTCCACCATTTCTCTGGGCAGCTAATTCCAGTGTCGACTACCTTTGAGTGAAGAAATCTTTTCTAATATCCAATATTACCCTCCACTGCAATCTACTATGTTGCAAATGGTAGATTTGTCCCCAAATTTTTGTCGCCTTGGTATTGCGGGCAGCATTTGTGGTCTCACACCCTGTTTGCTGTCAGTGAGCCCCCAGCTGTGTCTTCACAATAGGAAAGCTGCCTTGGTACTGCAATCAAAGGCTCTTGGAAACGTCTTTGTAAAGCCTCATTTTAATATCTCAAGTAACTTACATTTTATATCAAAAAAGGTCATAAAAATAAGCTGATAGCAACTCCAATCAGTAGCTCTCTACACTCTGGCAGCATGGATCTGAGAAATCAATCCGATGTTTTGTTTTCCAAGATCTTCCTTTGTGTAATCAGTGTCCTCACTCCGTATATTTATGATTGATTTTTTTGCCTCTGTTCTACCTCCCTAGACATGTTGCAGACATATTTCAGTTATTCTATCATCCTTTAACGGCTTCTCTGTGTCCCTAGTTCCATTTGTTTTCAAATCAAGTTCCTGCTCATTCTAGCAAAGAATGAACTCCTGATATATAACTGTGCTTAACATGGCTATCATCAGTACCAACTTCTTGAATAGCTCTTTCAGAGAAGAAGGGAGACCAATGCGATGCTGGAATGCTGGTTCACTGGAGACCAGGATGATAACAGTACTACCTACACAATGCTTCTTTATAAGTATTTGTTATTACTGCCAGAGTTATTGGTGCATGCAGAACAAAAATAAAAAGATGATGAATTAATAACACAGATGGAGCTCATACAACTGCAAGCAGATTCCACCTGCTAGTGTTAACCAAATAATTCTAAGACAAAACATAAGAGAAAAACATTCAGAAACTGAGCTTGCTGACATCATTAGCACTGATTTCTCAATTTTTGAAAAAGGAAGGGGAGAGCTAGCTAGTTTTTAGCACTGCTCAAAAATATTCCTTCCTTCCCCTTCTCATTTTTCAGCAGCAGACCGATTTGGTCTACCTACTAGTGCTAGTAGTGCTATCTACTTTGCTATCTATCTAGTAGTGCTATCTACTCTGTTGGCATTGTCAGGGAATAATTCCCATATTGTCAAATGCATATTTAGGAAGAAGCAGAAGCCTTTCCCTTTGTTCACCTCGAAGAAGCTGCAGATGTCCATGCATAGGAACCACTTCCTCCTTTATTTCACCAGTTTCTGCTGCTTGAACACATATCACCGTGGATTTCTACTTCTTTTCTAACAAGTTATCGACATGGGAGAGTCAGAGGACATGTTTGCTTGACCATACTCTCTCCTGATGTGCACTGATGACATGGTTGTAGTGTGAAGGCTCAGCTGAGAGTGACAATGGCAAACATAACAGTCTTTTCATCTGAATCAAAGAAACTTTTATACAGAGGCACATTTCTCAACAGTGGAGTAAACCACAGCTTATCAAAGGTATTTCTGCAGAAATGCAAGAAGGAGTTTCAGGGAGGTGACTTCTCAGAGAAACCTGTGCCTGAATGTGGGGATCCATCCCTTCACAGCTGGGTGGGAAGTAAGCAGAGGCAGCACCAATCTGTCCAAGAGATAAACAGGATGCACAATGCATAAATCCAGAAAGCTCCAGCAATGGGCATCTCAAGCAAGGCCATGCAGGAAGTCTGTGGTATAACAAGCCACTCGAATAACTGGCTGGCAAATACTCTATAATAAGTTCCTCTAGTACTAAAGTTTAACTCTCCTCTCAGTTCTAAGAGAATTTAAGGAAGAAAAAAAACAAACAAAAAAACCTTATACTTTACTGTTTATTATTTTGCTTTTCTTATTTTTTTTCATACCACATCATTATGCAACTTCTTATATGAATAGCAAAACCAAAGACTCCTTCTGATTTCATGAATACCAAGAGGAATGTTTTCCTAAGCAATTAGTAATCATCCTAAGACACAGTTCCACTCGTAGTTATAGAAAGTCAGGATAAGAAAATATTTGAAATGCAAAACATATCCACTACTAAATTAGCAAAAAGACATAATAGTGGGATAGTAAATATGTGGTATGTATATTTAGTATTTATTATAGAAATTTACTGCATATAAATTATAAGGAAGTGCCAGATGCATCTAATAAACATGAATAAGGAAGGTTTTATACCCTCAGAGCTGTATATGATGCTGTCTTATAGCTCTCTGGTTGAAAACATTGTGTAAAAATTGCTTCACCTTGTTTGATTGGAATTGGATCCTCTAAGTCTTCGATCCTGCATTAACCAACTAGTCCAAAGCAAGTTTCTATGGACCTATTCTCCACATAAAAAGAAAAATGTAGTCTTTACTAAATAGTTATTATTCAAAGGAAGAAAAAGAAAAGTACTTTTTTAACAGAAGCACATTTTCAAACTGTAGTTCTTCCACTGCAGAAACACATCATAATGGATATATTTTGCCCTTAAGTATTATTCTTAAATTCTCCCTTTAATTTTTAATATTAAAAAAGAGGAAAAATAGAATCATTATCCTTAGACCACCGGGTCTTAGAAATGTGAAAGGGAAATGTTGCCTAG
>JANRMJ010000001.1:82704032-82723049 GCA_025584955.1 Alethe diademata
GGCCATGTCCAGCCTCGCACCCACAGCACCCCCAAGTCCTTCTGGGCAGGGCTGCTTTCAATTTGTTCTCTGCCCAACCTGTAAGCTGTGTCTGGGATTGCAATGACCCAGGTATAAGACCTTGCCCTTTTTTTTGCACAGACCCACCTCTCAAGCCTGTCCAGGTCTTCCTGGATGGCATGTCTTCTCTTCCTTGCAGTACTGACTGCACCACACAGCTTGGTGTCAACAGATAATCCTTGAGGTTCCTTCCATCCTGGTACTCATGATTCCATGAAAAATTTTTGGCATAAATTTTGGAGCAATGTGTGTTTGTCAAGAAAGGCCATATTTTTTCTTTTCCAACATTATATGCAGATACGTGATTTTAGCATATGTAAATAGTTGAAATTGAATATGGGTGTCACTGTCATATGAGCATATGTGCAATAGCAAGAATACATTATTGAAGATACAATGTCTGCTTAGATCTTTACAGATGTAATGATTAAAAATCTTGGCACACTAGTGTTTTTGTAACTGTAAAAGAAAATATACTATGAAAATGGAATTAGATACTGAAACATTATTTGCACGCACCTCAGGCACGGCTTCAAACTGTAAGTATTTCTTGAAAAGAAGGGAAATACATAGCATGACTTGGTAGTGGTAAACACTTTTAATATCCTAAATACCCTGGTTGCATTATATATCAGTTTTTAAGGTGCCTGTATTTTGCAGTAAGTTATTGCAAAAAGAATAATACTTTGCCATTCAAAAATGCCAATTATTAATAGTGTAAAAAAGCTTCACATTATTTCATTAGTGTAGGCATATTTTTAAACCATAGTTAGTTGAATGAATTTTCAAATGTAATCGTAAGGTAAAAGATGTGGTCAAATTCGTGATAACTTTGGTAATTTGAATAATATAAAATGTTTCTTTTTTCCAGTTTGTCAGAAATCTTTATCACTTGGGAGCTTTCTTCTGTGCTTATTGCAAAGTTACGTTGAAAACTGAAAGAAAACATGTTTTTATCATATATTCTTTATCATGCTTAAAAAACACATCCCTTAAAGCAGCTAGGAATGAGTTGTTCTGAAAAGTAAGTTTTCATGAATGACATATTCTACTAATTTTTAAAAATAGTCTGTGTTTTCTCAAGTAATTGTTAATGGGGATCTAACTCTACCTCCTGTGATTTTAGTACATGTGTTCTAACAGTAGTGGTATTTGTGATACATTGATCTGCCTGTTTTGAAACACTGACTTGTTACTATGAAGAAGAAAAAATCTTTATTTGTATAGAAATAATTATATTAATAAATTGGCAGACATACAGTAATTGTCAGTTTTCTTCTTAGGTAAATACAGTAATGTCAGCCATGCCCACTGGCATTCAAGCTCATGCGATTTCCAGACTACTCATATTGAGGCCACTTTTTACTTTGGTTATTTGTGTTTGTAAAAGTTTGTTCCAAATCTTTGGCTGGAATTTTATCAGGGACTGGAAATTGAGAAGATGAGTCTCTCTTTATTCAGATATTTCTTTAGCAATTCTATGGTAGCACCTATTTAATTTATTTTTTAACTACTTAGTAGTGCTATCCTGAATTCATCCTTACATGAAAGGTGTTGTATATGTTCTTGGGCACCCATCCACATGAATGTTCTAAGACTCTATATTTCTATTCTAAAAATTTGTATCTCGTTTAATTGTTCAGCGGTTTATAAAAATCTAATAGGCAGAAATAAAATTTAAACACTTTGTTTAACTCTTGAGATGTCACTGCAAAGGGATCTAATTCAGGGCCAGTAGAAAAGCTATTAGAAGGAGCATCTGTTTTTCTGAAAATCTGTGAAATAACCTTATCTGGTTCATGGTGACCAGACAGTGAGATTGACCCTTTTTGGGGCCTGGTCTTTCTCCTCTCAGTGAAATGGCTGCAAACAGAATTTTCAGCGGAAACATGGTCAAGATTTTATGTATAACTGGTGCAGATTCCATTGGAATACAGCAATTTGAAGAGTTGACTGCATAAATTAATGGCAGTGGGATTTCAGATTCTAATGTAGACATTCTGACCTCATTGAAGTGGAAATTCACTCACATTTTTGATGTTGCGGTGGAGTAAGGGAGAACCAATGGCTGCTTTTTGAGCTCTGAAAAGCTCTACTTTCTTTACAGAGAAGAGTTCTCTGCACTGTACTTGGCAATGCCTGGTGTCACATCCTCACCAGACACTGTTCAGTTAAACAAGGAGTTTGATAAGTGAAGTGAGGTTTCATCCCGTAGTGTGCATTGCTGACCAGGAGTTATCCAGGCTCTAATTGCATGCAATTTATTGGCTAATTAATTCAAAGTATGTTTTGAAAACTTATTATGGGTTCATATGGCTGAATCTGGAATACTTTCAATAAAGAAATATGGCATATGCTATAAAAGAGCAATATTTGCTGTTCACTAGAGCTGGTTTGAGACAAATTTGGTTACTACTCATACAAGTAATGCCGAATGTGGCTGGGGGCTATGTCCCTAAAGATTTACCCCACTCCTGAGAGCTGTGGATGCACATCCCTGGAAACATTCAAACCTATGCTGGATGGGGCTCTGAGCAGCCACATCTAGTTGAAGATGTGCTGTCTGATTGCAGGAAGGTTGGACTAGGTGGCCTTTACAGATCCCTTCTAACCCAAACCATTCTGGGATTCCATAGTGCTTCTCAGCCAGATTGTGGCAACTCTTGATGGGTTCTTTGCTGCTACAGCTCCAGTCCCAATAGCACTACAGCTACATGAACTTTTGATATGTTTAAGCAGTGAGTGCACTGCAGACTAACAGTGTTCCCACATCACTTCTGATGCTCCAGATTAGGTGGTTTTAAGTAAATTCCCTTGCAAACTGTGCTTTTGGGAACTGAGTATTAAGTAATTAATTAATTGAGTGTTTTTCTGACAGTGTATATGTAGAGACATACTTATTTCCTGCTAAAGAATGTCAGTGATATATTTCTTTATTATTTCACTTCCTGAATTACTGAGAAGTTGGTGTATACATTTCACCATCATTTCTGCATTTTTCTCCCATCAGTGAACACCAAAAAAAACCCCAAAATACCAGAAATCCCACCCAAGTTAAATACAAATGTTTGAATGTTTTCCTGTCAAAGATTTAAATGAGTGAAAAGAACATATGCAAGTCACAATGAACTTCAAAAAGCAGTGTGAAAACAGTACCTAGACTGTGTTGAAGTTCTTAAAAAGCATGGATAGCAAAAAAACTGTAGTCAGATTTGTAGTTCTCTTTTTCTTAATACATGTTTTGAAATGTATATTGGGAAATAAGTCCCCTAGTCAGCTAAAAGGGAGTGTATCTCTCAGCTGTGAAGTGAGAAAGTGTTTTTATGAGGGAAGGTGAAAGATCTGTAACTTCTAATCTGTGCTCATGGTGACGCTTTGGGCAAACGACAACATAGCTTCTTATTTAACTACGGTAATGTGTTAAGAAAAAAAGAAACTTTATATCTCTATAAATTACACTACTGGAAAAATCATGATATATAATCTGCCTTTATTTTGCAATCAAGCACTTGTAAAGTAATCATTAACAGTATTAATAGGAATTGTAGAAAGCTGCTGTCTTTTAAATATTTATTCTTGCTATTTTAAAATATAACATGAGCAATGGTTTTTACATAGGAATTATTAAAATTATTACTATGATTTTCTATGATTATGGTAATTTGTATTTTATTAAATTTGTCATGGAATACTGTAAATATTGTGTGAAAAGTACTACATTTTATTTGAGTTTTCATTATGCTTTAATTACTTGAAATCTGAGGGGCATTCATAATACCAAATAGAGATCACTTTATGAAGGAAAATTTTTTATGAGGCTTCTTACAGAAATCTGACTGGTTCATTGCAGACAAATAGGTGCATCTTAATTATTAACAAGGGCACTACTAAGGGGATATATTGCATCCTAGCTTTTTAATTTTTCTTTAAAATTAAAAAAATTGTTAACTTTTTTCAGAGCAGCTTAGTTGTCAATCTTGTAAACTTTCTGAAACTTTTACATTCCTTTTCCCTAATGGGCTCTACAGGATATGTGCTGCTTCATGGCAGTCACCTAATACTAGCTGTGCCTCTAATTAATAGTCTAATCTGAAGCTGAGACACTCCTACACCGTTTGATTATGTTAACAGAAATTCAGCATTCCTAGCAAAAAAAAAAAAAAAAAAAAGAAAAAAGCTCCCCTAGCAATATTATATGCATGAAGAATGGAGTAAAAATAATGTTTTCGTTTCCCCCTTAATACAGAAGTAGATTTTTTGAAAGGATAACTTATGCTCTTTCACAAAAAGTAAACAAATTTCAAGGAAAATTGCTACAGGATTAGCACAGAGTTTAGTAATTGTTACTAGAGACTGAGAAACGGGATAAAAACACATGGATTTCCTTGGACACTTGATAGGGAATTTTTAAGTCAATCTATGTATTTGAGCCAATAAACATCATTGTCATATTTTTTTTCCTCTTATTTCTTCTGTGACTTTTCCCTAACATTTTAAAAATTGTTTCCTTTCAGTAGGTTTTTCAGTGAAGTAGATAGCCACCAAAACAAATAGATATTATTGCAAAGAGTTCATACAGAGGATAACACCAGCACGTCCTCTAGCTAGCTTTCATCTTCTAAAGACAATGACAGCTTAGCATTGTATTCACAAATGAAATAAAGCCAGCTCTACTCACCAATTTATGAGCAACTTCAGCCACTCCTTTGACTGAATGTTGTCACATATCAAGAGCATTTCTGAGATTCACGCTTACTTAAAGGGAAAAGAAGTTTCCCATGTCCATTCACTTTTCTGGTTGGGTAATAGCTTAGATAGCTCGTCAAAATGTAAAGTTCCTTCTGAGTATCTCTTTGGTGTTGATGGAAAAAACACAGCATGAAAGAAGTGAGAAAAATGCTAAAGCTAGAGTCACTGAACTATTTTTTTTTAGGATACACACAGCACTTGCACTGCTTACTTCAAGTCAGCTTCATTATGCTGATTTTAAAGTGAACAATGACTCAAATAAAGACATAAATGAAGTTATTGTAAACAAATATTGCCCCAAGTCTCTTAATATTTTTATGATACTATTACAAGACCAAGCACCATTTTTTTATCTTCACTGCTTTTAACTTTCTTCATGTTGGTGAAAGATGGAACTTAGGAAAGCTCAGGATCTCCTGGAGTCATTAACTTCTTTCAACAGTTTAAAACAAATAAAAACAAAATGTAGAAAAATACTGAACGGATACTTGAGTTGTTTTTTTGTTTGTTTGTGGTTTTGTTTTTTTCTTTAATTTTCCACAGCTGATGTTTTTTGAAGCCTTCTTGCTCCTGCAGTTACCACTCATTGGAGCTAAAGATGCAACTAAATATTGTTAGCAAAAGAACTGTCTACAGATAAGATACACTATGAAAGGTCTTCTAGATGGGAAGGTTTTGATGGGTAAGCCACAGAAATACTGGTGTTTGACATTCATGATATTATGCATAGAGTGCATGATATGCATAGAGTGCTATCTTATCTGCTCATTTTGAGAGAGCAAAGGACAAACACAAACACCATGTGAAAAATAGCAAGCCCATTCAACAAACAACACAAGTTTTAGCACAAAGCATGAATACTGTGCTAGGCTATGCTCATGAAAATCTTGCAGACTTCTACAGACTTTCCTTTTCCCTGTCAATCCACAAATGCCTCACATAAAAATCCTGACTAAAAAGAGAACATGCTGCACATCAAAAATGTATGTATACTGCAGCTGCATCCCATTCTTCCAAACTGACTTGAAGTTGTTATCTCTAGCTAATTAGCTCTCCAAAAGCCTGTGAAGTCCAGAGATACTCAGGTGATATTGTTGATAACATGCCAATTATGATGTAAATTACAAAGACATGAGGTTAGGAACTAGAAAGAAATGGACTTACTTTGTCCTTATTAGAATGGGTTATTATTAAAGAGCTGACTTAAATATGACAGATTACATTTCACTTCCTACCAGTCTTGTGAGATTAGCATCTTATCTTGAGATACAATGTCAAGGATGTTAATTGCTGTGAAGTACAGAAGCACAGAAGTTCAGCTAGGAACACTGCACATTCTGATTCATGAATTTGAAAGCAGAGACTGAAGCAAGTGATAAACGACCCATCTACAGCTAAATGCTGGTAATCATCATATTGATGCAAGAATCTGCCCGGAACCTGAAATTCACAAGATCTAGGAGCTAAAGGCTCTTATTATGGTTTCTGATTTTCCTTTTACAGCTGGGTTTTAAACTGTGTAGAAACAAAGGTCCTGAAAGTATGATTCATACCCCATCTGGAAAACACATAGCTTTCTAATGGCTTTTCTGTTTTTCAGTACAGATTCTAGTGTCATTGTGGGCGGGCAGTAGCAAACATGCACACTCTAAATGGCTGACATCAGAGCATAACAACTGACTATGCAAAGAATACTGCACTGGCTATACAAGCACAATTGTTTTGTCATCATTTCACAGACAAATTCTTCCTTGCAAATACTTGGGAGCAAATAGGATTGCATTTCTGATGTTTGGGATTTTTTCTCTCTTTAGTAAAACTGCATCAGGAATAACATTTTCGGCAGTTTAAGAATCTGGAGTGCACAGTTTTCCATACTGTTAGAATTCGAAATCCTTTGTCTCATCCCCAAAATCATTTTTTTTTTTAATCTTGAAAAAAGAACAGGAAAACACAACCATAAAATACTTTAAATGTGTTTTACTTTAATACTTACCACCACTCATTTAATTATAGCATCCAGGATCTAGCTGCAGCATGGACCCATTCTGGAAGGACTTGGAGTGTACATCTGTGAATAGGCAATTCCTATCCCGATAGTTTTATCTTTCAGGCAGGTAAAGTGATTAACAGATTAGAAATAGAATTTGTGTTCTTCAAAGTCAAGATAGTAAGAGATTAAATTGTCAGTAAGGATGACTGTGGAGCAGAAGCAGAATTCACTTTCATTATTTCAGCAAGCATCTTATAAAAAAGTCATGTTTTGTTTTTAGTCTTGCACCAAGTAAGACTCTGGAAAGCAAGCCCATGTAAAAAATATCTATATAGAGAAGAAATGGAAAAACTAGTGGCTCCCAGTGCTCTAAGGAGGACTATCTGCTTTCAAAATTATCTCAAATTCCATTATCCAGTTCAGCTGAAATCACCCTCCAGAGGGTGTAACAGAGGACACAGTGACATGGTCACATTTCTCTACTGAATTTGCAATCCAGGTTACTCGAGTGAGGGATTTTGTCCAACTCAACTATAAACAAGCTTGTCCCTATTTAATAAAATTCTCTAATTTTTAAGTAACTTGATTTGTGCATTTCTCTCCCTGATCCATGTGTCATGCAGCTTTGTTATATCTCACATTACCAGCTAAAACCAAAACCTACTGTATATTCATAAATTCAAACATGGGTCCTGGGACAAACTCCCTGAATTTTGAGGTGGCAATGGTATTGTGTAAAACTGCTAGATTTCAACTGAACTAAATACAAAAAATAGTATAACCACTAACAATAGTTATTCTAATAGTCATCTTGACACTCAATTTTCAATCTATTGTATTCTTGCGCTTTAAGATTTTCAAGATTAAGAGCCCCAGCTATTCTTAAACCTGAAAAAGTTTTAGAGATATTATCATCCGAAAAGGATTGTGGTTGATATGAGATGCAGCAGCCCCTCTTCAGTAACAATCATGTTTCTCATGTTTTCCAGCTTACAGCAAACCACTCAAGAATGCAAAGTGGGATAAACTGTGCATGAGGAAACTTCCTAAACACATTACCTAGTGTTCCTCTCTGTTCAAAAGCAAAAACGTTTCTATTCTCTTAACTATTTCCACCAGTAGTATGAATACCAGTTGTTCTTATCTCTGTGAAAATATTTTGCCAATTCTAGCTCTACCTTCTTACCAGTAGACATTATAAAACCAAGTTCCTGGGGCTGATTATACATTGTATGCAATGATTTATTTTAAAATAATTTTATATGCATTATAATTTAATTTTTTTTGGTCTCCTACACAAAGGGTGTGAATTCCCTTTCTGCAACAGCTACTAATTATTTCTGCCATCTACTTTCTCTGGCATTCGTTCCTCTGACCTAAACAAAATTTCAAAATTTTTCACTTCATCCAGGTTTCAGTTTACATGATTCCACCTTCCACAAGAATTTTATTCTCCACTGTATTTTCCTTCCCTAGATGCAATAGCACTTTCATACACTGCACAGAGTTAGCAGAGTGCTAAACACTGCACAGAGTTTCAAGTGAGCCATCCCTAATGCCAGCTAGAGCTATATGTTTATTTTGGTTTATGCTATATGAAATTAACTTTGAATTAATAAGATGAGCACTTCGTATTCATTCTCTCAATATGGATGGTAATGTCATGAACACTTCCATCCTCTATTCTTGTAACATCTATTATTTTTGCACTTCTTAACCCCCTTTTCAGACAATTAGATGATTTAAACTACCTACAGAGCCTTTTTTTCTGCTAAAAATCTTTTACAGGAAATAATAATAATTTAGTCATTCTTACAATGATTATTTGCTTTTACTGCAGTACTACATAGGGATCCCAGACGCAGACTGAACAAGCTATGCAGTCAGAACAGAAAGAGCAGAATTCACTCCACACAGTTTCCAGGTTAAAAGAAAATCAACGACTTTTTATGCAATTTGGTATTCTCAACTGTAAATAAATAAGGACAAATCTACTATGGGTGTAGATATTAATGAAAATGAGGTGAGTTAAATCATGCCACCCAAAAACTCTTCATTACAACCTTCTTTTTCAACTCCCCTTTGCCTACTGTTCAGTGCTTCCTGAAGAACTAATGATATCGTACCCAAAATACCGTACTGTGAATTTTATGTGGCAGATGGTATTTATATGCAAATAAAGGTTTTCATTAATTCTTCTTTGTCAAGTTTTCCTATTTAAAAATTAGAGTCACACTTGGTCAGGTTCAGACTGCGATTTGAGAGTTTTGATTTTGATTTGAGTGCATCTTGGGTTTAAGAATCTGAGCTGTCATTAAAAAAAGGGGAAAAAAAATCCAAACAACTCTACTCACAGACATAAGTAAAGCTACCAACATAGGAAATAAGAAGATGATGCAAATCCGATATTTATGCCTTTTTGTTTCCAAAGGGAAACCAGATAGTTATTCAAACCAGAAGACTGCTGATTAAGCAATCTCAGCATTTGAATTTTACTTTATAATTTTATATTTTTAGCACAAGGTCACTTCTACACAGAATTTCAAGAGTGGCCTTAATTTCTTTGCCACAAACAAGAAAAACTGAATGTGGTCGTAGAAATCACTCTGTCTCACCAACTGCTCCAACTCTACCAGAGTAGACTATACTTGAAGAGAGACCCAACCTGTCCTTCCTGTCAGGGCAATGTCATTGCTTAGCAAGAATTTATTAGTCAAAGAAAAGAATAAGAAAGATGGAATTTAAGCTTCTGTATTCAGGGTACCTTTGGCAGATAAAGCGATCCTGAACTCTGATCCTTGTTCAAGGCATTGCTTATGAACTTGCTTTGAAAAGATACTGAAACTAAAAATAAGTAAAATAAAACTCAGAGAATAAACTCTTTCCCGTGTTCAAAATGCTGCTAGACTTCTTTTAGTGATATATTCACTTCTAATTCTACTTTTTATGAAAAAGGTAATTGTTTGCCTTGATTTAATATATATTCTTTTAAACAAAGTCAGGCACATTCACATTAAGACAAAAATTGTTATGCTTGTAATAAAAGAAATATGACCTGGACTCCCTAGTCGAGGTAAATATGTGATTTAAAAAGCAGTATGTAATGGACCTAGATGACTTTCTAATAATGAGCAAAACTTCACACAGCTAATTAGGATATTTTTGATTTCTTTTAATTAATTTTAACAGAGTGTCAAGAAATATATCTGGCCTTATTGAGAAAAAAGTGTTGAAGTGTGAATAATTATTATGTTGCTTTTTTTTTTTTTCCAGAGAGGAAAATGTTTAAAATGTAAAGAAAAACTATATAGTCTTTGGAGCAGAGAATATGAATATTTTAATCTGATGCAACGATATTCCAGCTATCTATATTTTCTTCATTCCTTTTGGATCCATGCAGGAACATTAGGTTGAATTGATCTGCCTACTTGTTAAATTTTATTTGCACTAGATTTATGGCTACAACACAAATACTTTTTTAACTTCCTTTGGACTGACTAATGCTCAGAATCCTCTGTGTTCACCAAGCTCTGACCAAAAGCCAATTGCATTAATCTGTGGTATCTCAATGGGAAAGAGCTTAACCCACCCCTTCCCAGTAGCACTTCAGGAGTCTGATTTTTAACAACTGAAAGAGTAGCTTTAAATCACTGTGTTCACTGTATAGTCAGCACTCTTTGGTTTAAAATTGGGCTCAGTGTACAAATCGGGGTTCACACACGAGTAAATCAGTACAAGGGGGAACATGAGAGTACTTCCACACCTCAGAAGTAGATTATAAGCTCATGCTTGCCATGAGCAGCTGGCAAGAAAAGGGCTGCTTTCAAATGAGAACTTTTCAGTGGCTGAAGTATTGTCACGACTCTTCTTTAGTATTTCCTAAAATATGATTTGTTTTTTAAAAATATCACCTTTAAATAATTTTTTTTGTAATGATGATAAAGCTCCCATTAACCACACTGTTCTAGAAATTTGTTATTCTGTTCTTTATAATGTTTTAAGTGTATAGTGCCATCTTATTTTTCCCAGATATAAAGCACAGTTTTTTGTCAAATAGAGTGTTCTCACGTACAACACAGTTTTTACTATCGGGGAAATACTAGAGTCACTAAGACTCTAGACCTAATTATATAATATTTATAAAGGAAATTTGAGGCTCATATTGTGTAGCATATTATGGGAAGTCTCTGAGAGTAGTAAAATAGTAAGATTGCTCTGGAGTACTATAATGCCTGTTATTTTAAAGCATGGTAAAGATGGGGGGGTGGAACACAGCAGCTATAGGCTCATATTTATAATTAACCTTGCCTGTAAAATCCTTACAATAGTGTCAACTAAGATATTACTGTCTACTTTACTCAAATTAATTTGTCCGAACCTAACGGGTTTACGAAAGAAAGGCTATCAAAAAATAACATCAGTTTTAAATAGACTTAGTAAACATTGAACAACATTAGAATAACAATTCAGTGCTATTTTACTCTTTGTAGAAATGTGGCCTGGGTGAATACACTGAATTACAATTTCAATATAAAAAAGAAATTTAGAACTAAGGATAACATCTATACTCAAAACTTTAGTTTCTTTCAATATTTCAAGGCTATAAAAGGCTTGGTAACTGTGTTGCCTTTTGCTGTTTCATATTCCCTACACAGGGAAACACATTACTTTATAGGCATTTCAAACCACTGATTTCATTTACTTTGAAGTGATAAAATGCAGCCATCAAGCAAATAATTTGCCATAGCATTCGGTGTTTCACTGTAAGTTCTGTCATTGGAGTACCATGTCTTTACCACCTCTTTCCATGGAGGGGAAAAGCCATAACCTCTAATTTTCCTAATGATGCCAAGCAAGCCAATCCTGCAGAAGGAAGTAGTAATTTCTTTCATCTCCCCCCCATAGTCCTTCCACAAACTGGATTTTGAGGAGGAGTTAAGGAGGTTTAAGGACAGCAGTTTTGAACTACAAAGCTGCATTTCAAGATGCAAACAGAGACAACACATCCAACTTAGAAGTTACCAGTGATACAAGCAGGACACTGGACCAGTCAGCCACCAGAGTCCTTTCCAGACTTCCTGAATCCTTGTTTCTATGCACTGGGGCTAAGAGAGCAAAAAGAAAATCCACAGAGAAAAACAAACTAAAAACAAACAAAAACAAACACACAAAAAAGAAAACCCCACCACAAGTTGCAGGCATATTGGTTACAATTTATGAAGTAAGATGATTGATTTACAATAATATTGACGTACTGGAAGACATCTATGTCTCCTCTCCAGACAGCCCTTCACTTCTGTGTTGCCATGCATTTCCCAAAATCCAGAGTAAGCTGGATACAGCCACCATGTTCACCTCTAGAGGTTATTGCTTAAGTGGGGAAGAAGGGGGGGACACAGAGCCAGAGAGGCTGAGCAGCCACACCTTTCTGCAAGGCCTAGAGGGATCAGTAATATCCAGACACAGGAATAAGATATTTTGGGGTAAACAAGAGACACAAGGTTACAGATCGCAATAATGAATGCACATGTGACAAGGATAGACCAGGAAAGTCACATGAACCAGTAATTTGTCTGGGCTCAAAACTCTCAGCCAGACAGATAGGGTGAGTGTCCACTTCCCAGAGAAGACCTTCCTCCAAGTCTTCCTGCTTCTCATTGTCCAAGACACTTCCAGACAGACAAACATCTAAGGCTCACAAGTGACCTGCTGCCCATGGGAGGCCAGAGGTAGCTCAGAAGACAGAGGGGCAAAGGAGAGTGAGATCATGCCTAGCAATGTGAGGATGCAGTGGGACCCCCACTGTTGCCCAACCCTTCCAGCTTTGCTGCATCTGTGTCCTGACTCTCTGGTGAGGAGATGCTTCCATAGCTGCAAAGTGGGGTAGAAAACTTACGGAGCTTCTCACTTCATTACTGCCCACACATGCACATACTTGTTAAGACTATATGCTTCTGTGGGCAAAGATGGCTGCCTCTGTACACAGTTGGGCAGGTAGTTTCATGGCAAATATCAAAAGATAATATCCCACATATACTAAAGAACCCAACATTCAGTCAGCAGTATAGGAAACTTCCTATGAGACATTCAAAATCTGCAGTAGCTTACCTCTGCAGACTGCACAGGCTAGACTTTCACGCACACTAGAAATCATTTATCTGCTTCACCTCTTGATTGCTAAACACAACACATGAAAGGTAAACCAAAATAATTATCTGAAGATGCACCATTGAATTTACAGATATCAGCCATCTCTCAGATTCCGATTTTCACTGGAATCGTTGAGTCGTGCTTTGTCAGCAATGACTTTGCTGCAGTGCAGGAAACTGCCAGAAAAGAAACAGCTGACAAAAAGTAACTTGAAATGGAAAAGTACCCTGTACAACTCCCATACATGTTCATATTACCAAGAAGCAATGAGTATGTATTCAGCCTTAACAACCAAGTAGAGTAATTTACAAATAAAACATTGCAAAGTAAATTTCTATAGAAATGGAAGTTTCTGTGTGAAGAGAAGCCCTCATAAATGAATATCAAGCAGTACATAAACTGCTGAGATAATACATTTTCCATGCACTAAAAGTATGCATTTAACAGCTTTTATCTGTCCTCATGCATGCAGCTGATAGTCATTACAGTAGCATTAGAACCGCACCAGATTTATCGCATTTGCAATGTAAATTTATCACCATTCAAATAATCCTAGCACCTGTGCCTTACCACTAATAGGCATTCCATTACATTTGCAGGTTCTACCCATTTTTCACAGCTGAATAAACCTACAAGAGAAGCTGAAATGTAAATTTAAAACCACTCTTTCAGAAGTTTTGCCCTTAAAATCTGTTCAGGGGAGTCTCTCCCACTGCAATGGAAAATAGCTTTATTTGTAATGTTTTTTGTACAGACCAAAATTGATTCAGGGTGGTAAACACACCTGAGCAGCACATGAGCAACATTCACTCATATTTGTTCTACAGATGGCATCAGGCATTCATTTTCACCTAAACTGCTGGGGAAGTAAGGATTTAAACTACCTCCCTTCTTTGAGTGGAGCAGAGCAGGTTAAAGGGTGCACTGTGTAACAGAGGACTGGACTTAGTCTGGTCTTACTGCAGGACTGCAGGTCCCCAAAAACCCTCATAGGTCACTGCAATTTTTATGGAGGCTGTTATAGAGACACCTATTTCTAAAGCAGCCCCCATGCAGAACTAGCTAGAACAACCACAGGATCCCTTCTCACACCTGCCTGCAGACTGCAAAAAGCAGAGTTGTGTTTTTCTGTCTTCTACAAACTGTAAGACTGGTCTGCTCCCCATGTGGAGAGCTGCTGGCAAATATTCACAGTGCTGTTATATCCTAAAATTACTCTGTACTGTATTCCAGGTGAGATTCATAGCTAAGAACAGCTTAATTTGAAAGCACCTCCTCAAATAAATTTAATAGAAGGATTTATGACAAAAAAATAATTACATCAGCTTAATATGAACAGGATGGAATACTTTTAATCAAATATTTTTATGATGACACAAGCATACTTTATGTTGCAGGTTCATATGTGGTTCCTGAATAAGGAACATACATCAAATGTTAAAAATAAAATTTGAATGAATCCAGTAATAGAGGAATACAGGAACATTAAAGTAAATCCTTCCGGAAGTCAGGTTACCTAAATAAAATTTTAAAAAACAAACAAACAAACAAACAAAAAACCCTAAAAAACAAACACACAAACACCATGGGTTTTTTGACTGAAAATAGAAATCATTCATATACCAGAAAAAAAAGAAAATTTAAACCTAAATAAGCCAAAATGACACAACCATTCATATTTTTTGGAAAGAAATGATGCTAATTTATATTTTAAAACTTCAAACTTCTAGAAGATACTTTATTCATGTTTTAAAATATTTTACTATGTAAAGATAATATCCTTATTACTCATAACAATTCAGGAAGGGAAGAAAGGAAAGAATATGCACAACACTGAACAGCTTTTTAGCAAGAAAACAGGAAGAGTAGAACATTTTTATTTTTTTCTATGTATTTTCAAAAATGAGTGTATGTTACCATGAAAACAGAAATATTTTGATTATATAATTTTTCCTCATTAAGTTCTTATTGCAGCCAAATATCTTTATCCTGAGTTTCATATAAATTCATTCTTCTTAAAAAGATTGATTTACATAAACTTTTAATTGTGTAGTATTATAGCTAGCATAGTATGGTATAATATTAAAGCTAGACTACATTTACGAAGGCAGAAGGTGAAGTTTTTGCAAGTTGTACAGTGAGAAATCAAGTCTAGCTGTAATACAAACTGATATAGTTGCTCAGAAACACAATGTAGTTTGCATAATAATCTCAGAAAAACACATGATCCTCCTCCATGGAGCTTTTAAAATTATTTTAAAATGATATATTAGTATAAACATTAAAAGTTTCCTCTTGAAAGTTGAAACAATTTCAGATTTACTTTTGCCTGACTTTGCATGATGTATATGCTTGTTCTTATTGTCTAAATGCCATTGTGTCTCATAATTGATAGGTTTGATCTTAAAAGAATCCATAAAAACATAAGGGCAATTACACCTCCAGGTATCATTCTCATGCCATTGAAAATAGTATGACACAATGCTTACTAGAGCAGGCTCTAATTGCCCATCTCACCACTGCAACACAAAAATTACTATACAAAAGGGTTTGAAGTCAATGTTATAGATGCTGTGAATAGGTACACTAAATGATTTCCAGAAAATGTAGCTCAGTTATAATTAGATTAGCTTGGCATTAATAGAATAAAACCTTAAACAAGGTACAGCTGAAAATGCCATGGAGCAGACTGCTTTTATGATTGCACTAAGGACTCAGTAACATATCTACAAAAGATTATTTCTTCACACACAAACTACTTGATTTCTTAGCTGGGAAAATAAACATTTTGTTATTTTTCCATTTCTCTTTGTGGCTGTTAAATTCTAAAATTAATTTGGCCAGAAATGGGATGCAATATTTACTCTCGTGTCACAAAGGCCAGTCTGTTTAAATGAAGACTAGCATAGCTGAAGAATGAGTTATTCTCTTCTCTACATTTGATACACAGCCGTAACATTGTGCGCAAAGCTACTTGAGGAATATATTTATTCTTGGTTCACATTGATAAATTTTAATCAATTTTCTAATGAAATTAGGTAAAAAACGTTGGCAGGGGTAATAAAATTATTTCCTTATTCTCTCCCATGCACACTCTCTGAATATCACTTTATTATAAAGTGTGAAGTATGAGTTGTCTCTAAGTGCATTCATACTTTCTTAGTAAGTTTTAGAACACTGATGAACCACAGCTTAAACTACATTAATATAATAATAAAAATAGGAAATTTTTGGAGAGAGTTTTCAGTAGCAAGTGGTTACAATATTGTTTTCTTTTCTATTCTTAAAGCAGTATGCAAAATCTAGCAAATGCAGCTTTTTTCCACTTTGAAATATTCATGGCTTCAACAAATGCTTCCTACAAAATCGGGGAGCTTTAACAGAGGACACAGAGATATTCTGACTTTACCAAACAAGAAACAAACTAAAATGTCACTGGAGCCATCTGCTTCTTATTCCTATCTGTTCCTCAGGAGAAAAGGAACCAGTGAAATATTTTAAAATTTCTGAAAGCTTCTGTAGGAAGCTGTAAGTGCATTTACGAAACCTGGATGTGCAGAAAACCCTCCCTAGTGGTACAAAATCTTCGTATGTTGAATGTTGGCTTAAGGAATGACTCTTTAAATTGATAAGGGCAGCTTCAGGGATCACCTTCCCAGGCTGCTCCCCTCAGCTGAGCACAGCCTGTGGATGAAGGGCAAGAGTTTTCCTGATTGGAGCTTTTCCTGCTCTTTGATTTGAAGGAAAGAAGGAGAGCATTTCTCTTCATTTTTATGCCCAGTTGCTACACACTTTGCCCTGCCAGACAGCAGTAAGCACAGCAAGTCTGCCATTTGACAATGACTTGGATTGATGACTCCACAACTTTCTTCTCTCTTGCATATTCCAGCTTTAGACCACTACTTCAAACTAATTTCTCTGATCATGATTTTCTAGTATGAAGGGTAAGAAACACTCACCATGGTACAAGAAAGCATATCTACAGTGATTTTAGGGTGGTAAATTTTAGCCTACCAAGCAGAGGATAACCTCAGTGTTAAAACTTTATTTTCCAAAGTCTATCTTTCATCGGGAGCTGAAGTGCAGAAATAGTCATAACTTCTTGCGAAAGTAAATAACCCGCTCAAGTAATTTGCCATTGAATACCCTAGAGTACATATGCAGCAAAATATATACTGCAGGATGCCATACTGCACAGAGTCATGCAGGGGTGGAGAATGATTAGACACAGATTTCTCTACAGGAGATCGTTAATGCCATCAAAAAATTACCCTCTGGGAAGCACTGAAATCCCAGACAACTTTCCGGTATAATTCTTTAAGTCTTCTCTGCATATTGTATGCCAGCTTTTAATGGATACATTTAGTGGTAAGTTTGCTGAGGGCCACTCTCTGGAGATGTAATGCTTTCATTAATCATTTCAATCCTCAGCAAAATAAGGGGATCTTATGCTGTGCATAACTGCAGCAGACTTGGACTTTTGTTATTACCATTAACTTGTGGAAAATATCTAAGTTTAATTCTTTGAGAACTCTGGCCAAAAAAGAGCTGTTTCATTACTATTTTGCTTGCATTGTAAATGAAAGGAAAAAAAAAGACAAAAAAAAAAACCAGACAAAAACTAATTAGTAGGTAATTCAGTATGGTTATGGTCATGTATATTTACTGAAAAGCACCAATATTTACTGTTATTTTCAACCGTTCAAATTTTTTTATATTAAATCAAAAGCATACTTGCATATATTTAGATCTTGCTAAAGCCAGAAGATGCAGCCATTAAGATTTCAAAAGTGAAAGGGCTGACTGATGCTGGATTATTTTATATATATAAAATGTAAGACCTGTATTATTTGTGCTTATATAAAAATGATACATATAATTTATATATACACACACCCCTCAGCTTTTTTTAACATGTCAAAATTTGATTACCTTTGCCACTGAAGATCAATCC
This sequence comes from Alethe diademata, assembly GCA_025584955.1. Lineage (NCBI taxonomy): Eukaryota > Metazoa > Chordata > Aves > Passeriformes > Muscicapidae > Alethe > Alethe diademata. The sequence goes on from JANRMJ010000001.1 coordinate 82,721,939, forward strand.
TTATTTTCACCATAAATTTTCAAAAATCCACTGAAATCATCATTCACTCATTTACCCCAACAGAATACACGGGTTCTGTTTTTATGATACTAGTAATATATGCAAAGGACTTAAAAATAATTACCTAGAAAACTTGATAATAACTTACACAAACATAAATCTTTAAAATAGTATCTCATGAAATTTGAAGGTCCTAAATTACAGATGATGTCAACAGCTTATAAAAGTTGTTGTTGAATACATCATTCACCGAAAGCTAAAATCCCAATTCCAGGAAAATCAGTGCATGACTTGACACTGATGTTAAGAGACTCGCAACTTCCCTCTTTCTCAGTCTGCTCCTGGTATTATTAGTAGTTACTAATTTCCTAGAACATTCTTTCTGGTACTTAGGGAAGAGCATAACGATAGATAAGAAGGCTCATTATGACTGGTCTGAAATGGGTCTATTTTATTGCATGTGGTTATGCATATTTCTATGTAATTGAAGCTAAATGAGTAGACAGACTATCATGACATTTTATGATAAGTTTAAATTATATGCAAGTATTCAGGGCTCGGAATGTGAAGCTTTTTATGTTTTAAAAATAAAAATATACTAATTAATGCAATTAATAAAAGTTTTATGTAGAGAGAGAGAACTACATTCACTGTGCACTAAGGTGTCATTATAATAACCTCCTGCTGAATAAAACATCAAGTACATATTTTTTCTGTTGCCCTAGATGACACAGTTATCACTGATGATTTACAATTGTTATATAATAGATGCATTTCACTAATTTATAGACGCCAAATGGCCGGCATGTGGGACATTCAAAGGAACATTTTACCATTTCTAACAGAATGGAAACAGCTAATAAGCAAAGATCTGGCTGTGCTAATTACACTTCTGAGAAGTCCTATTACTTTTTTTTTTTTCTTCCCCTGGCACTTAGAGTCACATTTCAGAGCCTGAAATATCCAGAAAGAAGCAGTGGAGGATCTTCCATTGAAAGAGAAGATGCAAGTTTCAACCATTGTCTTTCAGTTTTCATTGTCATATATTTCCCTGCCAGGAAAAAAAACAACTATACACATAACAAAAAAAAAAAAAAAAAAACAAAAAAAA
>JANRMJ010000001.1:82723149-82747725 GCA_025584955.1 Alethe diademata
AAAAAAAAAAAAAAAAAAAAAAAAAAAATAGCACTGCTATATGTCTCTGTTTAGCCCTGTTGCAAAGTGAAACACTTGGAAATTCACCTGAATACCTTGCATGAGTATCTTGCTTCAAGTGAGGATGACTAGGCTTCAACAACAGAGTGAGGTACAACCAGGGTGGGTGCTGCTTCCCACTGTGTGAAGTCCCCTCAGAACGGAGGGGTGAGGAGGGGTCTTCTGCAGGAGTCGATCTTCCCTGAAAGTGTGAGTGTGCCAGCCTCCCACAGCCCAATCACTGTCACCCAGTGCACTACCAGCAGCTGAGAAACACTGTTAAGACTGAACAAATTTAAAGGGAAAATTTTCTAGCTTATTGTCAGTATATCAGAACTGTGAAGTCCTCAAACTTCATTCTTATACAGATAAAAATATATATTACAAGAGACAGCTTTCAAGGTGATGGAAATTAGAAGTTTATCCTCAGGCTTTGTGCATGAATAATAGAATTACTCTTTCTTTATCTGAACCAATGCACCTGAACATAGACATCTCTAAATAAGATTAGAACTAGTTTTAAGTATCATACTAATTATCCTTTTATTTTTTTTATTATTATAGATATTTTCCTTGTCAGCCAAATCTTTTCCTTTATAGTTCTGTTTCAATTCAAAACCATTGCAATCAGTGGGAGCCTTTGAATAAAACACTAGGGTTTAAGACAACCTAGCTCAGTGGATGTTAACCTAAGTCTCCTCAGACTTTGATATAACTCAATATTTTTCTTTGGCAGATGTTTCTTGTATAAATAAAACTTTACAACTTTAGGAACATCTGCTAGGATTTCTAAAGGAAACTTCACATTAATTGAATAATTTGATAGATTATGTAATACTTAAGCATCTATATGAACTCTTCAGAGAATACTGTTGATCTCTGAATTAGATCATGCATAGTTCAAAGCAAGTCTATAACAAAACTCAAAGCTAGAAAACTAACTACCTATCCTTCTGCTGCCTACTCAACACAACTTTCTTGGAGCAGGTGTTATTTTATCCAATAATGTTCTGAAACATAACCTCTTTTTGTTCCTTTAGTAAAGTTATTTCCACAAACCATGACCATGAGGCCTTCATCCCTTGTATGTTTGCTTCTACTCAAATCTTTCCAGTTTTCACCCAAATCTAATAGTTTGTTTTATACTTATTAAATAATCTAGTTACTTTGAGACGTGAGCCCTTAAACAGCATTGTCACTGAACAAATAAATTAGGTATCTCTCGCTCTGCATGAAAGCAGAATACGGTAGGATTGGCAAGGTTTCTCTTAGAGACAATGTATTTTGAAGGCAATTTCAGCAATGTTGGAATCCACTCCTCAGTTTCATCTGCTCTTTTTTTTTTTTAATTCAATGGCAAATTTAAAATCTGGCAAGTTATAGGTACATACCCAGGATATATTTTCCTACTGAACTCCTGAAATGGTGAATAGTCATAAATTTTCCAGAGGTCATTGTTTCTGGTTTACCTGTATTGTTCAAGAGTGCTAACAGCATGCAATTATTCTTACTGGAAGAATCTACCATTATACCAGGTGTTTTGATTGATTTTTTTTTTTCCATAGTAGGTTTGTGCCCACGGTGTCCAGATGCCTGACAATATGTATTTTGCCTTGGAAAACAACCAGCAAAGAAAACAAACAATAGCCAGCCAAATGTCAGCCACTGTGCCCCGTCCATTTTGAGATTTTTTCTGCTCAGATGTGAGAATGATTTCCATCTGTTCCTGTGTGAGATAAAGATTTAGAGCTGCTGGCAATGGGGAGCCTTTAAAAAAGCCAACCCATGCTGAGGCAGCTTGTCAGTGTGCATGGATGCAAGTGATCCCAAACCTGAATAATGAGCACAGTGGAAGCTGTCTGTTATAAACCAACAGGCTTCTCATTTCTATCACAACTCATTTTCTGCATTGAAATTTAAGCCCTTTGAATCTCCATGACACAGTGTGATGCCCTGGGTCAGGATGACAGTGTCTGCCAGCTGGGGACCAAACAGCTGTGCCAGCATAAGCAATTACAGGAGTGCCCCCAGTTTGCACACACTGAACATGAGCTTACCTAAGACTCAAGCTTGGATCCCTGAAGTGAAACAGCAACAAATCTGTCTGATAAACCAGTGAGGATTTTGCTAGTGCCTAAGTGAGGAGGTGTAACAGCAAGTTCCCTATAGATCAAACTTGTCCTTTGTTTTCACAGAATCACAGAACCATTTAGGTTAGAAAAGACCTCTGAGGTCACTGAGTCCAACCTTTGGCTGATCTCCAACCCAGCAGCTAGACCATGGGACCAAGTGCCACCTACAGTCATTTTTTGAACACTTCCAGGGATACTGACTCCCTGGAAGTCCATTCCAATGTTTAACCATCCTTTCCATGAAGACATTCCTCCTGATGTCCAACCTGAACCTTCCCATGAATAGTTAAAGCTGTCTCCTCTCATCCTGTCCCTGGTTGCCAGGGAGAAAAGGCCAACACCCACCTGGCTACAGCCCCCTATCAGGTGGTTGCGCAGAATGATAAAGCTTCCCTTGAGCCTCCTTTTCTCAAGGCTAAAAAACCCCATATCCCTCAGCTGCTCCTCATATAGGACTTTTTCTCTAGACTTTAAACAACTCCATTGCCCTTTTCTGGATTCACTCCAGCATTTCAATACCCTTCCTGTATTGAGGAGACCAGGACACAATGTGTGACCTTATCAGTGATGACTACAGGGGGACAATCACTGTTCTGGTCCTTCCGGTCACATTATTTATGATACAAGCCAGGATGCCACTGGGCCCACAGTAGGAAGACTGGTTTCTTCTCCTTCCACCACGGTCAGTCCTTTCTGCATCATCACTTGAAAATTAACTTTGATTTTCTAACATCATGGGTCAGAAACCAAAGAAGAGACCATAGATTTACCACATGAATTCCTGAGACATGCAGTTAAGCCCTTAAAAAAAAAAATGAAAGAAATAAAAATCTTGAGATATAGAAAGTTCTTTAAAAACTTATCTCCATCATTGCCCCCAAGCTGAGGCATATGGTGGATGACTTTGATGAGGTCAAGTACTTCCCAACTCCACGGTGCCATTTGAAGTCTGTTTTGACTGTAAAAGGGTTTTACTGGCTTAAAGAATATTAGCAGCTTAAGATTGCCTCTGATATTACTACCTGTAAATGTGCATGAACTTCTAGTCATCTCCTTTGTCTCCTGTTTTCCTAAAGATAGTACTATAAACAAGTGTATTGAAATATAGAAGAGCTTGCCTGCACTTAGAGGACAAGCAGTCATCCATGCTGCCAGAACCAGCACAGGTGTTCTGGGAGCAACATCAAACAGCAGTGTCCCCCCAGAAAACACCATATAATCTAAACATGCATTACTTCATGGTAAGCAAATATCTCTGAGCACATCTCTGAGCACATAACTAGTGTGCTATCCATGCTACTTTTAAATAAAGTGTCAATTATGTTTTTGAGAACTTAGACACAATCACATATATACAAAAATGAAAAATACTGATTTCTTTCACATGGCGCTAGTACTATCCTCCTATAAATCATTTGCTGGCAGTCTTGAAATTGTAATTTAATAACTCCAATGACATGTAGACATGAGAAAGGGAGCAGAAATAACTGGGCAAATAAATTCACAGGGTGAGTATTTTATCCACCTCAACCTTTTCAATCTTGCCCATAGCCTGGGTTGAGTCCAAAGGCAGCTCTTCTTTCATTGGTCTACAAGCTTTTCCTGGGAAATGAAGGCCATGTTCTACACTTGTTGGTTGTTTTTTGACTACAGGCTTCAGAGTTGCTGGCAGAGCTGCTCCTGCCCTGCCTCAGACACGGTGGTACCTGAGGAGCGAATGGCTCACATTTCCTCATTATTCCTCAGGCATCTGTACATGGATAGGGTTGAACTGATCCATCACCCAGCCTCATCCATCCTTTTGAGGTACTGAACAATTTAAAATGCTGTATTTCAACAGCTTTGGTAGTCTTGCCTACAAGCCTATACTACCAGAAGAAATTCTGAAAATTAAAACTTTGCTTCCCAAAACAACATCCAAACTTGTTCCATTCTGCTGGCATGCTGTATGGCATTTTAGTGCAGTGCAGACAATTTAGTGTTGGAGTTTTGCAGAAGCTTGCCTTCCTTTCTATTCCCAGAAATCAGGGAGAAAAATGTAGGTATGAACCCAACAGGGCAGTGGCTCTGAGGAAAGGTTCAACATTTTCTCACCTTTTAGTGCTCCATCAATGTGCAGAACAGCCGGTACTGCCAACATTACATGTCTGCCATGGGAGGATGTAAAACCGAGATTTCTGTTCTAGCTATGCATCACCTTATGGAGTATTATACATTTACTCTGCCATGTAGAAAAAGGCCCCAGTATCATAAAATAATATGTTCCTGAACTTCAGAGAGGTTCAGACACCAGTGTGTGCTCTTCACAGTCTGCCTAAACTGTATCCAAATTGTTGTTTTTCCCTTGCTGCACTCAAAGTCATTGTCACAGCTGCAGCATTACATAGCCTCAGGACCTGTGAAATCCCACTAATGTTTTAGGCTTGAGCCAAAAGTTTTAGGTCAGGGAGGTTTGCTGTAAGGGTGCCAGGATTCCCTTGGAAAAAAAAAAGAAAAAAAAAAATATATTTTTTTTTTAATAAGAGGATTAAAAGAGAGATTCCAAAGGCTTGGAGAACAAATATGAAGGCACAGAAAGAGCTCATTCTGAGGAGATGGAAAAGAAGAAAGTTGGGAGGAAGAAGAAGAAGGAAACACTATTAAGATTGCTAAGTCTGGAGAACTGGACCTCAAGTAAACTGTAATACAGCATCTTTGTGGGCTAGATCCTACAGTGCCACATGAAAGGGGAGACTTTCTCAAACCCTTTGTGTGTGATTAGTCTGTCAGCACCCTAAAAAAAGCCGAGATGCTTGTGCCTGACTAGTCTGCCAGTGTCCCATTGTGAGAACCCTCCACTGAGTGGTCCTGCTGGATTGGAGGATTATTCATCTGACTTGCTCAGGGGGACACACCAACAGTGTGAGACACACCCTTCTGGGCCTCTGCAGGTGAGTACCTGGGGGTCTGATTTCATCAGAGCCTGGCTGTGGTGTCTCCACTCCTCTCCACCCCTAGTCCTCCTTAGGATATATTGATTGGGGGAAGTCACACAGGCTGACTGCAACCCTTCCAGGGAGTAGCAATTCCCTGCACTTCACCCTGTAATTTCCACACTTGTCTTCTGGACAAGTGTTGGAATAGGATAAAACTTCCCAGTTCTCTCGAATTTTTCCCCCTGCCATTTCCCCCCATTGCAGTAGGAAAAAGGCTGTGGGTCACAGCCTCCAAGGCATAAGAGGGTTAAGGAAAGCAAAGCCTTGCAACAAGACCATGATGTTTTTGCAAGCACAGCAGTAGTTGCAGGAGGGAGAGAAGATTTTAAAGCGTCAGAAAGAATAATTTTTCCTATGTGCTTCACGTTTCTTCTAACACTAAAGATAGTTCTTGTCTCCTTCCCTGTCTGCACTCTGCCAAACTTCAAGGTAGGTATCAGACCTGGCAGCACTTATTTGTAGAAGCTTCCAATTTAAAAGGGTAAAGAGTTACTGAATAAGAAGGATAAGTCAAAATATGTCCCTCCTAACTGTACACTTTGGAGATGGGCAAGATCATATCATGACAAGATTAGGCTTGGCAACAAGTTGTGAATACTCACATTCATGTGTGGGATATTTTTCTGTAAAATATTTCATAGCTTTTGCTATTATATTCATGCTTCACCTTAAAAGAGACAAACCCCAAAATATCAGTCTCTTCAGTTTTTGTTTAGACCACAATCTCCAGGCTAGTAAAATAAATTCTGAGAAACATTAAGAGTGTTTTGCAGAACTTCCCCCCTCACCAGCCCCCCACACATTCGACCGCAAAAATTGAGTCATAGTTGAAGGCATTAATCAGTTTTTCTATTCTTTTGGTCATCTCAAGACTTTCACTTCTGATGTGCTCTGAAGAAAGCACAAAGCTGAAGCAGTAAGTAGGAAGGTTCATGTTTAGCGAACCTTGATTCATCTGTAACACTTCAGGGATTCATACCCTACTCACAGCCTCCCCACCTGTAGCACTCCTGTGTTTAAAATCATTTTCACCTCTGCTGTTTCTGAGCCAGAAACATGTATGCACAGTGTGGGTTAGCTTGGAAAATATTTTTTCACAGCTACTAGATAATTGGTGCTGTAGTTACTCACTTGGAGATCATCATCAAGTGTTGTGATAAATGAATCCTCTATACTACAGTTTTTCAAAGATTTGGAGTGTTTTGCTTTTGTCCTCAGATGAGACAGACTTCCATTCTAAATATACCATAGTTATTTCAGAACATATTTACTATGAAAATACGGCATTTTTAATTTTCTTACATTGGTAGGATACAATGGTATGGACAATGGTATTACTTGGTATGGACATCGAGCAAAGGACTAGATATTGCACCTTTGACAAGCTCAGGAGTTTGCTCATTCTTGCCAAATAAGTGAATTAGTAGCAGACATTAGCAGCAAGCTCAGGTCCTTAAAGGCAAACAAACTATGAACCCTGGGGTGAGTGAGGGACAGAAGAGGCTGTTCAAGTGATTTCAATGAAGATTATCAGAGGAACACAGATGGTTGGAATTTTTCATTCACTGGTTCATAAATGGGCAATGACTATAGTGGATTTTTTCAAGGTAAATGGCACGTCATCAATCATAAATTTAAATTGCTATTATAGTTTTATTTTTTACTTGTGTTCAAAATACCTTGATGGCAAATAAACATCCTCTTCTTGAGCCACATAAACAAAAATATATTAATCACAGAAAGAGACTATCACTGGTATATAATTATCCTTACTGTGATACTGATCAGTGACAGTTTTCACAGCAAAACAATTTCCAAACACTTAGTTACAGAAAGTGTTACTGTAACTTGCTACCAAACAGATTCAACACTTGAAATTTCTATGATTCACAGACTCTTTTAATCATGTTTCTTTTTCTACTCATGCAAGTGACTAAGATAATTTTATGGTATTAAAACAGCATAAATCAAGGGTTTTCTAAATGTCACTACTCTTTATCCTTCTTATCAGAAGCATCTGAATTACAGTTGTTTAACATTAACTTTGCTTTTATCTAAATAGATTAGTCCAAAAGCGCTGTGGGAGTCAAAAATAACAAGTATTTTAGGTAAATCTTTTCCTCATCATTCTGTATGCCAATATATCAGTTTTAATGGAATGCCGCAACCTTCCAATTTCCCTTTTTTTATCTTCCAACCACAGGAATCAAGAGACACTTTCCAAGCATATCCTTCAGAGCCAGCCTAGTTCTTTGTGTATCCCTGAAAAACAGATGGTTGATGCTTTTTCTAATCCTGTTTCAAAGTGGTCATACAGTCAAAATAATAGAAACCCTGATTCACTGCCAAATGAAGGTCATGGAAGAGCTCCTGTTAGGTTCAACAAGCATCAGTACTATGTAATCCTAACATTTCTCAAGAAGTCTGAAATTCATAATGTACTCCTGAAGTGTTTTTTTATCTCCCTTTCTCCTCACTTGTATTTTTGAGTCACTGAAAATAACAGTACATAATGAGATTAGTAACCTGAAAATAGGACTAGCTGGTTCAAGGCCATATGCCTTTAATTAGTAAGCATATAAAAGGCTGGTTTATTCCTGCTTTCATTAGTGCTGCTAATCAGGGATAGTGCTGCTCATTTCTGCAAAAAGAATTCTGGATGTAAACAATTTTTGAGCTGAGATTGAACACATAAGAAATTATCCACAGCTCTATCATTGTGTGGATACATCCTGCCTTTTGAGGAATAAATAAATGATGCTGATTAGCTAAAATGGAGCTACTCAATGCTCTGTTTCCTAGGAACAGAAACCAGTTTAAGACATGATGATCTAATGAAGATTTTATAACTCAAATATGCACATACACCTCCATCAAGATTTCTGTGGACTGAATAGTCCATCAGGTTTGAAAAATACATATGTGCATTGTGTTCTCAACTGAGCATCTTGCAAATGTATCAGTGTTGCCACATCCCACCACAAATAAGATCTTCAAACTGAAGTGCTTGTATGTATGATATTAGACCTCAATACCTGAAGGATTTAGTTTAATTCAGGTAAATACATAAATAAACAAAACTCCTTACCTCGCAAAAACAGCAACAAAACCCCAAACAGCTGACCAAAATCCATATGTACAAGAAGGAAAACTTGACCCTAGTCAGAACACATGCACATTAAAGAGCTGTCCAGAACCCTAAGATATTTTCTTCCTTCATTTGCATTCCTTCTAAATGAAAAATACCTTTCCTGTCAATGCCCCTAAAGTTCTAAAAATGCAGGGATAAAAGCTCTCAGCTCAAGAGTGCTTTATACTTTGTTATCCAGTCAAGATGGACTGTAATTCTTGTTCTTCACCAATGCCAAATACTTGGTTCAGGCTCTGAATACAGTGCTAAAATGCTAAAAAATCTGCTCATTCTTCTGAAACAAAACAAACAAACAAAAAGCATTCAAAGAAGCTAAAACTGCTAAACACTGTTATGAATGATAAGGTTTGAAAAGAAAAAGAGAACAAACACACAAATAAACTTATATAATCAAGAAAAATGTTTAATCTGTCCCAAAAATCAAAACCATTGCTCTGCTATATTTCATTATTCCCTTTTCTCAGCATCATAGTCAACTTCTGGTTGAAAAAAAATCTGTGAAAAAGATGCCCTTAAGTTCAGTGTCTGCTGCAATGCTCATTTAGTCTTATTTTAATATAAACATAAAATTGCTGTCTTCATCAAGCTGTTTTTACATCCTCACTAAGAGGTTTCCTTGTGTGTGAGTAGAGGCTATTTCTGAATTCCATGTTTCCTCATTTGTGGTCAGAAAAAGAAATTTTGAACGGACTGCAGTCTTAAGAATAGTGAAATTTAAATTGAGGTTGTAAGACCATCCTTTGACTACATGCTTGAATATTGCAGGCTTATAACTGTCAGCGGATCAACCCCTAGGTAGTTTGAAGAGGGTATCACAATTATAACATCCAGTGGGCACTACCGAGTTAAGGAACACTAATTTTTTTCCTGAAAAGGTGTTCAGAGGTGATTTTATCTAATATTCATTCCAGTCTAGAACTGTGACTTTGAAACAACGTGATAGCTTTTACAGAAATTTAACAGGAGGGAACAGATACAGAGATACATTCCTGCAAATTCAATTTAAATTGGTGTCCGAACAATAAAAAACCCACTAGCATGCAAGCAAGTCATCTGCCTATGTAAAAGACACGTGAGAAAGTAGGGCAACCTGAAATTCTGCATTAAGGCAAAAATGAAGTGATAGAAGTAATTTTTATGCTAATGTACAGCTTCAAGATGTCCTTGAACAATTTAATATCCTTAAATTTTGCTCAGCTTATAATTATTCTGTAAATATAATTATAAAATATAACTTTCTCACCTCTAGCTAATGAACAAATGAAATCTCTAAAATTTTGACACTGATACAAATAGGAGGCACAGTATTATCCCACTCATATTACTTTGATTTCAACAGATAAAATCAATTTCATTAGTAAGTTACTCTCACTATGTTATTTTTATTGATGATAATAATTCAAAATATGAACAGCACTCAGGCATTCTTGGGCCATACCAACAACTTGGGTTTTTTGCATGAATGTCTATCAGCAGTGAACAGGAGCCTCAGAGCCTCCCTTCCTAAAGCCTCCTTTAAGTGTATAATTTCCACAATAAATATAAAATAAGGCATTACTATATGGGGAAAAATAGTCTGATCACTAAACAAGTGATCTACCACAGGTTTTTCTTCTTTATAAGACTCTTGGAGGATCCATCTTTTAAAGGTTTGGCTAGATATTAAAAGCTTACTACTCTCCTCTTCCCTGTAAGCCTCTATCTAGACACTAAATGAAGGTTTTAAGTGATATCCACAGTTGTCTAAAGAAGCAAGACAGGAAAAAGATTCCCAGAGGGAGCTTTCCTGCTACATAACAAAATTAAGAAAACTCTGATCAAGAGCTTGGGAGCTACAGATCAAGTGTGTATGGATATTTAATTATGATTTCAAGTCCCAAGGAACTTATTACTAGAAGTCAACCCTACATGCAAGATGGTTTTGTTTCATTAGGTTGTTGCTCAGTTTTGGCTGGGGTTTTTTGTTTGTTTTTTCACCCCCTGCCCCCAATATTTCTACCTGGGTACCAATAACATCTGGGATGTAATATTCCGTAGTTGAAAGGGGAGTCCAGTTCCAGTAGCCAGTAGAGTTCTTTGCTTTCACTGACTGTTGATTAGCTCAAAGCTTGGGGGTAGTATATATGATGTAAAAACTACAATCAAGTCCCCAATAAACCCACTTAACCTGCTAAATGTCCAGCAGAACAAACCAAATTCAATCCAAAATTGGTTTAATTTTAATAAGGGACACACATGTAAAGCTTCTGTAGTTAACCAGCTACACCTCGAGGTACTAAATCATCTAATAAATGCTAATTTATTAGCAGAAGCTATCTCTAATAAAAGTAAACAACTACATGTCAGAAGAATGTTGAGATTGCAAATGAACTTGTAACTCAAACTCTACTGTAAAGTTTCCTTTTTTAAAGATTCAATGTGCTCCCCTGGGATTTACAAGGTTAACCCAGAAGTGACACGTTGACAGCAGCATTTGAATCCAACATTCTTGCATTGACATGTGGCAATGAGAATAACCCAGATGCTGCAGTCAGCCTATATATTAAGAATGGAATTTCCCATGAGAAAATAAAGATGTCTGGTGGTTTTTCCTGAAAAAGTGAGTGTAAACATTGCTGCGTGCAGTCAAAAGGTAAAAGATTTATGGTCAATCCGAAAAAATACCATCCTCCATAATGGTTTGCTTATTTATTTTGTAAAAATATCTAAGTGGAAACAGCAAATACATGATGTTGGTCACCAGCTGTCAAACTCAATCCCTGGAACTTGGTAATACTAGCACCTGTATGTGTCTGCATGTGTAAATGGTCATATTATCCAGAATGAGAGTGTATTTTGTAGCTGAGAGAACAGATTCGGTTTGGTAGAAGGAAATATGAGAGTTTCTTCAAAGCGAATGCAGTTTTAAACTCTGCTGGAACCATCCAACACTAACAAGCACTCAGGTCTATGTAAGACTGACTCCATCCTTCCCTTAATAGCCTAGTCAGTTCAGCAGAAGGTACATTCACTGCTCTCTTCTCAGCACTTCTCCCTTGCCTTAGTTTTGTATCAGCAGCAGCCTTGAAACAAGCTCTGTCTGGACTGTCCATCCCTGTATAAGGGATAAGCATGAACCCAAAGTGTATGTCCTATATATTTATATATATATATCCACATCTGCTGATGCACATTTCTTTTGAAGGCATCCATGTTTAGGCCTTCAGTGAGAAAGTGTCTCTTCTAGAATACAGTTCTTCAATAAACTGTATCATATCACTGGAAATATAATTTAGTGTATTCTTAATGTGGAACTTTCTCAGAATAACACAATCCAAAAAGCCATACATTTACCTATCCCAAAATGGAGTGGTGGTTTATTCAGCAAGCTTTATGTATGCACCTGCCAAGGAAAGTCAACAGTGCATATTTTAACATCTGTCTAAGTTGAATTAATCAGGAATAATTTTTCTTCATTCAATCTTTTTTAACAAGCAATTTGAGATTTAAAGTGTGTTTATTTTGAAATGTCACGAACTATCTAAAACAGTTAAGAGAAACTGTTTCCACGCATTTGTATTTAGGGTCAAATTTGATGTGAGAAGAGTTACAAAATAAACTTACTTAAAGACACAGAGATAAATCTGTCACCATCACAGCTACTGTCATAGCAAAAGTGCTAGAAGAGATTATATAAGCAGGAATAGTTTTTCATTAAGAAGAAATAGAAGTTAATTTATTTTCTTTTCCTTTTCTTTTTGGACCCTCAGCGCTGGAATTCTACCATGTAAGAGAAGATGAGCTGGAGAATGGAATTTACATATGGACAAAAAAACCTAAGTATAAATACTTTGTTTAAAGCAATCTGCAGAGATTTTACTAAGTGCAGCTGATCTATTGGGATGGCAGAGGAAGCTGTAAGTTGCACTGATTTAGTATCCCTCTGGTATCCCAGGCTGCATTTCTCATCTCCAAATATGGCTCAAATTCTCTTCAGAGTAGCAACATGACTCAGACAACTTGCAGAAGTTCCTAAAAAAGGGGAAAAATACAACTGCAAATCAGAGAGGTAAGAGTAGGAAGAAAAAAACCAAAAAGACCAAAACAAGACACACCACTGTACCCATATCTCCTGTGGGGAAGGAATAAGAAAACTGCATGACAGATTAGTCATGTTGCTTAACACAACACTAGGAGAGAAAAAAAAAAGTTACAAGGGTGTTATGAAAACCTCAACAAGAGAACAACATATCAGAAGTGTACTGTAAGCTTATACTGCCATCTAACTCCCAGAAATTCAGTTTTTGTTTTTATCAGCATAGCCTTTAACTTGCTGTGCTTACCCACACGGCAAAAGAAATTATGCTCTATATGCATTGTTATTGTCTTCAAAATAACAATTTTTTTCTTGAGTGCAGTATACCTCTGCCTCTGCTGAGCTACTGGGATTAGTGAGGTATAATTAATGACAGTAAGAAACAGCTCTGAACTGGTAGATACCTCCAAGTTAATGAAAAACCACAAGGTACTCCTATACAAATGTTTCCATCAGATAATTGCATTTGTGCAAATTCACAAAATGCATATACAAAAAATTCAGTGTCACCTAAGTTTTCTTCTCATGCATACAGTTTGAAAAAGCAAAATCTTGGGGTTCAAAGTACCATCAGAAATCTCCTCCATTGGAGCTTACTCAGACTGATGGCATTCCCATGCATCCTATCTCCAGGTACTAGGAAGAAGAGTTCAGCACCTCTCCACAACCCTTCCTCAGGAAGGTGTAGAGAGCAATGAGGTCACCTTTGCCATAGAAGGATATCAGTGTAGTTACACAGAACCTTTCCGTGGTGAACCCATGTTAATGGTGCCTTATAATTTCTTTATTCTCTTAGTGCCTTAAAACTTTCCTATATGATCCACGTAAGCTACATCACAGTTTACTATCTTTTCAACACATACATCTCCCTGACGAGATAAGCGACGATTTTTATTGATCCATTTTAATCAGAGACTTCCTTTTCTGCAGTATTTAAAGCAGCACCTGTCAATATTCACTTGTCAGCTTCTTAAAGAGTAAACCCCTATCCTTTTAGAGGAAAATAATATCAGTAGGTTAAACCAACTGAATGCACATTTTTTCCCATCCTTAGACAAGTGAAAATAATATTTTTCCTCTGATTAGAAAGAACGGGAAATGCTGATAGATTCAGAGAGAACTTTCTGTTCAACATAGCCTGCACTGGGCTACTGCGAAAACAGAATACAGAGGTATTCCTTCTTTCTGTGTGACTCCTTGCACATTTCATGAAAATATGCAACATTTTCAGAGTAGTGAGACATTCAGGTTTTCAGTAGGTTCTGTCAGAATAATATGTAAGTAAACAAAATATATCTTCAAGTCTTCCCTAACTCCAGACTGCATCTCAGCAAATTAAATTGATACATAGAAATACCTGCTTAATTTAATTTTTAATTTATACCTTCTTATTAATTAATCATCTTTTAACACCATTAATTTGTAGATTATAAAAATATGTTAGTGTGTTTCCTGCAGTCTATCAGGACAAAAAATAAAGGTGTGCTATGCTGTCTATTTTCCTGGGGAGACAATTAGATCTGTCATCCCACTATCAATGCTGGATGCCCTTTGCCTCAAGTGCTGCATAGGAAACAAATATAATATTTACCTTAGAAAGGGCAATAAACAGTTACTCAGTAGCTTTGGCACACACAAGAAAAAAGGTGAATCTGCTAACATGCTGTGAGCTGGTATTCAAATAGCATTTAGAGTAATATAATTTCTATACCTATGTATGTCCCCACCCCACCCCCAGGTACAGGACATCACTACCAGCTCAACATCCACACTTTAGAAGGACATTTAGAGCTTGCTTCATGCCATAACCTACATAAAAGGACTACAGGCAAAGGAAAAGGCAAAAAGCAAAAGAAGTACTATAAAAAACTTAAGTATGAGGATTAGTATACAGAAAACAGTTTGACAATAAGACTTGCAGTTTGGTGCATAAGAAGAGAGGAGGATTGTGAATACAGATTTAGTATGTCCCTGGGACTAAAGCAGTCTTGGCCTAAGATGGTACATTCCAGGAACTGACAGTGACAAGAGACAATGCTAGAGAAAAAAGAATCTTAGAATTATAGAATGGACTGGAAGGTCCTTTAAAGATCATTTATTTCCAACACTCCATGGGCAGGGACACCTTCCACTAGAGCAGGTTGCTCAAAGTCCCGTCCAGCCTTGAACATTTCTGGGGATGGGTTCTCAACAACTTTTTTGAAAATGGTGCCCAGAATGGTGTTGGATTTTTGAGCAGTATAAGACAATGTTAACATTATAAATCATTGTTGCATTTTAAAAGTTAATTGTTAGAGTCCACTTAGCCACAGATAAACTGTAACCTTAAAGCCATCCACAATGCTTAAATTTTTATAGCCATCTGCAAAAGGTCATGTCTGTGAATGTTCGCAACATCTGCCCTTCATTTTTTAACCTTTTGTAGTAATAAATGAACATGCACTTAAAAAATTTCACCCTAATTGGACATACCAAACAAGATTTAAACTTGTCATTACTTGAAACCTTTCTTTTTAAAAGACACACAAAAGGTAAATGCAATTAGATCATTCCAGTGACAGTCATAGCAAACATTCTCTTTATTGTTACTTGTAGAAGTAATTGCTACACTCTGCAGTATTCACTGTTAATTACTATAGGTAAGGCACAATGTATTAAGTAGAAATACTCTTGGAAGCCATGGTAACTTTTGTTGCTTAACTACCATCTAAAAAATATTTAGCTAGCAATTGTATGAAACATTTCTTGTTTCTTTCCTAGTTTATTCCACCACACCATCCTATGCTTGTATGCACAGAAGAGTTATATCTTCATCTGTTTTATCTAAACATTACAATATTATGTATATAAAACACGGTCCGTTTTGCCGACATAGGTTGCAGTATCCAGGCAGGAAAGAAACAGCAGATATATTCTCAAAAGCCTACGTCATTGTGCTATATTGAAATACACGAATGAGCTGAGATGCTAGAAAATTAATCAGAAACTGCAAAGGCAGCAGGTGCAGTGTTGGAAGAAAAGCAATCGATGGAAAAGTTGCCAGGCTTCATAAAAAAAAAGAGAAGACTATTGATTCTTCAAATTATTACCCAAAGAAGCTATTGTGACAGCACATGTGACAAACAGCTTGGATGGTGAAGCAGTCGATGGTAGAAATTACCATTCCCAACTTGTTTAGGATACATAATATTTTTATTTTACTATCAGCAGCCAAAATAAGAATGACTATAGCAAATTACCTTGGTATTTTCAGGCTGAGACAAAATGGTTCTGAAACCCCACAATTCTTGTAAGAAGTAAAATAAACCTTCCATTTTTTTCTTCCTAAAACAAAGCAAGACTCTATTTTGTCCACTAGGGTGTAACCCAAAAAATTCTTCCTAAAACATTCGTCATTATTTTGATCTGCACCTTGCTAGTACTTTTGATTTTTTATTGGTTGATTTAATTTATGTTTTCTTATTTAGAGAAACAAAAATAATTTCTAAGCTAATAATTTGAGAAGCTGTTTATCAATTAAACAATCAGTTTCTGAAAAGATGAAGACAGGCAGTGCCTTGAGCTGCAACACGAGGTTCCAACAATACTCTGAGCTCAAGGTAACCCATGAGCATCGAGAAGACAAGGCTGTAGGAGAATCAATGGCAATATTATTCAGAATGTGAGGCTGAGTAAATAATGAACAATTTCAATCACCGAAATATCTGCTAAAAGAAGATTTCACCAAAAAAGTAGATAGCATTATTCAGCTTGCTGAGCTCTAGCAACCTAAATTTTTATTAATCAAAAACTAATCCAGTAACTTAAACACTGTATCTATAGAGCATATAACAAAAGATCTTTTTCAGATAATATTTCATTCCTTATCCCCAAATTATCATCATAGTCTGCAGAGGCCCATTAATCTTCATTAATTGTGGAAGAAGCCCAGTTGACTAGTTTTGGCAGGTAAGATGTCCACTATATTCCTGGAGTATTGTATGAATGCATCTTGATGTAGAAGTCAGAGATGGGTTTTAGCTGTAATTTTGGACAACAAGGGTGAAGTGGCTGAGCAAAATGTCACAGGAAGAAGTAACTTCAATTAAATGCATAAGTAAGCAGAAGAGTTAATAACTTTCAGAAATCAAAGGAGAAGCAACAGCATAAACATTTCCTGTCTTCAAGTGGGTATTTCAAGCAAATCATTCTCTCAGGGAAGGTCAGAAACACATCAAAGATCAATATAGCTAGTAAGAAGTTCTGCATTTACTTCAAGCATAAGAAAACATACAAGAAATGGCAAAAGCCAGATTCTTAAGGGTGCAGACACAAAGAGAACATAAGCATGTAGGTACAGTTTTAGGAGATGATAAGGCAAGGAGTTGTTCCATAAGAATTAAGCTAAGACTCGTTGAAAAAACCTTTTCATGTTGCCTCCTGAATCATCAACAACAAAGGATGACCTTGATAAAAGCGGTAACATCTAACTAGGCTTGTTGTATCAATGGAAAGAGTAGTTCTGATAAATTGCCTATTCCAATTAACAAAATGGGAAAGGGTAAGAAAGAAGGGGACAGCTAAGCTCCTCTCTTAGCTCTTGTTCATGAGATCCCTCAAGTATACTTAAAAGATGTACTTGCTGATGAAAATTACGGAGAGAGAATCATAAGACCAAGAAGAGTCTCATACTCAACTAGAATCTCTGATCCAGATTTGGGTGCTGAGCTTAGTGAGAATGCCCACTAACCAGTGAAGTCAAGAAGAGAAGAAAATGAATAATCAGAGGTCCACAAAAGCATACCTAAGTGAGATTATTGAATTAATCTAATCTACTTGAAAATGGGAAGGGAGAATACAACCATAGTTTAAATAAATAAATAAATGGCTTCTGCAAAGGAGGGATTAATCTGTTTTCCGTACCTACGATGGATATAAAAGAACAGGTTCACATTACAGCGCAAAAAAATCAAGGTAAAAATAAAGAAAAACTTTTGGGATAAAGAGAATGAAGCATTACAATAGATTGCCTGGAGAGGTCATGTAATCTGTTTAATTAAAGGTCTTTAATAAAAGGCTTGATAAATATTTATCAGGAAAAGGTATTCATGCTTGGAGGCAGAGGAATAGGTTACAAAAATTTAAGTTACTCTGGGATTAAATTCTTCAACTCTGTCACCATCTGAATAGTGTAATAAGCATAAGGCATTGGAAATTTTCATTAATGAGCAGAAATGCGTTATATAGTCAGTTTTCAAATATCCTAAAAAGAGGGCACCTTGTCAAAATATGTTTTGGATAAATCTAATAACAGTAGTGTAACCTAACAAGCCAAACTCAGTTCCATCAAAGAATTGGATTTAGCTCATTGGAAGCATAAATAATATTAGTCAAGAACTAATAGGGTACTATTCTGTGTTGTAAGTCTTCATTAGGTGAGACTATATTAACATGTCATAGCCCAAGCTCATGCCTAGGTAAACAAATACAGCTTTCTCATTGAACCATTTACACAGACCTTGTATTTGACTTAATGCCACAAAGTAATTTGATTTTTTAAGTTACTATACAATAACAAAACACTCTAACTGTTGAAAAAGTTAATTGTCTGATCTGGGAAAAAAAAGTAAAATAAAACTATTAAGGAGTCTACTTTTATTAATTATTGTCACCATTCATTAAGCTTACTATACAATAATAAAACAATTATATATAGCTCTTGTATATAAAATTCACAGAATGCCGAGAATCATGAAATCATTAAGAAACAGAAATCAGAGGGAAGATACGCATAACAATAAAAAGCACACTAAGAGGGACCTATTATATATAGTGTTTTTATAAAGTGGGAAATTTAACTTTAGTCATATAGAAAAAAATACAGCAAAGCTATAAGGAAGAAGAGTGGGTCTGTCCTTTTAAAAGTAGTCACTGAATAAGAAACCTCCGGGTCACAGTGAACACAGTCTCATTTATGCTGCATGTGAGAAAACAGAATCAGACAAAAAAAAACCCCAGGGGAATAAAAGTTTTTCACAAAATAGAAATTAAGCCGAAAGAAATTGAAGCAGGTGCTTCCAGACAAAGAATATCCTCTCTTGACATCAGTCAGCCTTTTTCCAGTATTGTACTCAGATTTCATCCTTCAGTTTTTAAACCAGAATCTTACAGATTGCATCGCAATCAAAGCCTAAGGATTTGTAAAGTGGTAGTTGAGCACCAACCCAAGAGTAGCTCAGTAGGAGTTTGCTTCTCTAGCCCACGCTGCTGTCTGGCAACAGGCACATGGGAAAAAATTTGTTAGTTCTTATATTCAAGACAATTAATCTTTTTTGACAGCTTCTGCAGCAGCTTTTGGAAGTTCTAACAAAATACTGCTTTAGTACTCAGATAGTGAGTGGTAGACAAGAAACTGCTATCAACGTTTATGCATATTTTCAGTCTGAAATATTTTGAGACTCTTTCACACATGGATGAGCAGCTAAAGGTTTTCAGGACTAAAGATGAACCACACAAACTAAGACAACTAACTAATAGAGTAAGTGAAAATTATAAAGAGAAAGAAATGGTGGGCCTCCAAGGCAGTGAGGAAATAAATCAATGGATACGGAATATTAATTTCTGTAATTAGTTTGCCGCCCTGGAATCCAAAATTTTAGAAATAAATAAGTCACAAAACCCCCACAGAATTATGTTCTTTATAATGCATACTAATTCTAAGATGTCACAATGAAACACTTCAGAACATTCATATGAAAGAATGAATGAAGGAATGAATGAATTACTCCCTTCAGCTTTACACAATGACTTCCTCCATCTTCCTGTTCACCTTTCACAGTAAAGAATATATGTAAATTAAGTATGTGAATAGCAGCATCATACACTCTTCTCCCTGGCATCCAAACACCTTTATATAGAAATAGATAAGTGCTGTTAAATTTTGAAAAGGAATGCCCCCATCACTTCAAAAAACAACTCGTATTTCTTGACCTACTCTTCCATTTCAAATATTAGTTTCAAACTCTAGTCTAGTATCCACTAAGTTCATTCTGATGCAAGCTTCAATTTCTTCTGTCACTACTGTGCTGTTATTCAGTGGTATCATCCTTGTAAGGGCACTCAAACTGCAGTTGCCACTGCTCATAGGTGCTGTTGTACTTTTCTTAATCCAGATGTCCAGCTCCCGAGCTGCATAATGAAAAAATTATTAGTTGCTGACAAGGAATATAGAGTGCTGCAGCAGAACTGAAAAAAATTAGAAGTTACTGATGTGGAAAGAATAAATTTCTTTTCCATTAGTAGTAGATTGAAAAAGGATTGTACTAAACGTGCACTAAAGACCATGAAACTAGTGCTGAGAAAATACTGCAATATCTGAAGACATTTACCTTTCTTTAATCACCTGTTGAAATTGTTTTTGAGAATTATTTTCTTTAATGAAACCCAAAAAACCAAATCAATAATTTGAATTTTGTTACAATCCATAGCCAAATAATTTTCTTCCTTCTCTCCTTCTGGTTTGCTTTAAAACAATCAGAAACTGAGAGTCTTTCAACCTGACACCTTTGATGTTATAGCTGGACAATTCAGTAGTCTGTTTCCATCAATCTTTTACACTTCCTTCATATTTAATTTTGAAACTTACTCCCATTTCCCTTTAATGATTACTGCTCATGTATCTGAGACTGCGTCACTAGCCATGTTGTGTCTTGTAGCATAAATAGTTCTCAACCACAGCAAAAACTCCCTTGAATTTTGAACAATGCATTGTCTTGATTAATTTGCCTGTATTTTTATTTGTCTTTATGTAACTCCTTACAGAAAAACTAGAAATAAATCTGATACAAGTCCTTAACAAGTTTCTGTAAAGAAGCCTTAAAATATTTTTTCCTAGCTGTCTTAAAATACTGAAAAAGTTAAATTACCAGTTATAACTGCAAGTTGATTTTTTTTTCAGTTGCTAATTGGGAGTAAAGGATTGCAAAGGTATACTTTATGCGATGTTTAATGCTACTGCCTCTGTGATTGCTCCTTTCCAGATACTGAAGCCCAGCCCAGTGTGCCTGCAACCACAGGGACCAGACTTTTCATTTAATGCCAATGGGTGCAGCTGATGCTTTCTCATTAAAAAGTTCAGGCTACAGTGGTGCTCAGTGTGAGATCAGACACACACAGAGGACAGTAAGTGATGCACTAAGCTACTGAGTGCTGCAGGCTGGGCACCCCTTTTATCAGGACCCACATACAACGCTGCCAGGACATAAACACAGCACAGATGGCCAAATCCACTTCCTCCTTTCCAGCTGGTTATGGGTGAGGTTCATCTTGGGAAGGCACATGCCCACACTCCCTAGATCCATGAGCACATTTCAGATCTTCTGAACATCAGCAGGAGCAGTCTCTTTCCATTCAACACCCATGCCTGCACACTCCTCCAGTCTCCACCTGCCAGCTATCCCAGCTTGATATTTGCTAGCAAATAGACACAAGCGCCTCACAGTCACAGGTCACCCAAAATACACCTACTCAAAGTTTGGTCCTCCTGCTCACCAGCTAGTCCAGCCTCAGATTTGCTACCAAATTATACACGCACAAAATCCCATGCACAGGAGAAACAGGAGAAAACCTTGAACACTCCAGCCCTTCAAACTTCACACTCCATAGTCCCACACTGGTGGCTGACACTGAGGTGCACACCTGCTCTAGCTGAGCCGGACAAGCCCAGGTGCACATTCACCCCAGTCTGATTCTACCTGCTGACCCCAAATCCACTTGTGTCTATCCCCAGAGCTTGCTCCCTGATTAGGTAGAGAGTTATTGTGCAGAGATCAGAAATAATTTCATTAAACAGGACAGACCACAGTGACCAGCACAGGTCAGACACGTAGAAACTAGCAGTGGTTTGTATATTATCAGCCCTTTTAATGTGTGCCCTCGCTCCCCCATCTCCGCTCTCCTTCTCTCTCCCCGGCCCCCTTCTTCTAAGGATTTCTTACATTTTACAAAGACCTGAATCCCTCTCACCTATCCCAAATCCTCATATTCCTTGTCTCCTTATCTATTACAAAGTCCAGGCCAGACCTCTCCACAGCTGGGTTTCTTAATGGTTGTCATTCTCACTCCTTTACTCCTCCAGGTCCCATTTCTGCAGCATGCTCAGGCACTCATTTGAAATTAACCTAGTGCATATTTTAAAATAACCCGTGTTTTTGCAAATTGTTTGAGTTATTAACCCTTAACATTTCAGTCCCTCACAAGAGTAACTGGTTATCAGTCTGCAGTTTCTCACTTGCCCCATCAGAAGTCATTTGTCTACTTAGGCTAAAGGCAGCACCACCCCAAAATGACCACAGAAGCATGGAACATCTCAAGTTGGAAGGCACTCACTAAGATCATTGTGTCTATTTTCATAACAAACCACCACAGAATTTCATGTCTGAGTCAGAAACATGATACATATGGTCAACGGTATGAATTTCAAGGATTTCCAGAAATGCCTATTTCAGAAAGTGACTTTGTTTCATTTTTAATAGAAGCCTGTATTGATAGAATCTGTTTTCTCAAACCTTCAGATTATTAGTATTAATAACCAAGAAGCCTCAATAAACATTACTTTGTGAAAGAACACAAGGTAATTCAGGTAGGGACAGAAAAAGCTGATGGTATTGGAAATCCATCTCTAAAATATTATCTGTATCCTAACATTTTTATGATAGGAAGCAGAAAGCAAAAGACTGTACATTGGATTTTTGGGGGGTTGGACATCCTGTGTTCCTTCCTCCCTTTGCCCCCTGGTTCCATTAAAGGATTGAATTCTGTTATAACAGATTTTTGTGTTAAAACCCTTAAGTTCTCTATTAACCCATTAATAAGTCAATTTCTTACTCTAAATCCACAAAAATTCATTCAAAATTAAGTCTGCATTTATCTCCTTATCAATGTTTTTTCAACTGTTCTGTCTTTTTTTTCTTTTTTTTTTTTTCCTTGGGAGGGGAATAGCAAAAGAATTCATTTTGCAATGCTTCATTTTCCCAGTGAAAAATTACCTTTCAAAAAGAGATTATATAATTTTTCTGACATTTCAGACATGCTTGCAAGTCACAGGATTGCCAAATAAATCTAACTTTGCAAATGTTAGTCAATAACTCAAATGTATGCTTCTGTTTTATCTTTTTTAGAAAAGGATTTTTCAGAGTACATGTTAAGCCTCATTGCTTATGTCAATTTTATAGCACTGTTACTTTATTGATTTTCATGAAATTTAATTTTGCAAAGCTGTAAAAGCAGCATCACATCTGTGGTATTTCAGCAGAAGGGAATCTACCATGAGCTTCCATATTGGCTACATGTGAATCACGAGAAGCCACAGCGAAGAGAAAAACAAATACTCATCTTTGAGCAGAAAAAAATAAAAAAAGAATGGAGGTATGTTATTTCAGCTTTGTTATGGTCTTTCACTGCATTAGCACTCAGTTTGTTTAGTGTCAGAAGATCCACAAAGCAAATGTTCTTACTCCACAAAGGGAAGAAAACACTGAAGTACATTGGCCGTTAAAAAAAACAAAACAAAACAAAAAACAACAAAAAAAAAAAACCCAACAAAAACAACAACATAAAAACCTCCCAGCAATTGGAATGTTAATAAACTGGTTGATTTGAGTACTAGCTGCAATGTATAATTGTATTCAGTTTATCATTAAGGGATTTTCAAGACTGTAAATCTTCACATATGTAAGTGGTTGGAAAAAAAGGGTGCACAATGGGTATATTTTTTTCCTTAATTTCAAGAGTAGAGTCAAGGATATAGTGCAGAATGCAGGCTGTAATGGGTCAAAAGTCTTCCTACAAAAAGCAAACTAAAAGTTTCATTGATTACAGTGTCTCTAGCTTTCTTTGAAACAATTTTCAAGGAGATATGAAGAGAATAAATAACAAAGCTGTGAAATACTAAATTTTAACTTTTGTTTGTTTATCTACTTTTTCTTACTATGCAGCCTGCAGACAGGTTCCTCCAAAATATGGCACACTAAATAATGAATACTCATGACATATAAATCTGTCTTTTTATTAAAAAAGGATTTACCAGTGACCACAGTGTATCTAACCTTGGCACCAATTTGATGTTGCACTTCTGTATGACATCTGAGTTCATACAGGATTCATTACCAAACAAAGACTCTACATTGCAAGTAAGACTCCCTCATGAGTAATAAATATTTTTTAGATAAGCAAATCATGTTCAAGCCATCAATAGATATATTTCAGGATTTTAATCCTGAACATCAATGCTCTAATAGTGTATCTAATAATAAATAAAAGCAGTATTTATTAATTAAATCTTGGCCACTTTAGAGGAAGAGCAGAGCATTAAATCTAGTATTATTTGAACATTCACAGCAAAATAAAAGAAGTACTAGATCTTGGAATTGATTTGATTTCAGAATAAATTTTAAAAAAAAATTTGGATTACATATATAAGATTTAAATAAGGCCTAATTACTAAACACAATATACAGCTAGGTGGTTATATTATTAGTGTCAATTTTTAATCTCTTTTCTTTACATTTCCTCATCTATTTTACTAGTGAATAGCCTAAAGTAGCATTGTAATCCTCGGGTTTTTGGTATTTAGGTTCTGACACCCCAATAAGCATTGATAATTTAAAGAAATTAAATTTAGCAAATACAAAATGAATGATTTTTAATACAGGCAACGTGAGCAATACAATACATGAAATCACCATCAATACATTACCTATCTTTTACCATCACTGAAATATGGAGGGAGGAGTGGAGGGCACCCAGAAATAAAGCCAATTAATGGTTCCATCAAGTAAATAACCCTAGAGAGTAAATGACTACAAGTTTCAATTAATTTACTATCTCTTGGGCTTACATGATTGAAATATCATTGAATTTGTCAGGATAGTATTTGATTCCCAAAGTGAACAGAATATAAATTTATGTAAGGGGCATAGGACATATATATATTAAAAAGTACTGCATTGTGTTCCAAATTCAATCTCTTCTACCAAGTTTCTCTGTGGTTCCACTCAAATGCTTCATTGATTTTCACATACCTGGTGTGGAAATGGGAAGGTTTTTTGTAATTGCACAGAATTTTGGAGGCAGATGAGAAAAATAACAACTAGGCAAGATATTTAAAAGTAACTTGTCTTGGTTTGAAGGACAGGTGTCTGCCAATAAAGGCAGAAGCTTCTCTTT